>JAZKJV010006793.1:0-458520 GCA_037367405.1 Ottelia alismoides | reverse complement strand
TGAAAAGGAAAGGATCGTCCCAGTGGTATTTCCTCGAATCCGACTTCAGTTGATCAATGTTGCTCCTAATACAACTATGGGGAACCTACTTGGAGACAAGATAGTTCACCATGTTGGCATACCACAGGAGTGAGTCAATAACACAAACTGACTCATCTGGGAAGGTCTCTCTAAGCTCATAATCAAGAGAATCCTTAAGTTCAATCCGAGAAAGGTGATCAACCACAACATTCTTCACTCTAGGTTTACCACATAAGAAGACGCGCCTTTGCATCCTTCTTTTCCATTATGTATCGAATGGCTGTGTGATCAGTGTAAATTGTCACCTTAGAGCCCAAAATATATGATATGAACTTCTCGAGGGCCCATACTACCGCGAGCATTTCCTTTTCAGTCACTGTATAATTCTTTTGTGTAGGATCTAATACTTTGCTCGCATAGTGGATCGTAAACGGAATCCCCTCTCGTCGTTGTCCTAACACAGCTCCTATAGAGAAATCTGAAGCGTCAGTCATGATCTCAAAGGGGAGAGACCAATCAGGATCTTATAGGATAGGCGAGACACAACTCTTCCTATTCAAGAGCTCAAAGGCCTCCAGACACCTGTGATCTACAACGAACTCTGTGTCTTTCCCTAAGAGCCCAGTCAATGGGCGGGCGATCTTTGAAAAATACTGAACAAATCTTCTATAGAATCCAACATGCCCTAAGAATGACCATACTGACTTCACGTTGGTAGGTGGGTCGAGTTTCTTGATCACCTTCACCTTGGCAGAGTCAACCTCCATTCCCCTTTTGGAGATGACATGCCCCAACACGATACCCTTCGTCTCCATAAAGTGACTCTTCTCCTAGGAGAGTACCAGATTCACCTCTCTACGCCTCGTTAGGACTCGGTCCAAGTGCACTAAACATGTATCAAAAGAATCACCATAGACCGAGAAGTCATCCATGAACACTTCCAGGAAATCTCCCACCATCTCGGCAAATATAGCTATCATGCACCGCTGAAATGTGCCCGGGGCATTGCAGAACCCGAATGGCATGCGCCTGAAAGCATAAGTACCGAATAGACATGTGAATGTGGTCTTTTCCTGGTCCTCAAGTGCTATAGCTACCTGGTTGTATCCTGAGTACCCATCACGAAAACATAAGAACTCTTTCCCTGTGAGTTTCTCCAAGATGTGATCAATAAAAGGCAAGGGAAAGTGATCTTTCTTGGTTGCGGCATTTAGGCGTTTGTAGTCGACACAGACACACCATGACGTGGGTACTCATGTCGTGATCTCTACCCCATCCTCGTGTCCCTCTCCCAGTCAGGTATGGTCACGGTCCTTCCACTCCTAAATGACATGTGGTTAGCCTTGTCACACGAAAGAATCTCATGTTCAGATCTAGGAGATGCTGAATAGTATATCTGACCAAAGTGTTGCTGAGAACTAGATCGGTTCAGGATATTAGGGTTAGCCTGAACATGGGATGGGACCGAGATAGAGGGTGCAGTCTGCTTGTCTCGCTATCTGGACTGGCGGTTGACATCCACCCATAAGTCATGAATTTTGTTCTTGTAGGAACGAAGCTCGTGGAGTATTTGCTGTTGTATATCCACGGGACTAGACGATGAATGAAGTGGATAAGACTGGGAAGAAGAACGAGAAGACTGGCCTTGCTGGCCAGGGTACTGCCTCTGATGCTGCTGCTGAGGTTGTGGGACCTGCTGGCCCGCCTGGTAATGGCCCCGTCAGCCATACTGCTGGTACTGCTGCCATTCTGTTGGGTGGTTGGAATCCAGGGCTCTGCCGTAAAGGAGGTGGTGCGGAGGTGAATGCGTTGTTATGAAAGGTCGGGGGATGCTGATAGGTTTGTCGGTCTCCCGTATTTCCCTGTCTAGAAGGGTCCTGAGTATACCATACTCCATTCACCTCCCAAACTGGTGGAGGATCCTCCTGAACTCTCTCTGCTAATGGAGGTGGCTGCTGGAAAGAGTGGGCGTAGAATTGGTCCTGCTCCCATGGCTGGGGTTTCCCTGACACCAACTGCTCCTGAACATGGTGAACTTGGTATATAGGAGCAGAGGGTGAAGTCATGGCGGGTATCCTTATCTTAGATACCTTCTCAGTCAACACCTCCATCTATTTTGGAAGTTTGGAGACGTTCCGGTCTATCTCATCAATCCTCCTGTCGATCTTCTCAACTACTGTAAGCTTGTCTGCAAGGAGTCCCATGCTAGGGATCACGTCCTGAAAGAGATCGACTACAGCTGATTTTCCCCCTCCAAATGAGAGTGAAGTGGGGGACGGTGTATAGGCCCTGCTGACCATCTGTGAGTAGCTAGTTTCAGACATCTGCTCGAATACCTTCCAGACGGTATCCGCTCCTCGTTATGTATAGCTGCCTCCACAGGCAGCTCTCACTAAACCCTGCATCTCAGGGTTGAGACCAATGAAGAACGACTGGACTAAGATATTGTCATCTAGACCATGACAGGGGCACTTTTGCAGGATGTCCTTGAATCTTTCCCAAGCATCACAGAAGGCTTCTTGGGGTAATTGGGAAAAACTTGTAATTCGCGTCCTCATCATGTTAGTTCTACTCAGCGGGTAGAACTTCTTTAGAAATAGGTCCTTGAACTGGGCATAAGTAGTGATGTAACTCCGAGATTTTCACCCAGTAGTCGGCTTTTCCACCCAAGGCAAATGGAAGGGCTGTGAGCCTAAGATAATCCTGGCTATCATTAGGATGTCTAAGGTTAGCACAGATGAGCTCAAAGTCCCTTAGAAATGCATATGGCTCCTCAGATGCATTCCCATCAAAGTGTGGCACCAGGTTCAGAAAGTGCAGATTCAACTCAAAATCAACTGTGGGTGCTGCCGGACTCAAGTAGTTCTGAATTTGATATTGTTCGGGGTTATACGCCGCATCCATTGGTGGCTCAACCCCAACATTGAGCTGTCCTAACTGAGCTCTGAGAAGTGCGTGTTGCTGCTCATATGCAGCTAATCTGGCAAGTACCATTCTCATCGGGTCCTCGGGTTGTTCTTCTTCCTCTTCTTTCTTCTTTGGAGACATTTTTATTGTATCTTCTTTAGATCCTGAATCAACAATGTGTTCTTGATTAGAAGAGGATTTATGAATCAAGATATTCTCACTAAGGCGAAGGTCTTCCTCGGTGAGGTGGCAAGAGAGAAAGGGAATGGTTTGAGAGAAACCATCTCGTGAGGGGGTGATCCTAGGCTCAAGAGGGTCATGAGTCCAGGTTGGTCCAAGTTGCGCATGGACATGTGAAGACATACTTCTTGGAGGGTTCAACGAGAGATTCGTAAAGTCTGAATAAATATCCCCTCAATCGGTCATCTTTGATGTCAAAAGAACCGATTAGAACATAATATTCAATGAGGCACTACTTCTACGGTGCACGTAAATGTGCGGAGTAAACTTACACAATACACACACAATTCAAACCCTCAATTTCACCAACTCAACACGGGATGGCCGTAAGAGTTTGGCCGAATTATCTTGTCAATTTTAGTTGGTGATAAATACAATCTTGGAGAGATTAACGAGCTGTTAGGTGCCTGCATTTTCCTATAGACTAGCCCAGTTCTTACAACTAGTTGGACCTACTTTCAGCAAGTATAGGAGTAAGTACGGACCGCATAAATACGACTACCCGTTCCTTGAGGACTAGGCGCCCTCTAAACATCCCACTTTGCTAAGGAAGTCCGGATCGTATAAATACGGCTACCCGTATTCCTCACTGAAAAGTAGATAATCACCTAAAAAATAAAGAACCAGTAGTATGTAAGAAATCCTGGCTTGGCTCTATCCTAGGGTCGTCTCTCTCTCACTTGCAAGTAAAACAAACAATGAGGGCTTTATGAACCCGCAAATAAGGTTCTTTTATTCCAAAATTTTAATCGACCTGCTCAATTCAGTACCAATTTTAGAGTTAGATTATCACTTGAAACTTATCTGAACACAAAAACACGTCTACCGTTCAGTCCCAATTTCCTTTTCATCTTAAATTATAAAACAAGAAGGGAAAAGGAAATCAGAATGCAAACGAGAAACTATGATGCATGCTCAGAAGAAGGTATACTTACAGTGAATCCCAACACTCTCCATGCATTATGCAAAACTGAATTTGTAAATTTTACACTAAATGCATGCAGATCGAGAAAATCGCACCTAAATAGTATACTATTAGCAGGGAAGAATTGATTTAATTTGAGCTAAGTAGTACGTGTCTATGTGCATCTCATTATGAATCTTATAAGATGAGTGAATCTTCTAAGATGTGTGTGGCCTAAATTACGAAGGGCACAAAAAAATTTGATGCTAAACTACCGTATGCCTAATCCTTAAATTCACCAATCAGGTCGAGCCCCACCCTCACCGGAGAGTGAAACATGTCTCGACACACCACACAGTAATGTCCAAGTCTTTTTTACATGCGTGAGCTCTCAAACAAGAGCCACTGTAAATGAGAAAACTACCTATATAATTACAACAATATAATTACAAAAATTCACAAAACTCTCTCGAATATAAATGAATTATCCTCGCTCTTCAACAGTCGGAGCGTGTCACGTCCGTCGACCTCCGATGTACTCCAAGTCCACCAGGCCCTCGCAAGGAAAATAAGATTTATGTTAGAGATATCAATAACAAAATATATACAAAAAATATGTAAAAAAATAATGGGAAGAAAAGTAGATTAATTACAAGTGGCTGGGGGGTCAAACTACCCGAGTAAGTGAAAATCTAAATCCATTTTTTATAAATTAATACCTAAGCCGTTTGCCTCCCCGGCGATGACGCCATCTGATGAGTCGCTGAATACGTGTTTTAATTGGTCACGTTGTAATACGTGTACTTAAAGAATCGATCAGAATCGAGAGAATATCTTCGTGAAGAATGTCTCGGCTTTAATTTATATCCCGGGCAAGTCCGGGGTCGAACATAGGGAGGCAAAGAACAACTTTGGGTTAATTTGAAAATTTATGTCTAGGTTTCCACGTGGTATTCAAAAACAAATGCAAATGCAAATATGGATGAATCAAGACAGTAAGTAAACACACAACTAAGAAAAATTAATTTTAATGTCAAATTAGTTCAATTAAGATAAATTATATTTTTTCCCACGATCTTAATTCAATGGTGCATACAAAACATATTTTTTAGAATTTTAGGGGTTAAAATGCAACAATTAAAAATGCACACTTTTTATGGATTTTTTCGTAATTTATAACACACAGTAAGCAAAAATCATGAAAATTTTACTAGAATAAAATCTGATGCAAGGATACTATAGTAATATTTTTGGAATTTTTTGACAAAATATGAATTTTTTATGATTTTTTAGTGAAAACAGAGTGACTGTGAATAATTAATTCCTAATAAATCCACAATATCAAATTAAACAAAGTGCGAATTATCTCAAGAAACTATTTATACAAGGAATCCATGAGAATTGAAATTTCATAAAAATCATGTACATGGATTTAATTAAAAATCAAATATGCAAATCACTCTATAGTTATTTCAGGCACAAGACAACTCTATTTTGGATGAAATTTGGATAGTAATTCAATCATATTTCAATGCATCATGTCTAGTTTTCAAGAATCTTTAAAGCAATTATGTGTCAGATATGTATTTAATAGCACAAAATTGGTAAAATATGCAGAATTTAAATTACACAATTTTAATTAATTACCTAAATATCAGGAAAATATAAATAAATGTCCACGTGGTAAAGAAATAGTTGCTCAACATCAAGACATTTTTCATTGAATAAAATGATGCTATACAGACGTCCAAATTAAAACATAAACACCGGGGTGTCCGTGCAAAACAGAAATTGAATGTAAATAACACAAATATGTACAAGGATGTTTTTGTAATTACAGAATATGCTGGGAACTTATGCAATTTTACAATAAAAAAATAAAGGAATGACCTCTTCTTGTTCCTGGACGGCGGAACAAGAACCCAAAAAGAGGGTCGGTGGGTCACGCGGGTCGGCGGCGGTGGCACCGCGCGCGGTGGAGTGATCGACGACGAGAGAAGCTGGGCGTGCGCGGATGGGAGGACCGCGGCTGGTGGAGCTCAGTGGAGTCGGCTGCGCTGCAAGGCAGAGAGGCAGCTGCGCGCGGTGGGGCTACCTGCGACTGAGGAAGGGGCGGCGAGGCACGGTGTGGCCGTTGTCGGTTGGAGCAGGCATAGCGTAGTCGGAGGTGCAGCGGCATCATCGGCGACCTGGGGTTGTTGTGCACAGCGCCGCCGCCTACCGTTGAAGGTGGGGGCGGCGAGCTGCTCTGTTCTTTTTTTATTTTTTTTTGAATTTTTTTACTATTATGTAATTTTTTTAATTGATATTTTTTTTAATTTTTTTGATTTCTTAAGTAGGAAATAAATACAAAAGGTGAGGATGAAGGAGAGATGGTGGTGGTAATATAAAAATGAAGTAGAACAAATGGAGGATGATGGGTGGTGATATGATGTGATAAAAATATGCAAAAATAACAAGATGATAAAATGAGAAGAAAAATTACCTACGATGGAGACGATCTCCTATGATGTGCTCACGAGAGCATGGACTTCGCTCGAATCACCGATGAGCGATGAGCTCGAGTAGTGCATGGATGCGACTGCGATGTTGGCCAAAAAGCCAACGGATCTCACTGGAGAGAGGGCTATCATCGCTCGACCGCGGTTGCGTCGCTGTCACCGATTCAACTATGGGAACTAGACTCTCCTCACATAAAGATGGATCAAAGGAAAAAATTAGGAGAATGAGATGTATATAAAGAGGAAAAAATGAGAGGTTATTAAAGTGGTGGGAGGTTAATAAAATAATGGGGTTGAAGTAGAAGTTAGAAATTTTGGTGGAATGGTGGAGTTGAATGGTGGTTATTGTAGAGAAAAAGAATTAAATAATAAAATAAATAATGATATAATGTAGGCTACTCAAATACAACAAAAATATAAAGAAGGAAAAATAGTGGAGGATTTACAAAGGAATACATAGAACATGTACATTTTTGTTTGCTTTTCTAATATGTATTTTTTGTCTTTTTAATAAGAGATATAACAACAGGAAAATACAATAAAATACTACAATCAAAATACAATGTACATCTAGGTCCCAAAACCTATCTTTTGCAATTGAGCTCCGATTTTAATGAGACCACTTTTGTTGGATAGATACTTTTCTAACTTGAACTTTAAAAGTGAGTTTACTGAATTTGGAGTTCATACGGAGCGGGAATTTGGCATGGATGTTGGAGTTTACGACCTTTTCTCTTTGAGATCTAGGAGCATTTATTTGAGGTGAAATTTGTTTGTATTTTTGTATTTTTATATACATTTTTATGAACAAGTTACAGAAAGAATTAACCAAAAAGGAGTTGAAATGAAATTATTAAAAAAATACATGACGTTTTGGGCTATTTACAGGTGAAAAACTCCTTTAATTTTACGGCTTTTTATTGTTAATTTATTTTGTACAGTCTAATATATAATAATTGGTGTGTTTTATTTACAAGAGTCATTTTGCTAATTTATTGATTTTATATACATTTATTTGGGATTTTACTCAGGTATTTTGCTAAGATCAAGTATTGAGATGATGAATCGTGGATTCATCATGCGCCTACTTTTGGTAAAAGCAGTGGAGCTAGCCAAAAATACTACAAGAAATGAAATGTCAAAGAAAAGCTCATTCCATACAAAGATGAATTTCAACAAGAGCTTCCACCAAAGGCGAGCGCTCCCAACCATTTCAAAGCGTCCACTTGGACCACCGCTATTAGGACCAGGAGTCGGGCTTGCACCAAAAAAGGGCTCTACATCGTAAATGCTACAAGTCTGGGTGTAAAAGGTATGATAGGTACTCAAAAAAGACACACCCCAGTGTATTCCTAGGAAAACAAGTTGAGACGGCTCCAACTTCTCTTGATGGACGCACTGATCAACACCAAAAAAAATGTGTTGCATAATAAGGCACTTGAGAGAATCTTTGTTCCAATGAAAGGGAGAGAAGAAATGACACAATCCTAAATTCCTCCATCATCTGGCTTGCCATCTACACTTGTAAGTCTGACAACTAAAGAGATGGTGGATTGGACGCAAGATCTGATTTATTCCCTAGAGTTGAGGATTGGATCCGTGGGAGAATTTCTTGGACCAAGACCTTGGGTGATGTTTTGACTCTACTCTCATGAACGCAGTAAAAACTAAATTTCATACCCATAGTTTATATGTATATCAGAGAGAGTCTGGGAAACTAGAGGAATTGGATGCCTCTTGATTAAGGTTGGGTTGAGCTCTAAGATTTTAGATCTCGAAATTTGAGAAGATTTGAACATATCAGATCCTGTACGCACATGCACAGGGGCATTAATCCAATTCATTCATTTTCTTTGATGCTCGGGGACGAGCATAGTTTAAGTATAGGGGGTTGATGAAACCATGTTTCATGCTCATAATTCACTGAAATTAACCCCCTAGCTTAGACTAAGTGTCGATAAAAACCAGACAAACCCCTGTAAATATCAGTCATTGAATACATTAAAAACATAAAAAATAGCAAAAATAAAAATCCTGGTGTTTTTATCCTTAAAAACGCTCTCAAAAATATTTTCTATCTTTGTTTGACCTCACCTCCATTTTTGGTCAACATAAAACTTGTAGATCTCATCGAGATACACAACTTTCATGTTTTCAGTTTTTCCAAATTCAGCCATCTACCCCCTCATAAATCACTTCCTTTGTCGGAATATTTTGATTGGGCCACGTGGCGCCTTCTGGTTGCGCCACACGACCCATCTCTTCGCCTACCACGCGCCTATATCTCTCTATCGTCCGATTACCACTTTCCCATCCTTATCACCACCGTTTATCCAGCTTCAAATCTTGGCCCTTTGATCATACTCCTGATCTAATGGTCGTCGTTCGCTTTTGGTTCTACCTTAGCCTGCCACGTGTCATGTCCAACCACTGTCTGATAGTCTCCATCTCAGCTGTCATCCTCTCTACTAATGACACTCGTTCGATCCAAACCCAGATCTTACCCTCACTGTCTGTTAGCACCTTCATCTCAGCACGACATGTGGTTCTTCAGCCGCCCTTCGATCGCATCAGCCTGATCGAATCCTAACCGCTCACTAGCGCCCTCCGCTCCACCGTTGGATTTCAAGATCCAACGGTGGAGATTTTGTCATCCACCTCCATTCGACCATCGACCACGCCGCCCCATCTCGCAAAACAACCTCCCCTTTCTTCTTTTCCCGATCACATTCTCCACCTTCCCCACTCACTAACTGCTCCAGGACCTTCCCCACTCATCAAACCTTCTCGTGGGTTGTCATTTACTCCACGCCTCCCCTCCACTCATCCCATATCATCCTTGAAAGACATGGCTTCCGCAATCTCAACCACAGAGCTTCCCCTTCAAATACCCCATCTCCTCCGCCTTTCACCTGTGTCCACCTTTATGCGGGGAGCCGCCTAGAAAGCCTCCGCTCCTCGGTGACATCGAGGGGGCGGTATGGAGTGCGAAGATAGCGATCTCCTTCGGTGTTGACCCATGACCCATCACGACCACGTTCGCGGTGGCTCCGCCCCGTCAAGCTGCTCCACCTGGCTGAGGGAGTCCTGCGGTAACCCTAAGCATCTTCCAAACGCTCAAGCACAAGCCATCCGCTTCGCCCAAGCTCGGGTAAGCCCCTTCCATCTCTCTCTGCATTTGCCCTTCTGTTCTTGTAATTAATTAGGACTCTACACGCTTGATCCACCTCCATTAACTATCATCTGAGTTTCACCCTACATCAACCCTTCACGCGCATCCCTTAGAGCATCCTTCTATCTTCCGTAACCTTACTTCCTCCTCCGACCCAACTGCTCCGCCCTCCACGACGGAGGAGCAATGAGATGCCACCTTCTTCACTCGCAGAAGCTCCCACCTCATTCCACGTCGCACATACACTCCGCACAAGCATGCGCTTCGGCCTTTTGCACTTACGTTTCAGGTATTCGCCAATGGCCGGAGTCCTCGCCGGAGTAGATTCAATTGACTTCGTCTCCATCACCAGGCCTCCACCGGGTTCTCCAAGTTTTAAAGATGCTGCCCCGAGCTTCAACGAAGACATTATACCATCCAAGAACTGCCGAAGACCTTCACAGAGCACCAACGACAGAGGCAAAGCTGCAACCATTTCGTCGGAGGTCTGATTCCTCTGCCAACCGAAGATGAGGGCGGAAGTATAGTGATCGTTAGATAGCCTAATCCCAGCGCCAATCCAACGGTCCATAAGAGGACACGCCAACGCATTTGATATGCTATAGTTACTGTCCGATCTCAGGATCGGGCGGCCTTTGATCATCCACGTGTCAGCACCAGAGCAGATCGAGGCCTCATCACCGAACGTGTGAGCTTGGGACTCCCGATCCTCCTGAACCATCCTCTGAACCTGCAAGCTCCCGAGCCTAGCAAAGCATGTGCAATTCACGTGCACGCTAGGATATTTTACAGGCATGCCCCCGGAGTTTCTCAAAATTACAGATTGGTTTATACAACACGTGTAAATCACATACACCTGGGGTATTTTGCACTCATACCCCTACGGGTTTGAATAGTTGCAAATATGCCTCCGCGCGTGTGGGTAATTTATAGGAAAGGCCTTGCGTTTATTTTATTTGCATTTTAAAGCTTCCCAGGGACCTTTTTGCTAGTTATCTTTGATGTTTTCTTGCATTTATGCACTTGTCTTATTTTATGCATATCTTGAGCATCGTATCTCTGTTTCAGTTAATTTCAGTTTCATTTCAAAGCTTGTTTGATGAATCTTTTTAATGGCATAATTAGTTTCCTATTTTGATACTGTGAATTGGATGTATTATTTTTAATAGCCAAGTATCTATTATGTAGTATGCTTATGCCTTGCCTAAATTATCCAACGAGTTTGTTTCATGATTTGAGCCCGATATTAACGAATGTTTAATTTGCTCATTATTTTATTCTGAATTAGGGTATACTTGCATTGCATTTAATTGCATCTATTTGCATGATTAAAAATCAAATAAAAATGCATGTTTCATGTTTACTTAATGCATAATGTTGTCTTGTCTTCACATGTGTTTTTGACCTATGATTCTTTAATCCAACACTTAATAACATTAATAAGAGTCTAAATATTACAAAAGAGGCTCGTGTCCCTGAGCTCGACCTTGGGCTTGCCCAAGTAAAATATAAATGTTCCATTTGATTTAGTTGATTATATTAATTAAATGGTTCTTGACGCATCCGATTCGGCCAACTACAATGCATTAAAACGGCTTATTAAGAGGTCGATTTCTCAGCTCGTCAGTGTCCACACATCCACCTTAGCATTTTCATTCCTGCGACAACCATTCTCTGCACATGTCTACGATTCACATGCCAATATGAAGAATAACAGGTCCCACAACTGCTTTGTAAAACTCTCCTATAATTTTTAAAGGATTTTTCTTATCATAGAGAACAATAGAGGTTCCTCTCCACTTTAGCCATCCTACATTTATTCTATTGGTAACATCTCCATCAATTTTCCCATCATGTTGCAAAATAGATCCCAGATATGTAAAAGAATCTCTCTTCCGAATGTTATCATCACCAATCTTCACCTCCATTCCTTTACCATTGCTTCCATCAAAGGTACACTCCATATAATTCATCTTAGCCCTACTAATGCGAAATCCTTTAGTCTCTAAAGCATGTCTCCAGACCTCAAGCTTTTCATTTACTCCATCTCTAGTCTCGTCAATCAACACAATATCATCAACAAATAACATACACCAAGGTAACTTATGCTGAATATGACTTGTCAACTCATCCATGATCAAAGTAAAAAGAAATGGACTCAAAGATGAACTTTGATGTAAATGAATGTTGATGTCAAAATGCCGATCTTCCTAGACGAGATCCTTACACAAGATAAAATCCTATCATACATACCCTTTATGAGGTTAATGTATAGGACATGTACTTGTCTCTTCTCCAAAACTCTCCACATTATCTCTTGTGGGACAGAATCATAAGCCTTCTTCAAGTAAATAAAGATCATATAGAGGTTATTCTTTTTAGATCTATATATCTCCATTATTCTCCTCAGCAAATGGATGGCTTCAATAGTTAGAGATCTAGCATGAATCCGAATTGGTTATTCGTCTACTTTGGAAACTTGCCTCAACCTTCTTTCGATCATACATTACCAAAATTTCATAGTGTGACTCATCAGCTTGATACCTCTGTAATTTGAACAATTTTTAATGTCTTATTCTTATAAAGAGGCACCACGATACTCCTCCAATCTTCAGGCATTTTCTTGCTTTGCCAAAAAATATTCAAGAGATTCGTAAGCTAGGTCAAACCACACGCAGCTAAAACTCTCCATACTTATACAGGGATGCCATCCGGTCCTACAACTTTCCTAGGTCTCATAACCTTCAAAGCCTCCTCTACTTCCTTTCTTTGTATTCGTTTATAGCTTGCAAGATTCAAGTAACTTTCACTACTATATATATCACCCAAAGTGATCTCTCTATTTCCTTTCGCACGGAAAAGTTTATGGAAGTAATGCTCCCATCTAGTCTCTATATCCTTTTGAGTTACAAGCACGTGACCTTCCTCGTTCTTAATGCATCTCACTTGAGAAATGTCTTTGGTCTTTTTTTCTTTTGCTTTGGACAACCTAAATATATCCTTCTGGCTCTCCTTAGAGTCGAAATTTTTATACAAAACTTCATAAGATTTTGACTTAGCTTCGCTTGCAACCTTCTTTGCTTCCTTCTTCGCTATTTTGTAGTTTGTGATAGTTTCCTCTGCTCTATCCTTAAACATAACTTTAAAGCAGTATCCTTTAATTTTTAGCTTCTCTTGCACCCCTTCACTCCATCATCAAGCCTCCTTTTGACGTGGAGCTCCTCCCTTTGACTCGTCTAACATCTCTTTGGCTACCTTTCGGATACAAGATGATACAACCTCCCACATCTCGTTTGCACTTCCGCTACAATCCCTAGATAAGTCTTTTAAAACCATCTCCTTGAAGCTCGACTGCTTTAGTGGAATATTCTACCATCTAATTATAGTGATCTTAGGAACCCTCCATTTCTTTACCGACCCTTTTATTTGCATATCCAAGACTAACAAGCGATGTTGGGTTTTCAAACTCTCTCTTGGAATTTTCCTCTTTTCCTAATTATTAAAAATCTAAAAATTAGATTAATGTGTAAATATTTTTCTCTTATTTTTATCATATTTCCCATTTTTTATCTTATTTAAAAATGATAAAAAGTTACAAAACCAAAAAATCAAGGTATTTTATACACATAGAATACCCAAAAAATATCACTTTGTGCAAATGACCTATTTTGTCATGAAAGTTATAAATCGCATTGAGTGAGTAATTTTTGTGAAGAAAATTTTTCGATTCGAGATCGTTTTCTATTTCTTTTCGATTTTTCTTTTCTTTTTAATTTTGCAATTATTCTGGGAGTGACATGTGGCTGTTTTTGGAGCCACGGCGTGTCACCTATGTTTGTGCTATTTAATTTCTATATTTCATATTTTAAAAATAAAAAAAAAATATATCCACGTGGCAACGCCTCGGTCGATCGGACGATCGAGGAGCTTCTCCTTCTTCTAGCTCTACCGCCCCCCCAATTTCCGCCATGAACTAAGCCATCTCCCTTCCATCTCGGGCATTGTCGCCTCAATGCACCAGCCAATCCCTATAAATCTCGTCGCCCTTCCTCTTTTGCACCACCACTGCACCGCCAGTCTCCATCGACAGCCTCCTGGCAGATCTATATCTGCATCGGATCTCATCTTTGATTCAACAATCGCCTCGTCGATCTCCATCACTAAACACTTTCTATATCTGACCACTCCCTCCTCTCTTATTTAACAACCACCAATGCACCCTATTCAGACTGATCCACTGATAACCCCAAAACAAGGAGGAGATCTTCAAGTCCGGTGAGTAGTGACAATGCTTTCCAACTCCGACATCCTCATTCCCATGGCGTGATCCGAGGAGCACGACACTTCATCGTAGCATGCCTCCTCGTGCGCCTGCTCTGCTCCAGCCCATGGTGTCGAGAAGTGCCTTCCAGGTACCCTTTACCTTCCTCGTCGTCTTCTCCTTCGTTCCCTCCACCTCCTCCGCTCGCCCTTCGCCCTCTCTCGTACTCCCCGCTCTAACTTTGCATCCATCACCTCTACTCATTGCTACATCACCTTCCTCATTCGCATTACCACCCTCACATGCTCTACATTGATGATATCTGCTAGGATCTTCAACGACAAGAGGAGGTTTTGCATCCATTCAACACCGTTTCGCCTTCGACCATGTATACCTCCGGCACCACACTTCCACCATCTTCAAGCAGCCTTCGACTGCCACCAGCAAGTGCCCTTCGACATCGACCAATGTGCCCTTACAGCTCCGCAGAACGTCCTCCTCTCCGCTCCTCCCCTATCGATCATGTGTCGATCGAGATACCGCCTCGAACGTGCCTTGGACCACCGACATCGACTCTAGCCTGCTCCATCCACACTCTGCCTCATGGTCTTCAATGTTAAATAAGGAGTTCTCCTCTTCCAGCAACTCAACTTCTATGGTGAACTATCTTCACTGATGCATTCCCCTCATCTTCTCTGCACGAGTATCCTCGACTTCACTCTGCATCGCCATCAACTGCTCATGTGCTCCATCTTCCAGCAGCCCTCCTCCAACACAAGGGTGAGCTTCCTCCGCTCCATCTCTAACCATAACACACCATACGAAGCCCCTCCCCTCACGTGATCCACACGCGTGGGGGAGGGAATTTCGCAAACCCGCCCCTGGAGTTCCACCAATTCTCCAAAAGATCCTCGCCACCAAGGTCACGTGTTGTGCACGTGCTCCTAAGAAATTTTGCAAATAGGACCCTCCCAGGTCTAGCTAATCTCACTCGTACCCTTGTTCTACATTTCTTAATTATATTATTATTTTAATTTGCAGTCATACCCCTGTGTTTCATATGTAATTTGAACCTTAAATTTGCATTACTTTATTCATTAAAAATAGGCACTTTATTCTACACTCAATTCTCTACATTGTGGTATATGGTTAATTATTTTTATATGGCACTTTATTTCTTTTTATTTTTATGCTATATGGTTAATTATTAATAATTTTTTCTGTGGAATATTACATATTTTCCACAATTTGTGCTAAAAATTTGTATCAAATTAAACACTACTCAAAAATTTTCTAAAATTCATGGATATTAAAATTAATTATTATTTACATTATGTCACAAAGAATTGCATTTACATGCATCATTTGCTTTGTAAAAATCGTATTTTGTATTTCAATAGTTAATTTTTAAAGTGTTAAATCTCACATTTTTAGGGTTAATGATTTTTCTAAGATAGATCCAAGTGATACATCTTGGATAATTTTATTTCCTAAAAATAAATAAGTTTAATATTTATTATAATTTGTTACTTTTGACTCACCTTGTTTGCATCATTTAATTCCTTAAATATTCGTATTGCATTTGAAAATTCCAATAAATTAAAATGCATTCATTTCATCATAATTAACATTCGACCAAGTCTTGTGATTTTTTGTTATTGTTTGATTGACATTAATGTTCTTGTCCTTAAAATTTGCCCGCATTTCGTTTGCATTCTAAAATTTCATTAAAAATACCAAAACAATCTACCTCCAAAACCACTCATCAAATTTGACACTTGGGTAGTCTGACGCCCAAGCCTTCACCGTGTATTTTCCCTTTTGTTTTCTAGGATTTATTTCTTTTCTATCCTTTTATTTATATTTTTTGTCAACTCTTACATTTCTCTCTTATCCTTGTGCAAGGTACTCGACGTATTTGGAGTGGTTTTCAAGGAAACTGACAGATCTCTAAAACTCACCAAAAAGCCACATTAAAACTAAGATCAAGTCGAGTCACGAGAGAGTGTACAATCTAGGATATATTTTCAGCATTTTTATTTTATTATTTGTAATAATTGCTCATTTAAAATAGTTTTCTTTTGTAATCTTTCATGTATAAATAAAACTTGAACTCTTTCTCTGCAATTTTCTATTCTTGTATTGCATCCCACATGGAGATTGTAAGGAATCACTGTAAGTCTTCTTACTGAGCATTGCCATCCTTGTTTCTCATGTGCATCAGCTTTTCTCAATTTCTTTCTGTCTCTTGTTTTATCACTTAAAATCAAAAAGGAAGTTGGGATAGGATGGTAGATGTGTAATTCTGCTCACTTAATTCTTTAGCGATCGCTTAAAATTAAAATTGGGATTAGTAAACAAGCCCGACTTTAATTAAACCATAAAATTAAGAATGTTTGTAGGAGAATAACCCCATCCTTGGATTCATTTTTTCTTTCTGCGAGAATGAGAGATGCATATTAGGATAGAGCCAAGCTCCGGAATATTCATTCAGACTACTAATTCTAAAAATGACTAGCTACTTCTCAGTGAGGGAACAAAGGTCTCCCTTAGTAAAGTGGGTGGTTAAAGTACAACGCGATTGGCACCATCCTAAAGTAATATAGGAAGACATTTTACTGTCCGTACTTACACCCATATTGGATGAAAGTAGATGCAACTAGCTGTATGAATTTAGGCAAGTCTTTAGGAAAATTTTTGACACCTAATAGCTTGCTTAAAGGATCTAAGATTGATTTTATGACCAATTAATATTGATAAGATAACTAGATGGACTCTTGCGGACTTCACTATATGAGTTAGTGAACCGAGGGTTTGTATTGTGTTTGTATTGTGCGTAGATTACAATCAATCATCGAACACTGTACACTTGTGCCTTCACATCACGTCTTGATTCATGAATCATAATCTCTTCCGAATCGCTTGAAATCGAGAATGGAGGATTGCAGTGAATTTTGTTCGGACTCCACGAATCTTCCACTGACCACCACAAACCTATTGTCCTCAAGAGCTCAGAGACACTCTTACTCTAGGACACCTTGGGTTCTTGGACACTCTTCCCATGAATCCTCATCCTATGATTCTTTCTTCTTCCTTGAAGGAGGACAGACCCGGACTTTATCCTTCTCTCCTCACCACATCAAGGAAGACTCTCACCTTGATTATTCTCGTTCTAATTCTTTCCATTCTATTAGTTCAAATCCTTTATATTCTGAAGGTAAAGAAGAAGCAGAGAACCTAAAGAAGATACCTCCAAAGAGAAGAGATAATAAAGACGAACAGAATGAAGACCTGATGCAAATGGTATTAGCAAGATTATTGCATCGCAGCAACAACAAATTTTACTAAGGGAACAAATTAACCAGCTAAGTGATGGGGGTGAACCACGAATGGAAGCAACCTATAACCCTGCCCAATAGAAAGTAAGGAATTATCTGCAGCCACCAGAGCCATAAGTGGACTATGAATAGAAGCCACCCTTCTTGATCCAGCTTCCTCAATTTCATGGAAATACCGCTGAAGAACTATATGCATTCTTACGAGACTTGGAGATAGTGTGTTCAAATCTTAGACACCCATGCTAAAAAAGGACTACATTCGTTTCACTACACTTACATTCTCCTTGAAAGGCAAACTGGCTACTGGGTGAAGAATCTAGGAGTGATTGTTACCATATACAATCAATTCAAGAACCTGTTCTTAAAGAAGTTCTACCCTTTGAGGATGACTAATCAGAAGTGGACACACATCACCAACTTCTCTCAAATGCCTACCACGGGATAGATTCAAAGATTTATTACAGAAGTGTCTGTATCATGCTTTGGATGACAATATCTTGGTCCATTCACTCTATTCTGGTCTCATCTATGAGAAACAAGGCTTAGTGAGTGCTTCCTATGAAGGCAACTATACATCAGAAGGTGTGGATGTCGTCTGGAATGTATTCAAGTAGATGGCTGAGACAAGATGCTCACAAATTGCCAGCATAACGTATACTAACTCCTTCAATACGCTCCAATCTAAAGGATTGAAGCAGACTATTGCTGAATAATTGAGTATTTGATTTCGAACATGGGCATCATCACTGACAAGCTAGTCGCAGTGGATCAAAAGAATGGACGATATCAAAAATAACATCTCATGGTTTCGAAAGCAGATGGAGGAGTTGATTGAGAAGGTGTCCAAAATCAGGATACTTGTCGCGACCACATCTGTTGGTCCTTTACCAAATACATCATGTCCAGGAGTAGATGATGTTAGGGCCACCTTAACCTTGGTTTTAGGACCAATCATATAGACAATCTTTCCATCAGTCACGACCACCAGCTGAGATCATTGAAGAAGTATTATCTCCGGTGTTTGAAGCGAATGACATTTTGTATACTCAGGACCCCGCCCAACATGGTAATATAGGGGAACGTCCATCTACCAATGTCCCCCGACCTTCTATAATGTTGTATTGCCACCCGTCCTATCCCAACAGCAGAGGTTGCAATAGTCATACGGCCAATTTGGCCAATACTAAGTGAACCAATAGGGTCCGTGGTACCAGCAAGCACCCTAGAAGTATTGACAATAGTACCAAGCTCCACAGGGCCTATCTTAGAAATAATCCTCATAGCCATCTTACTCCAAATTGAACCCATTGATATCCATCAATATATGCTCGAGGAGATCTGCTCTTTTCGAAATGAACTTAAGGATCTACGAGCTGACGTGAATCACTTATCCCGTTAGAGAAATGAACATATGGCTCCTGTTATAGCCATTCCGACCCAAGTTCAAGCTAACCCTAACATCTTAAACAAATATCAATATCATCAATATGGTGGTCATGTATACTTTCAGGCTCATCTAGATTTGAGCGTGAGATCCTTTCATTTGATAATATCAATGCTATATCATCTATGAGCGGAAGGATCATGGTCGTGCCTGACCGGGGAAGGGAAATGGAGAGAAATGATTCGGGAGATCAACATGATGATACTTATGAGGATGAGGAAGAAAGAAATATGGATTCGTTTTCATATCCAAGGAGATCGAGGATTCCTGCTCAAGATAAGGTAAAAACACCAATGGAGTCTATAGAGGACCTTGTACCTCCAGTCATGGCTAATTCACCTTTGTCATCTTTTCCACAATATGATGTAGACAATTTTGATTTTAACGATAAGTTGAAGAATAAAGATCACTGTAATAAGAACTCCATTTTTAATAAATCAAAGCATGATGTTTCTGTTTATGATCAGATTATTTATCTTTAATTTCAACCGCTTCCATTCCTTTCCCATGTGCTCTTACGGGAGGAAATCACAAACCAAAGAAGGCCATTCAAGATGACTCAGAAAATGGCATGATTTTATGAAGAAATCATTATAGTCAATGTGCAATTTGATCAATATGTGTCTAACAATCCCATGTCTCAGAAGTACTTGAAAATGAGATCCACCTCCTACCAGGACTCGTAAGAAGAAACCAGATCAATTTGTTGAGACTCATGTCTTAACAGTTGTCACTACCCGTTGTGTCAAAAATTATCATCTATCAAGGAAAGAGAGAGACCGAGGTGCCAACTATGTAGAGAGTCGCATCGGTAGCATTGTGTTTGCATGCACTCTCCTAGATAACGAGTCTTCAATAAATCTTCTGATCTTGTCATTATATTACAAATTGGATTTAGGACCTCTCAAAAAATCATCAACTCTACCCTAATTTGCAGATTTATTAATGAATTGACCTAAGGGAGAGGTGAGGAATGTGGTTATCTTGGTTCAGGGAGGGAGTATAAAGTGGATTTCACTGTCATTGGAGAGAATCTCATATCATTCTTGGACGAAAATTCTTGAGGACCATAGGGGTAGTGTTCGATTACAACACAAGAATGATGAAGTTTTGTTCTTTAGGCGGAGAAGTGGACTTAGATATGAAGCAGACAAAATGGTAAAGACCCGACACTTAATCTAGTATCGAGTATGCAGAATCTTCAAAGGCAGAGTGCAAGTTTATTAGCACAATTGGACTTTAGAAGCAAACTCCAGCAGTACATAGTGAGATACGCTCACTTGGAGAGAACATAGTGCACAATGTAGTTTTCCATGTGTTGCCTTATTTACTTAGAGACACACCAGCCTATACCCTTGATGACGTAGAGATACATTTGGACCTGTCAGTCCCATCTTCTTAGGGATAGTCAAGGGACATAGATGACGAGTTGGACGCGGCTTTGGTCGAATTACCACACTACTTCTGCGTGCGACTCACCTTTCATCAGAGTTAGTAGCCAACACATCACAGATTGATCCACCATCATCTAACACAAAGATGAACTCAGATACCATTCAGTCGGACATGATTGATGATTCATATTTTCCAGAGCTGAAAGCACTTCCTCCTACACTTAAGTATGTGTTTCTTGCGGGATCTAAAAAGAGATTCCATGTGATCATTAGCTCGACATTAATGGTAGAACAAGATTCCAGATTACTTGAAGTTCTTGAGCGGAACCACAAGGCCATTGGATGGACAGTGTCGAATCTCATGGGTATTAACCCCGCTATCTGCTTACACCAAATATATGATGAGGATAACGCGAGACCTTCCTGTGAATTTTAGAGAAGATTAAATCCTAATCTTCGAGAAGTAATTAAAAAAGAGATTGAGAAATGGTGCAAATCAATATTTATATACCATATTTTTGACTCCAAGTGGGTGGCCCCACTTCATGTTGTTCCAAAGAAGTCGAGAATCCAAATGGTCACTAACGAGGATGAGGCAGAGATCGTGACACAAGTACCCACATCGTGGCATGTCTGTGCCGACTATAGGCGCCTGAATGCCGCGACCAAGAAAGATCACTTTACTCTGCCATTCATTGATCAAATCTTGGAGATACTTGTAGGGAAAGCATTCTTCTATTTTCTTGATGGGTACTCAAGTTACAATAGGTAGCCAACACTTCTGAGGATCAGGAAAAAAACCTCATTTACATGTCCATTCGGCACTTACACATATAAGTGCATGCCAGTCGAGCTTTTTAATTCCCTGAGCACATTTTAGTGGTGCATGATTACCGTATTTGCTGAAATGGTGGGCGACCTCTTGGAAGTCCTCGTGGATGACTTCATGGTGATTCTTTTGATACATGTTTATTGAACTTGGATCGAGTCCTCAAAAGGTGTAGGGAAGTAAATTTGGTACTCTTTTGAGGAAAAAGTTGCTTAATGGTAATGGAGGGTATCATGTTGGGGAATATCATCTCCAAAATGGGAATGGAGGTTACCCTGCCAAGGTGGATGTGATCAAGAAACTTGAGCCTCCAACAAACACTAAGCCAGTGCGGTCATTCTTAGGCACGTTAGATTTTATGGAAGATTTATTCATGACTTTTCAAAGATCCTGACTGGTCTCTTCCCTTTGAGATCATGATTGATGCATCGGATTTTGCGGTCGGGGCTGTGCTTGGACAAAGGAGAGGTGGGATACTTAATGCAATTCACTACGCGATCAAAGTTTTGGATCCTACCAAAGAAATTATATGGTGGCTGAAAAGGAAATGCCCGTGCTAGTTTGGGCCCTAGAGAAATTCAAATCATATATATTGGGCTCCAAGGTGACAATTTTTACTAATCACACATCAATTTGATACCTAATGGAAAAGAAGGAAGTGAAGGTGCGTCTTATAAAATAGATCTTATTGATCCAAGAATTTGATTTGGAAATCAAGGATAATCTTGGAATAAAGAATGTTGTGGCCGATCACCTTTCCTAAATTATGATATTGAACCAATCCGAGAGATCTTCCCAGACGAGTCAGTTTCTGCTACTGACTCACTCCCGTGGTACACCAACATGGTGAACTATCGTTTCTCCAACCAAGTTCCCCAGGGTTGGCCAAGGAACCGTAATGACTGAACTCGAATTCGAGGAATTACCATTGGCACAATCCATTCCTTTTCTTTGAGGGACCGGATGGCGTTTGGTGAAAATGTATTCCTCAGGAGGAATACCATAGTTTCCCCACATAATGCCATACACTTGAGATTGGAGGACGCCATTTAGAAAAGAGAATTGCGCATAAGGTACTCCAATGTTGTTTTTATTGGCCGACCTTGTTTAGAGATGTCAATGATTTTATACGGCCATGCTAGATTTGTCAGAGAATGGGATGTACTGATGGATATAGAGATGAAATTCCCATGCAAGCGATGATTTTCTGTGATGTTTTTGATGCATGGGCAATCTATTTTACGGATCCCTTTCCCAACAAAAATGGACATGAGTACATCTTGATAGCGATTGATTATTTGTCAAAGTGGGTGGAGGCTATCTTGACCTAAATCACAGATTGCAAGACTGTCTGTACGTTTATCAAGGATCATATTATTGCAAGGTTTGGGGTTCCAAAGGTATGATTTCTGACAGAGGTAGCCATTTCGTGAACAAAGAAATGAGATCATTGGCTAAGGACTAAATTCGAGCATAGAGTAGCTAGTTCTTACCACCCACAATCTAAGGGAATGACCGAGGTTTCTAATATAGAGGTGAAGAGTATTCTTCAAAAATTGGTTCATCTCGATAGAAAGAACTGGTCTCAATTTTTGGATCAGGTCCTATAGGATAGCTGACAAGACTCCACTTTGTACTTCACCTTTTAAGATAATCTATGGAAAGCCATGACATTTGCCTGCAGAGCTAATTCACAAATCAGAATGGATGATCAAGAAGATTAATTGGAGTTGTCACCTTGGGAAGTTGTGTCGTGACTTGAATCTTAATGAGCTAATAGAAATCCGAATCGGACATATAACAGTAGTGTGATCTATAAGGACAAGGTCAAGAGATGGCATTATAGACACATAAGGCATAAGACCTTTGTCCCTGGGCAGAAAGTATTGTTGTTCAATGCCTGATTAAAGATTTTTCATGGGAAACTCAAATAAAAATAGATGGGTCCCTACATTGTCATAGATGTGCACAACAATGGAAGTATTGATATTGTTGAGCTCAAAGATGATGCACAACCTTTTCCAGTGAATGGGCAATTGTTGAAGCCATATGTAGATTATATAGAACAATTAGCCCAAGTCGAGGTCATCAACTTCATGCGGAGCGAGCACATTGAAGATTCATCAGACTACCCTACATGAAGAGAAGCAGATGGACACAAGCTAAACAAATCATCTTTGTTCTTCATGCATTTCAAGTGTACATTCTCCTTATTTATTTTACAGGTCTCATCGGGCCCCCGCCCTTCTTCTGTACTTAGGTTGGCCAAAGACTAAGTATAGGAGGAACCCTATGCCCACAGTACATATTCTCCTCATTCATTTCTCCCCTTGACCGCTTCATTTTCCCCTTCTTCTATACTTAGACTGTTCACAACCTAAGTATAGGGGGCGAACTGGCTTCTATTTTTCTTTTTCACTCTTACGCTTAGCCTGAGCTATGTCTACCCCACGCTTCTTGTGCTTTGAGGACATAACACTCGCTAAGTATGGGGGTGTGTATATACTTTGTATATATTTTTACCCATAGCTCGTACTTTCGTGTAAGTCTATATTCTTATTTATGAGATGGGTGACTAACTTGTATAATCTAAAAAAAATATTTAAAGTTTTTTTAAAAAACTAACATTATATTTGATGCAACTAACATTATGTGTGCAACCCAAGTTTTGAAAATTGGCTTCTTATTCATTTTTCCCATTACTTTTTTAAAAAAGAAAAATAATTCTTTCAATAAAAATCTCATAAAAGATTGTCTGCATTCCATACATTTGCACTTCATTCAGCGTTACATGCATCTGCATTGGTGAAAAGCCTTGGATTTTGAATCGTGTTTTGAGGAGAAATCGAGAATGATCTTGACTTGACCTTAATTCACCTAATTTTAATAGGAAATTCACCTAGAAAGAGTATTTTAGAAGCTTCATGTCATTGACTTAATTGTTGGAGTTCCACATGTCAATGTGCAGAATTTGACTCTCTAACCTAGTCACCTCATTCTGGGTACGACTCTTGAATAGAGAATTAATATGTACTCTCATGTTATGCACTTAGCTCAACTCAAACGGGGTATTGGAGGAATGTGCGAGTCTCTCTTCTGGTAGCATGGACATTGAAAGACCAGAGTATGGGTTGAAATAAAGCTCCGTGTGAGGGGTGGATGACTGGACATAATTTTTTCTGAGTCCCAAAAACATGTGCATAAAGAAAGATTCCATATCTGTAGGTGCACTATAAGATCATTGTATAGCAACCAAAAATCCAAACAAAAAGAAACCAACTACCAAATGAATATTTAACAGAAAAGGTCCAAGCTTCAAAAAACCTACAGATCTTGGTGGAGACTTGGATAAACTAGCTAGCTTCACAAGGAGAGGTGACTATACTAGTCACCCTTCAATTTTTTTCAACTTCTACTAAAAATTTCTCCCCCTTTCGAGTGTGAACACAACATGACTAAACTTAGAAGGAAATACATGACTTCCTGAGGATGAGTTATTGGAAGAGAGGTTTGCATGGTAGTCTGGCATTCTTGATGGGAAGAGCTAAAACCTTTCACATATAGGAGATAGTTGTTCAATGTTCATGAGGTATGCTTTAGGAAGAGGATTGATCTAAGATGACTTCTGAGCTGAAACTGTTACAATGATGTATAAAGGAGGCTGTTGATTTTGAAACCCTAGTTCTTACAGAAGTTCTGCCAAGCTACTAATCCAAAGGTCACGTACAACTCCATTTTCAACTTTTTCTCATGGTCTCGGTATGAAATCCAATCTTATTTCACCTCATTTCATTTCTTTATTTGTACAAGGATGAGCATGCTTTAAGTATAGGGGGTTGATGAATTTGTGATTCATCACTCTAAAAGAGATTAATTAGGCTCAGTTCCCCCCAAAATCATATGTATTTTTACCAATTATCTTGTGCAATTAACATTCATGCATGTATAAATGATAATTACATTTTATCATTCATAATTACATAAAATAAGAAGCCAAAAATCCCATCCCAATTGACCTGTAAAATAAGCTAACTTCCTCTATTTTACCCAATTCATGCTAACTTTGTATCACATGAAACCACTTCCATTGTGTATATATCACTAACAAGAACAAATGAAAAATACAAAAATCACTAACATAAATAAGAGGTCCAGAAACCCGAACCCTAATTTCAGGATAATCATACTAAACATTGATATCTCCTTTGTACCATTTCTCATTCAATCCTACTCACTTTTGAACTAATTTACATTCAAGTATCTTCAAAAAAAGACCAATCAAGTTCAAGTGTATCTGAGCTCATATGTGA
This sequence comes from Ottelia alismoides, assembly GCA_037367405.1. Lineage (NCBI taxonomy): Eukaryota > Viridiplantae > Streptophyta > Magnoliopsida > Alismatales > Hydrocharitaceae > Ottelia > Ottelia alismoides. The sequence goes on along the minus strand of JAZKJV010006793.1, from coordinate 433,199 downwards.
AAGTTGGGTTTTGGGCTTCTTTTGTACATTATGTATTTTACACAATTTCGACCTATTATTTTATGTACATATTTGAGTATGTTTATTTTATTTCCTTTTCATTTATTTTCTTTGACAAAAATTTTATTAAAATGCGTAAAAATTAAAACCTAAAATAAAAACAAACTCAAAGAAATTGACAAAGCCTGAGAGTGCATTAACAATTTGTACAAAAGCTATTTTGATCATACTTTATTTTATTTTTCCTCTTTTACTAATTACAAAAAATCCAAAAAAAATATTAATTTGTAAATATTTTCATTTGATTTTATCATATATTGTTCTCTTTTGTATCTTATTTAAAAATGATAAAAAATATAAAACCCAAAAATCAAAGTATTTTATACAGATATAATCTTAAAAAAAACACTTTGTACAGATGATCGATTTTGGTTTTGATCTCTCCATAAAAATTGCAGGTCTCATCGAGACGAGCAACTTTTGTGAAGAATTTTTTTTGATATGAGGTTGTTTGTTATTTCTTTTCGACTTTTATTTTTAGTTTGCAATTTTTCCAAGAGTGACATGTTGCAGCTTCTAGAGCTGCCATGTGTCACTCATTTTTGGACTTTTTAATTTTATATTTTTCATATTTAACAAATAAATATAATAAAAAATAAAAAATAATATCCACATGCCAATGCCTTGGCCGACCAATCTCGATTGAACAGAGATCGAGGAGCTTCTCCTTCTTCCAGTTCTTTATTTTATAAGTCATATTGTACATATATACATATTTACAATCTGGCTTTCTTTTTCTTTCTTTTTATTTTCTTATTTCTTTACATGTTTTTAATGTCTAAAATGACATTTTTATTCATGAGTGTGATTTTGATAAAAGATGGAATTTAATGCATATTTACGTGTATTTGTTAAGATTTTTAAGATAAAATGTAGAAAGAATGTTAATGAATCATGGATGTATTAGCTAGCTCGTTTTGACCACCCTCTTCGCCTCACCATCTTCCCTTGTCTCTTCTCTACCTCCGACGCACTCCATACATCTTGTTCTTGTTTGGAATGAGCTACCAGACATCCACTTCCTCCACCTCATTGGAGATCCATAGCCATGCTTCGCTTTCATTCCCCCCTTTGATGAGTCGAGGTAGTTTGCCCTCGACCCTATGTTTGACTTGTGCAGGTATGGAGCTAAAGGAGCCTCATTTAGAGACTAATTAGTAGAGGAGGATATTCTCCAGGTGCCCCATTTTTCAAGCCTCCGCTAGGGCCCAATAAGTGGGCTCTGGACCATCTTAGACTGCCTGGAGATCCGGATTCCTCTCAGGGATCTTTAGGACCCTTCTGCGGGTCGAAACAATGACAGAGGAAGGAGATCACACCAATCGAAACTCACCACAAGAGAGTTCTTCGCAATTTCTTGCAGACCACCTCCACGTCATTGCATGGATATCAAGATCCCCAGTCTAGCAATCACCGTCATATTTTTTGAGCCTCGATTGTATATCCCATCTGAGGGATCTAATCCTCGTCTTTAGTAGCAGAAGTAGTATAGTACGCTGTGAGCGCACCATGTGCCCATGTCATCCTTCTAAGTCCGCTCAATCAAGTGCTTAGTGGGGGTAATTTGCAGATCCTTCCCCTATTTTTGTTTATTTCATGTTAGACATGTAATATTTTATTCTTGTTCTGCGTAAAATTTGTAAGGAAACCATTAAAGTTTATTGATATTGCATTTGGGTCCTAGCGACATCACCTCATGTGTCGTCCCACGTGAGGTGGCCATTTTGTATATTGACCCATGCAGGTTTTTGTATTTACACCAAATCCTTAAACTCTAAAGTAATATTTTGGTGCAATGTAACCCCTCCATTTATTTTTAATTAAAAATATACCCTTGCTAGTTCATTAATTTTTGAGGTTGTTTTCTATTTATTAAAAAATTCTACTGTGCTCAAAACATTATGAAAAATTAGAATAAGTGCCTGCTAGCATACTCATCCATGCCACAATTTTAGATTTTCATTCTAGGCATTATACCTATTTTAAAAATACAAAAGATCACATTTTGTCCCTATTTGCATTTAAAATATCAAAAAATATAAAACTTAAAAAAACTAAAAAATTAGATTTTGTTTATTATATTATTTTAAAACTCAAAACCAAAAATCCATGAAATTAGAAAAATAAAATCACTGAAAATAAAAAATTTCCAAAATCTTTCATAAAAATATAAAAAAACACCCAAAATTCCAAAAATACCAATTTTTATTCTGTAATTTTCTATTATATATATATTATATTTGAATTGGTTTCGAGAAATTTTGACCCTTTTTCTAGTTTTTAATCTCAAATCAATTCGGGCTATTTATTTAATCCATGTTTTCGAATATTTATGACTTTCAAAATACCTAAAAGTTAGAGAAAATTCCTCAAAAATCATAAAAATAATAGAAATATTTATAAAACTGAAAATTATTAAATTATGCAATTTTGGCTATTTTTAGTTGAATATATAATTATAGTACTTTTTATTACTTATATAGTTGTATATATTCTTATATTAACTATAAAAAGAAAAAGAAAATAAAAATTCAAAAAAATATAAAAATAGAAAATATATAAAACTAACTAAAAAATATATAAAATTATAATCCATAAAAAAAATAAAATTTAAAAGCCACATAAAAAGACAATAATTAGACAAGAGAAAAGGACAAGTTTTGCATTCTATTGCACAATCTATCGCATTCGTTCCTTTTGTTCGACAATCCACATACTTGCATTGTATTGAAATTTGTAGAGTTACAATAAATTTTAACTCCAAAGATATGTTGCTTTCCATTATCATATCTATTGTGTATTAATTATTGTCTGAAGTTGGATTTCGTGAGCAGTCGCCTTAGAGATGCTAATTGAGTTTAATTAGCCGACCCTCATGATATTCCTCTTCAACAAATGGTCCATTGTAGAGGAGCAATGTCGTATAGATTGATTTGTGTGTCCCTCTTATTTATATTTTGCACTTATTTATTTCCATTTTTATTGATATTATTTTTGAACTGTTTTGACCTCTTCCTCTGTTTGATCTTGTTGCGAGGGATCGCTATGTGAAGGAGGACTTCTTGGGAGGACCTATGCACCCTAGCAAGGCGAAGCTAGCATTCTGACTTAGCTAGCCGGAGAGAGCAGCAAGGGCATGCTTAGGAGATTTTGAGGAGAAGTCCACTTTGTATTTTATTTTATTTTATTTGTAATTTAAGTGAGAGAGACACATATATCTGTAATAACTAGACCCTCCAGGACACTACCGCTTCATGAGGTCCACTGTTCACTTGGGGCATCATCAATTTTGTTGTGCTTTCACCACTTTTCTTTTTATTTGTTTTTTGACTTTATTTATATTTATTTTGTGTAATTGAGTCCTAGTTCTAGGATTTGCTTGTTGATAGATTAAAGTACAAAGCCCTAATTAAATTACATGTACCTATAGTTCGCTTTTGCACTTAGTCAAATCTAATTATTGATTATTTGGACTTGAGACTGTGCACTGTGAGAAACCTCATTCAATGCTTGCAGGATCCACTATGTGGTCACCAAGAAGTTTCCAAGATTGGACCCTAGGTTTTTTTTGAGATATTCAACTCTTGATCTTCATGATAATAGAAATTAAAATTCTAGGACGATTTCATCAACTTTGCATTTCATATAGATAGGTTTCAATTCTGCTTAACATCCTTGCGTGAATAGAGTAGGAGGCAAGATAAGCCTTTTCACTTAGCATTCATCATTGTTTTCGCCTCGCATTGCATTTCCAACTCTCTCCCTCTGATTTTGTCACTTAAGATACTAAAGGAATTGATCCCTCATAAGGTTCGTGCTTTTTATTAAAAAAATCCAAAAAAGTGATAACCAATAAAATTGGAACTGCTAACTCTAGTCAATCCTAAAATCAAAAAGAAAATGCATTGTCTTGGGGAGAGAAACCCCCTCATTGTATACACATTTTATTCTTGATACGTACACACTAAGGATTAGTGCCATAATCCCATGCCTACAAGCATGCTTTCACAACTTTTTGAAATTAAACTAACTTTAAAATTGAAAAGATAAATCGATCGAACTTTCGCAGTCATCATTGTGTTGAGTTGGTGAATTGTGGGTTTTTTGTTATACTTGTGTTTGTCTGTGTGCCTACTCTATCTTCTCTGCACATTTGCACCTTTTTCTTGCATATATTGATATGACTACCGTGTTCTCCCGATCCCTTTTTTTCGCTTTGGAGATGGCCAACTGGAGTTATTTTTATCCAAACTTTGCAGATCCATCGTACCCTCCAGCCATCCCACCTTCATTTTTCTAGGAGGATTTTTCTCTTGATACTTCTAATTGTACATATCCACCTAACCCTCTATTTTAGGCATCAGATTTTTATTTTTACCCATCATCACCACCCTCACATTTCCCACCATCACAGGCACATGATACTGAGATTTTCGAGTCACCTCTCATGAAGACCGCTCTTGAGTACATGACCTAATTAGTGGAGCAAATGAATTTGAGGATAGATGAACTCGCTAGCCTAAATAAGGGTCACAATGCTGCTTCACCTTATGGATTTATGGATTCATTTGAGGACACCCATGAGAGCTTGCAATCACCTAAAATAAAAAAATGAGAAAAAAATTAAAAACACAAAAAAGAATTTGAGAGGCACACAATCGAGTCAGCTTGTGAGTAGAGGACACTCACGCCACACTCTTTGATAACACACTCACCACATTTCCCACATGCGACTCCAAGGATGACATTATATAGACTGCTGTTAGTCATCCTTGTGCAGATGATGATTCTGATCTCCTCCTTTGTATTGAGGAAATCCAATTCACGAGATTTTGAGGCCCCACATTGTCAAGCCATGAACCAATTATCTACGCCCTGACCCAAAAAGAGAAAGCGACGACGCTGATCTAAGCGACACATTTTTCCATGGCCACTGCCCATGCCATCACCTATAGTCCACACTCAAGGAAATGGAACTCAAGCACACTTCTTAGATGCGACATTTCTGACCATTCTTGTGATTACACTCTCCTTGTTGGTGATTCTTCGATTAAAATAATACCCTTCTCGTTGGTACAATCTCTTCACTTAGGTCCTCTCAAGAAACCATGGTGATTGTCTATTTGTCGATAGATCAATAAAGATGTTGAGGGGTAATGACTCTATGATTCCTCACTCTAAAAGTCAAAAATATAGCTTTGTTCTTGAGTAATTGGCTGCATTTCTCCTATTTTGCATTATTCTCATTAAAACATTTAGAATTAATGTCTGCATTTTTAGCATGCATATTTGCATTAAATAAGAAGGAAATTTCACTTGTAAATATCACATGTATATTCATCATATTTTCATTAATTTTATCTATTTTTTACTAACTCAAGATTGAAGAAAATCAACTCTATAGTTTATATATTACTAATACTAATAAATGAAAAATATCAAAAAATACTAATATGTAAAATTGACCAATAAAACCATAATCATATTTTGATACTACGAACCTAAAATGAGAATATCTCTCTCATAAAGTCTCATATGGACCCCTACTCACTTTTGAATTAATGTACATTCAATTACGTTCAAAACAAGACCAAATTCAAAATAATTTCAGTATGTATGTGAAACTTGGGATTTGGGCCCCGCCATATATATAGTACATACGTCCCCCTTTATTTATTTATTTATTTATTTTATTTATTATTTTCTCAATTCAGAAAAATTCAGATTAATTGTAAATATTTATCTTATATTTTATTCAATTTTTTTATTTTTATATTATTTTTAAAATGACAAAAAAATGCAAACACAAAAATTCAGTATTTTATAACTATAGGATACCCCCCCCCCAAAATACTTTTTATATAGAAGATTTATTTTGGTTTTTGGTCCATCACAAAAGTTGTATATCTCATCGAGATGGACAGCCTTCATGTTGATTACTTTTTGATTTGACCATTTTTGTCATTTCTTCTTTTATTTTTCTTTATATTTAATTTGTGATTTATCTAAGAGTCGAGACGTGGCAGCTCCTGGAACCGCCGTGAGTCACTCTATTTTATTTATTTATTTATTTTATTATTTTCATTTTATTTATTTATTTATGTTTATTTACTTATTTGTGACTTTTATTTATTATTTATTTTATCTTATTTTATTTTCACTATTTATGTATTTATTTAAATTTAAATTTAGTTTAACTTTTACTATTTTGGTCACGTAGTCGCACCCTTGTGTGCCACGTGGCCCCCTTCCTTCCATCTCATGCGCAGTCTAGTGCCCGCTGCTTCGCCCTACGCGGCGGGGCTACAACTGCCCGGCCCCACGACTCACCCCCTTCCCTCTCTGACTTGGTCATGAAGACATCCCTCGATGCATGACCATCCTCTCCCCCGCCTTGCACGATGCAACCGCACAACCCTCCTCTCCGTTCATGATCCAACCATTACCCCACAACCGCGCAACCGCATGCGCACCCCTTCCACTTCACCCACCTCCATCTTCGCCACCCACTCCAACTTCCCTTAAAAGGGTCACTCCGCCACCCTTTGCAAACCATCTACTATCATCGATGAGAGAGACAGAGAGAACTCCCCTTCCACCTCAAAGACAGCAAGTGGACAACAGGGTCAAGCGACAACCTCTGCTCTTCCAGGCAAGATCAGAAGGAGGCATCTCCTTCATTGCAGTTGCTCCAATTTAGGTGCTTTAGCTGAGGCCAACCGTATCTTCGAGCAAAGACCAAAGAGGTACGAGCTTCTCCATCCCAAGCATTCAATCATCTTTTTCAGATAAAACCCATTTCTCCTTATTTTTTGCTTCTTCCCCAATTATCTTCCTCTTCTATTGGTAAGATAAGAAACCCAATCCACCCAAATCACAACCACTAGATCACCTCATAGCTTCTCCTCTCAATTCTTCCTTTACTTCATGCAATCCTTCATCGATTAGATTCCATCCCCATTGCTTAAGGTACCCTCATCCATATTTCCCATCCTCTGTGCTTCACGAAAGGTCGAGCTTCCAAAGCTCGAGTCATCTCTGCATTTGCAGTTCCAGGTGCATCAATGAAGTGAAGAAAACGCACCAACCATCCTCTTCACTGCCATCTATTCCCTGTATTTCAAGTAGCTGAAACTGCACCTCATACCAAACATCTCCGGTAGAACAAAGCTCTAGTCGTGCACCCGCATCACCATCAACCGCTCTCGACTAGCTACACCATCGCTGCTACGCTATCTCCTCCGCTTCATACCACTGCCCGCTCCACCCACTGCCAGCTCCACCCACAACATCAAGGAGTAGTAACAGCGGCATTCCTCTACTTCACTTCTCGCCCACTACCTGGAGTGGCACCTCGCCTCCCTTAGTTGCGACCACCTACACCTCTTTTCTGCCAAGTAGAGTTGCCACCACCAGTTGTGTGTCGATGGCGGTGGCCACCAGTGGAACCCCTTGACTCCAGCATGCCCGAATCTTCTTTACCACCTCTAAGACCTTGCCTTCTAGGCATGCAACCTCACCGACCAGTTGCCTTCAACAAGGAGCTAGAATCCGCCTCATCGATTGAGCCACATCACCCCGTTCCCCCTCATCTCTCCTTCAACCACAGCCTCCACGTGTGGAGCCCCAGGTTCCATCACCGCCTCTTAAAGGGACATACTGAGATGCATTATGAGAGGCCCAAGGGTTACCTTATAGAGGAGAAGAACCATTAGGCAAATTACAAAAGGATGAAATAGAAAATAGAAAATTACATAAAGGAACATACTAAAAATAGTAACTATCTCAACACTCCCCCTCAAGCTGGAGCATAGATATCAATGAGACTCAGCTTGGAACAACACCTCTGATAAGGTCCTCTCGCTAGAGCCTTTGTAAGTATATCTTTTGTCTGGTCTCCGGAGGTGACATGCGTAGTAGTGACAATACCTTTATGTATAATGTCACGAGTGTAGTGGCAATCTACCTCTATGCGCTTCGTCCTCTCATGAAAGGCTGGATTATTTGCAATGAAGAGAGCAGCTTGATTATCACATTAGAGGTGCATGGGAAGAGGTACTTCTATGGTCAGGCCAGTAAGAATGGATCTGACCTACATCATCTCTGTACTAGCCTGTGTTGTGGCCCTGTATTCCAATTCAGCACTTGATCTAGCAACCACAATCTTCTTCTTACTCTTCCATGAAAGTAGAGAATTTCCTATGAACACAGCAAATCCAGTCGTAGACTTTCTATACTTTGGACACCTAGCATAGTCTGCATCTGTGTATGCTGTCATTGAGAGATATGTACCTCTGCTGAAAAGAAGTCCAGTACCAGGTGAAGTCTTCAAGTATCTCAGAATCATATGGACTACATCCATATGTGCATGTCTGGGTTGCTCCATAAACTGACTCACTTTGCTTACTGCAAATGCTATGCCGGGCCTTGTAATAGTTACATATAATAGCTTGCCAACCAGCTCTTCGTATCTTCTCTTGTCGATCTCCTCAGTATCATTATCATAGAACTTCATGCTTGGGTCAAACGGAGTAGTGGCAGGTCTACAATCCTCCATGCCAGTCTCGTAAAGAAGATCTACAACATATTTTCTCTGGGTCATTACAAGACCTTGTTGATTATTAGCAAACTCTATTCCGAGTAAGTAACGCAAATGTCCAAGGTTCTTGGTCATGAACTGTTGACCTAGGAAGTCCTTGGCATCCTGAATACCCTGCTCGTCATCTCATGTAATAATAATGTCATCAACATAAACAAGAATAACTGTAATACCTCTCTCGGTCTTCTGTATGAACAATTAGTGATCAGCAGTTGATCTTACAAACCCCTGCTGCTCTATCAAGTCCGAGAGCTTTTGGAACCATGCTCTTGGACTTTGCTTGAGGCCATAAAAAGCCTTATGTAACCTGCAAACCTTCTGACACCCCCTCAGCAGCAAACCAAGGTGGTTGCTGCATGTAGACCTCCTCTTGTAGGTCACTATAGAGAAATGCATTCTTCACATCAAGCTGATAAAGAGGACAATCTTGTGTCACAATAACAACAAGGAGAATTCATAGAGTAGAATGTCTGGCAACTGGGGAGAAAGTATTGTGATAGTCCACCCCATATGTCTGGGTAATCGTGCTACAAGCCTTGCCTTATAGAGATCCACACTGCCATCCGCATGGTGTTTCATAGTAAACACCCATTTGCATCCCACGACTAATGTATCAATAGGAGCAGAAACAAGAATCCACTTACTATGTGACTGTAGCGCAACTATCTCCTCCTCCATGGCTAACCTCCACTGACTATCTTTGAGAGTGTCTTGATACGTCTTTGGTATCTGCACGATTGATAGTGCTAACGTAAATCTATTGAAATCCTCTAACAACCTGCTCAAAGAAATTTGGGCTGCAAGAAGGTAAGTAGTACACACCCGTTTCTGCTTTCACGGAGCAATTGGTACGTCAAGATAATCTGCCAAGTCCTGGGCCTGTATATTTCCCTCTTGAGAGGGTACCTGCTCCTCCTGTAGTATAGTTAATTCAGTAGTGCCATCAGTAGAAATAATATGCTCATTACATACCTGAGGCGTGTTGGATGATGGGCAAGGCTTGTAAGCATGGCAGACAGAGCGAGATCTGCGAGGAACACCACGAGATAAGAATTGAACCAACGAAGGTGGGTAGGTGGTGGAGGAGGTGGTGGAGGTGGTGGAGGTGGTGGAGGAGGAGTAGGTGAAGGTGAGGAACCAACTGTAGGAGGTAGTGGCATGTATATCTCATCATTAGAGTCAGATGGAGTAAGTTTGTCACCTGTAGGAGAAAAATACATGACCGACTCAAAGAACGTAACGTCAGCACTAACAAAATATTTTTGTCTTAGTGGATTAAAGCAGCGATACCCCTTTTGGGTACGAGAGTAGCCGACAAACACACACTTGACAGCTCTAGTAGAGAGCTTGTCATGCTCTGGAGAGACAACTGAACAAAGGCAACAGACCCAAACACACGAGGTGTAACAGCGAAGAGATCCTTCTCGGGAAATGCAATCGAGTAAAGAATCTTCTCTTCTAACACGGATGAGGGCATACGGTTTACCAGATAGCAAGCAGTAAGGACAACATTACCCGGTAAGAATGAGGAGCACAACTATGTATCAACATTGTTCTGGTTACATCAAGTAAGTGACGGTGTTTGCGCTCGGTGATGAATCTGTGATTCATCACTCTTAAAGTTGAAAGTAGAGCTTAGTCCCTGGGTATTTAACAACATATTTTCTTTTATCTTGCATAAATAACATCCATGCATCAATCCACAATATATGCATTTTAGCATTCATATTTGCATTAAATAAGAAGTCGATTCATTTGTAAAATCCACTTGTAAAATATCCACCTATTTATTTATTTTATATCCCCTCCAAAATCAAATCACATATTCCTTATAATGTGTACACTATTAGTTAATAATATAAGGAAGAAGGCTAAAATCTCTCTCTTATAAAATACCCAATAAAGCCCCAAACCCTTGAACCTTAGAATGCCAATATATCTCTCTTACAAACTCCGAATTAGATCTACTCACCTTCAGATTATACACATCCAGAGACCTTTAAAATGAGACTAATTTCATTTAATTCGGAGCTCGTATGCAAAACTTAGGTTTTTGGATCCCCTTTGTATACTACATATATGTATATTTGTACTCTTGTATTTTTGTATAATATGTGACCTCATCCCCATTTTTATCAACATGAAACTTGTATATCTCATCAAGATCTACAACTTTCATGTTTTGAGTTTTTCCAAATTCGGCCTCCTTCTCCCTCTAATTTTATTTTTTCTTCTCAGCCACTCAGAGCTGGCCACGTGGCGCCCTCTGATTGCGCCACGCGGCCGGCCCCCATTGACCTGTCCGCCAGCACCCCTGACCATTGGATCTCAATCCAGATACAACGCCCAATGGCTTCCACACACGCCATTGGTTCCCCACCGTCTGATCATATCCAACTCACATCCGCACTGTCCGCTAGCACCTCGCCCATAGTCCACCACGTGGCACTCTGTGCGCCATCTGATCTCGTTGTGAGCGCCTTGATCTATAACATCCATCACCGCCTTCGCTCCCCACCATCTGATTGCAGATCTGATCTAACCACGCCCATCCCTTCGTGCCGCATCCTCAGCATGCCACGTGGTGCATTACACACCCTCCGATCAAACCCTGAACCTCCTCAGGATCGCCCGTTAGCGCCTCGCTCTGCGTCCACCACGTGGCGCGTCTTGAGCCCTTCGATTTCGCTCCATAGATCAGATCCCAAGCGTAAACCCGCACCTCCATCTGGGTCATTAGATCGCCTGATCCAACGGTCGAAGCTTCATCGTCTACCTCCAGCACACCTCGCGCCCACGTCTCTCATCGTGTGCAAGGGGCTGCCCCCTTTCTATTTTGGGCGCCACGCCGATAACCTTCTCCACCACCTGACACCACCACTACGCAACCCACACGTCCCTCATCCTCGCCAGCCCCCTCGATCTCCATGACTACCCTCAACCTCGCTCCACGATACCCACGAACTCCACCTCTTCTCTATCCATGCCGCCACCTCCATCCTTTAAATACTTCGACTCCGGCTACTTTCACCCCCATCCGTTGTTTTCGAGAGAAGTGAGTTCGAGCCCCTTTAACCTTCAGGTGACAGCTGTAGGAGACGAGTCGAGCGACGACAACCTCAAGGAGAGATCCGTGGCATCACCATTGCCGCGTCGCGAGATTCCAATCGGGCTCGCTCAGCTTCGAATGACTCCTCCATCCTTCTAGAGACCACGACGGAAGTCACACACCATGGCTCCACTTTCGGCAAATCACAGGTAAGTATACTCTATCTTCATCTTGTCATTTCATTTTTTTTATCTAACAATTTTCTTCCTTGTTTTTCATCACGATCACCACACCAAACAACACCACTATTTATCATTCACCACCATCATTCATCATCGTCATTTTGTTCCATCCACAAATCATCACCATTACAAACATTATTTTTCATCATCTTCTCCTCTTCACATATCCATTTCCTGTTTACAAAATCTAAAAAAACACAAAACAAAACAACAAAAAAATAAAAAAAGGAACAACCAGCCTTGGACGGCCCTTCCCACCGCCTTCCCCTTTTGGCCGGCCCGCCACCGGCCGCCACATCCCGCAGCCGTAGGATCAGGACGATCCAACGTTCCAGAGGCATCCATGTCACCGCTTCATCGCGCTCCAGGTGTCGTTGGATCAATCTAGATCCAACGGTCACTGATCGACCACGCCTTCACCTCAAGAGCGAACCATCGCCATCGGATCACTTGCGATCTAACGGATCCAGACGTGCCACGCCTACGCATCCATTGACCGTTGGATCGTCACTTGATCCACGGTCTAGATCAAGCCACGTGATCCGATCCGAGCCTCATCCCTGACCACTAGGCTCGGATCACCCGAAGCTACTCCGAGCTAGATCCAAACCTCCAAAGCTACTCGAGCCTTGATCCGAGCCTCTGAAGACCACCGAGCATGGGACCACTACGTGATCTGCACGTGGCGTCCTGGGTAAATTACAGCGAGGCCCCTAGAGGTTTTCAGATTTGCATTTCAGTCCCTACCAGGAGACCCCATGTGAGGAGCACGTGTTCTGAGGGAAATTTACATACACCCCCTCAGCATTATAGGTAATTGCATATTGGTCTATGTCAGCACATTTTATTTTTATCAATTTTTATTCCTGTAATTGCATTTATACCCCTGTCGTTGCACGCATATTTAGACAAACATTTTAATTCATTCTTTAATTTGGAAAATTGCATTATATAGCTTATGTTGTCCCCTTCCATATGTGACACCTGGCACATTTTTGTAATATCAGTGGATTTTTCTATTAATTAATTGGTTGAATTTTGCTATATTTTTCCCATTTATGCCTTTTAATTTGTAGTAATTTCTCTGTCATTCCAAAAATCTCCCAAAAATCACATTAGATATAGGATAATTAAGTTTACATTGTGCTTAAAAATCATCTCATTTGCACGCATCTCGAGGCCTGAATAAATCATTTAGTGATTTACTTAATTAATTTTTAATAAGTACATTTCACTTGAAAATTTAGGTTGATTAATTATCATGGATTCTTCACACTTAAATCTATCTAGTATAATTTTGATATCTGGAAATATTGTGATTTGGTATTCTTAAAATTAATTTCGTCAAAATCACTTTGCATCCAATTTAAATTCATAAAAAAATCATAAAGTGTCAAAAAATTGCAAAAAAAAATAGTGTAGCTTAATTTCATCCCATGTCATCATCTGGCCAAGTTTCGTAATGTTTGGACTTGATATGATAACTTATCCAAATTAACTTGTAAACTGTCTAGATTGTGCATGTGTCTTGCATAAAATATTGAAAAAGACCCAAAAAATTATTGCCTGAAAATCCGACCTTGGAAATTATCCACGTGTGATTAACTCAACATTAATTTAAAGCGGTTTTTGATCTACCCTCATTATCTGAATACAATGAACGTCATTGATTAATTTAACCATTAATTTGAATGAATTAACAAGGGTAGTGAGACGTGATTCATCAAGTGGCGCCGTTGCCGGGGAGGCAAACAACTTAGTATCAATTTAGACAATTAGATTTACGTTTTCCATTCACTCGAATAGTCTGACCCCCGAGCCATCTTGTAATAATCCATTTTTTTAATTATTTTTCTGACCATTTCTATATATATCTCTCTGACATAATTTTTATCTTTTTGTACGAGGGCCTGGTGGACTTGGAGCGGCTTTCTTGAAGTCGACGCATCTCGAAGTGCATCGGAGGCCGACGATTCGTGGATCAAGTCGGCTGTTGAGACACCAAAAAGAGTTTTATTAACTTGTAGAAAAAAAGAAAAAAATTGTCTGCATTTACAGCGATTTTCGTTTGGTTTCTCGCGTGTGTAAACATAGTGGAACCATGTCCCGTCTATTGTGTGGGTTGAATTTTTAGAATAGGCTTGCACTAGCGGCTCCTCAAGCCACTCTAGGATTTGCTTGTGCTCGTAAAATTTAGGACCACACTTCACATAAAAGACACACTTAGATCGCAGGACTTAGCCAAATATAATCGGTTCACTAATAGAACTGCCTGTCTAGGAGTGTCTTTTCATCGCTTGCATTCCATTTAGTGTAAAATTTCAATTCAGTCTTACATCCTGCATTGTAGAGAGCTGGAGGCACTGTAAGCATTCTTACTCAAGCATTCATCATCGTTTTCTCGATTGCATCGGCTTTTTTTGATTCTCTCTCTCAGTTTCTAACCTAGGATAAACGAAATTGGGATTGGATGGTAGACGTGATTGCTTGTGTGGATTAATATCAGTGACAACTAACTTTAAAATCGAGACTGCTAATTGAATTGGACCAAAAAAAATAACTAAAATTAACCCTTATTTGCGGGATAATAACCCCAGCCTTATTTTCAGGCTGAGTGAGGGTACTTGAGTATGTGTGAACACCTTAAGGCAGAGCCTAAATCCCCGCCTTCCATATCGCGTACCAACTGATCCTAGCAAATATCACGAGCTGAATATTTTTAGGTTCATTGACTAGTACCAAGTAGCCTCCGCCAGTTCACAAGTAGTCAGGGGTGAACTAGCGGTACTTTGCGACAAGTTGCTAGTAACCCTTCGGGGCAAAGTTCCAGCCTTGTCAGCCTCCGCCTACTTGCAGGTAGATAGGAGCATGGTCTTTGAATCCATCAGATTGGGATAGGAGCGAAGAAAGGAAGGGCATTGGTATCTTAGGTGATAGCTTAAACAGGGGAGATGCATCCGGCGTTTAGCCGAGTCCCCTATAGGTCGCATAACCTTTGCTATTTGTCTGAGAATTCACACTTAAAATCAACCAGACTAATCAGACTCGGTTTCAGGTCCTTAACCGTGTTGAGTGTGAACTCAGGATTTACTCTTGCGTTTGTCTTTGTGTTTGTTCGTGTGTGTTATCCCGTGTAATTGCACATTTTCTACCTCAACCTACTTACATTTCATCATTTCCTCTCCAAAGTTGTCGGGATATTGGTCCCCATATCTTGTTACCTCTGGTCATTTCTCCTCGACCATATACCGTTCATCTTCGCCTTCACCTTCTTCCATATATCCTCCTCCATCCACGGGAGATCCTTACTCGTGGTCGATTCCACCTCAACCCGATGATGAAGTCAGAACTTCGACTGACTTCTCCACTTCTTCGCATTTCTCACTGATGAATCCGAAATTGCCGCTTTTAAGAATGTGTTTTTATCGTTCGTGTTATAAAGATATGTCGTACGTTGTAGGCGGCAATCGAAATCGGTCAAGAAAATACCAAAAATAATTTATTCAATTTTTAATCTCGTGGTGTTATGTTTATTTTACTTGGACAAGTCACAAGGTCGATCACAAGGAGGCAAAGGAACAACCTAGAAAAATGTCTATCAAAGTTCATTCATGGTTTTCGAGGCGGATATTTTTTGTTATTTTTAATGCAATAAAGGATGCGGAATGCAAATTCGGCCTATTTTAGGAACTAAAATGTAAATTACATTCAAATGATGTCCGAAAAATATGAAACTTGGCCATAAATTAAAATACGATGAAATGTATGCACTATAATTTTTTTGGAATTTTTGAATGCAATATGATTTTTTTGGATTTTTAAATGCAAACAAAATGATTTTAATATTTAATTACAATAAATATTAAACCTACTTGTTTTCAAGAAATAAAATTATCTAAGATCTACCACTAGGTGACGGATCTCAGAAAAATCCTAAACCTCGAAAATGTGTGGTTTAATACCTATTAAAAATTAAATACTAAAATATGCAAAATGATTTTTACAGGACAAAATATGCATGCAAATGCAAATCTTTTTGGGCACTATGTTAAGCACGATTAACTCTACGATATGTGAATTTCAGGGATTTTTAAAACAACAGTTAATCAAATATGAATTTTAGAGCGTAAAGTGGGCAAACTATGTAAATTTCCACAAAACAATTATTTATTAATTAACCACCACTTACAAAAATGTCCACAATATGTCAAAATGTAGAGAATTAATCTACAAACATCATGCTATTTTTATATTAATAAAATAAGGTCATGTAGAGGTCCAAAATGACTGAGGGACACAGGGGTATAAATGCAAATAGAATAAATAATTAAAAATGCAGAGAGAACCTAATTGAAATTACCAATGATCCTGGGGTTGGAGTTGCAAAATTCCCAGTAGGTCACGTGCTATGCACGTGACGCCTAGGTAGATGGACTGAGTGGCTAATATCAAGATCTTCGGGGGGTGGTCCTTGCAATTTCACCCTCGGTCACGTGCGGAGCACGTGACCTGGGCGTGACTTAGTGTTGACGTTCCCCACGCACGCGCCTCGCGCGTGCTGGGGCCTCGGGCTGTGTGCCCGGTGGCTGGTGGCGAGGGCGCAGACAGACCGGCAGACGGAGGCGTGATCGGGGAAGCAGGTGGCACTACGGTGGCCGGAGTCGGCGAAGCGGAGCTGGGCCGCTACTGTGGCGAGGTCGGTGGAGATGGTCGTGGTCGTCGATGGAGTAATGGCGGTGCAGCAGAGGTGTAGAACGTAGGTGGGGGCGCGGTTGGAGCCTGACGCAAGGTGGAGCTGTCGATGATGGAGGGTATGGCGTTGTCGTTGGCGATACGTTGATGTCGCTGGCTCGACGACGAGTTGCCAGAGCAGGAGCAACAAGGGTCGACGGAGGTCGTGGACTGCAACGGCGTTGGGTCGACGTTGGATCTCGCCGTGAGAAGAGGTTCGTCAGGCTGTCACCACCGGCGAAACCTTGAAGATGAGAAGTATCGGCGGATGAAGGTTGGACGAGGGAAGTGATGGGTTTAAATAGGGTTGAGGGTTTCGGCCGGAGATGGAAGGAGGATTGGGGCCTCGATTTGATTGGAAGTTGACGAAGATTGTGATTCGGAGGGCATGGCACGGCGGCGCGCGAGATACGGGGGATCACGGAGGGGCGACGCGACGAGTTTTGCGGTGGAGAATTCGGGGCAATTGCGCTCTGATTTGGGAAAGGGGCGCGAGGTGGAAGAAAAGTCAGCAGCCGTCCGATCGACTTAGATCGGACGGCCGAGAATGAGCCACGTGGCACGCAAGGGGCGGGCGGCCGAGCACGTGCGAAGCACGTGCCTGGGTGGCACGTGCGACGCACGTGCGTCACATTTTATATTATTATTTTTTATATTTTAATTTAATTATTTTTTTAATAAAAACGTTAATAATAATGCCAAAAAAAGGCTGACCCATGGCGGCACCAGGTGTGGCCACGTGTCAGCACCACAAAAATCGTAGGATAAATACTTTGTAAAATCGAAAAGAAATAGTAAATGACCTCGGATCAAAAAAGTTTCTTCAGAAAATTGCTCGTCTCGATGAGATCTACAACTTTCATAAAGTCATCAAAACCAAAATCGATCATTTGTGCAAAGTGGTATTTTGGGGCATCCCATGTACTTTGAACACCTTGAGTTTGGGGTTTTGTAACTTTTATGTCATTTTTTAGATCAGATAAAAATCCAGAAAAAATATGACAAATAAGAGATAAATAATTACACATTAATCTAATTTTTTATTTTTATTAATCAATAAAATATGTACATAAAATATTAGGTCAAAAAACATTAAAATATACAGTATACAAAAGAGGCCCAAAACCCAACTTCCACATATGAGCTCCGATTCACTTGAACTTGGTCTTGTTTTGAAGGTAATTGAATGTACATTAGTTCAAAAGTGAGTAGGATTAAATCAGACACTGGATGAGGAAGATATGAGGTTTTTAGTCTGGCAATCCTAAAACTAGGGTTTGTGTTTTTGGTCCACTTATTTTAGATTAGTTATTTTTTTTGTATTTTTTATTTATTCTTGTTAGTGATATGTACACAGTGGAAGTGGTTTTGGGTCATTCGGATTTAGCATGAAGGAGTTAAAAATCTGGGAAGTTAGGCCATTTACAGGTCACATTTGGCTTGGATTTTTGGCTTCTTATTTTGTGCAGATTTTTGATCTAAAATACAATTCTTATGAAATCATGCACTAGTGCTAATTATGCAGAATAGATGCAAGAATGTTGTTGATTTTGAGGGATTTGAGCTTAATAAATGAGATTTAGAGTGATGAATACGAGATTCATCACTCACCTACTCCATATTCCAACACTCCATATCCACTTCCACCCTGGGCTGACTGTCCTTACTCTCGAGAGCTTGCAGGAATCAAAGAATCAAATGAAGAGCAAGCCATTGTTGAGACAGATGATTGGCAAAATTATATGCCCCCACATACTTCATTCTCACCTCAAGTTGGGACCATACCACAATTTACATATACACATCCCGACTTGACCTTAGGGCATAACTTGGTCAATCGAACAATCCGAATGGAGAGGCCTGTACATCATGATTTCCCAGACTTGATTGACTTTAGTGATCAAGCTCGCATTAACCAACCTTCATTCGGCTAGCCTTTACATTCACAGGAGTGGACTCATGAGCTAGACTTACCAGTCCCATGTTCATTGACTCCATCAGATGAGGCTCCGACCAAATACTGTCATTCGGATGATCCATACTCAACCCAGGATTACATGCTAGCGTCTAGGTATGTTGAGTATGAGACCCCAATATCTCAGCAGTATCCTCCACTTGAGCAGAACTCTCGCATGATTTGTCATGAGAATTTTGTGGAGGATGACATCTCTAGACTTATTAAGAAAAATGAATCATTTGGTAATGAGTTGAGAGATGTCATGGAAATATTGCACTCAATTTCTGCCAGCCTGAGTATGAAAGTGGAGAAGGAAGTAAGTAGATCTCATGTTGAAAACCAACCTAGCATTAGGGAACCCACACCGTTTGTACAACTGGAGTCCATTCTATCTCCCTCTTCTACTAACTGCTTGCCCTCCAATCCAGACTCTGATCATTCATCCACAAAAAATACCAAAAAAATTGAAAAATCCATAAAAATTAAAAATGAAAAAGACTTAGAAAAATTGGATCCTACCCTAAGGGAAGCACTCGATGAGCAATTGATTTTCAAACTTCCCTTAATAAATGCCATAGATCACTTCCCCGACCTCAAGAGATTTGTAAAGAGTAAATTGATGCCCAAGAGGTCGGGTACTAAGAGAACAAGGACTGAGAGACACATAGTGTCTATGGCACCCTCCTTGTTGATGGGGAGAAAGACCAAGAGCCGCAGAGTGAAACGGTTGCCCCGAGTTGAGTGTGAAATCAAAGACACCTTCTTTACCCATACGAGAATCGATGATGACTCTCCGATAAATATCCTTCCGACCTCTGCGTTTGACAAACTCAAACTCTGGCCTATCAGAAAGTCGAGAGAGATCGTTCAGCTGGCTAATCGATCCATAAAACGGTCTAGAGGAAATATTTCAGTCATCATTACTTTCCAAGGTGCTCTACTCCAGGTGGACTTCACAATCGTTGACATCGAGCATCGAGGAGAGTTTACCCAGTCTCCAATTATTCTTGGGAGGCCGTTCTTAGCCTCAACTAAGGCGACTAAAGATTACGAGACTCGGGAGATTGTTTTCTCAGCATTGGGAGCACTCCAACCTCACCCATTCTTTGATACACTTCACTCTAAGGTGACCCGCACATCCACTGACAGTCATGACCATCGAGAGGTAGATGAGTCCCACCTCTCTGCTACACCTGAGAGACCGACTGCCCGGACGACCGTTGGTTCTGAGACTCCCCACATCTTCACTTCATCAACTGCTTGCACCAACACTGTGATAGCTTCTAAGGAGGACTCACGACCGAAGCTATCATTAAGTTGGACACAACCTTTGTTGATTGCCTTGCCCATTTTGATGATCCGACACAAGAGCCCAAATATGCCAAGCCAACTGAGACCACTAGCACCTTCCTGAGACATGTAATGACCCTTCAGGAATATTATAATCTATATGGTGACTCGTCTGATGAGGAACCCATGGTCAGCACCACACCACGTCCCGGACCTTCAAAGGAAACAACCAAGACTAAATTGACTCCACATAAAAATACGGTTGCTCCCTCTTCTAGTCGGCTATAGTGAGAGGAAGTCGAGAATTGATTCCTTGAGGTGTTCCATCGAACCTCTCAAGGTGATTCGCTCTCCACTCCCTCTCAATGATTCAGGTTCTAGAAAACCGACTAAGAAAGTTTCCTTCAACACACCGGAGAAGGAATTTTCTAAGGAGTCCACATCTGGTCCGGATAAGGTGATTTATATGAGTGAGCTCAGTTCAGTTGTTCTCAAGCCTTATCTAAGAAAGCAGTCGTGTGTCGACCCTCGTTGGACGATCCCTACACCTCACTATTATTCATCTGAGGATGATTATGACATCGACACATATGTATATTATCCACCTCCTCGCGTAAGCAAGAAGGTTCGTCACAAACCTTCTTAATTCTTGTATATTCTCACTCTTTTCTTGTATATACTTTCTCTCCCTCCCTCCCCAGTGATTCGAATCACTCGCCCCAGCTCCATATCATTTCATTTTATGACTATACTTTGGATAACCAGATCCTAATTATGGGGGGAGAGTGACCTGCATCTATTCATTGTACATCCTCCAGATCACATCGGTCCTCATACTCACTCCTGTCCTATACTTAGGCTGACCAGAGCGTACGTATAGGGGGACCGATGCCCGCCATGTATATACTTATCCATTTCCCCTCTTGCCCTCGTTTGTCCCATTTTTGATCTTGTTCTATACTTAGGCTGCCTGAGCCTAAGTATAGGGGGGCAGAGCGACTTCTATACTTTTTGTAATTTTTAGCTCTCCTACGCTTAGCACGAGCTATGTCTTTTTCATCGCTTTTCGTGCTCTGAGGACATAGCACACGTTAAGTACGGGGGCACGTATATATTACATATATACTTTACCCATAGCTCGTACTGTCACGTATTTTCACGTATTTTTGTATATATTATGCAATAATTATGGGATGGGTAAAAATTAAAAAAAATTAAAAACATACTTTTGTAAAATTTGTTGTAAAATAAGATGTATACCAAAAAAACTTGTATACTATGTATATTACTACAAACTAAAAATTGTTGTAAAAATTGTTGTATAATAGAAAATAAAATGAAAATGTCGAAAATAAAGGCTTCTTATTTACTCTTGCATCAGAAAAGAAAGAAAAAGAGTCTTGCATTTCATAGCATGTCATCTGCATCTCATCTGCATATCTTATATCTGCAAGGTGAAAAGCTAGTGGGTTTTGAACCAAGTTATGAGTAGATATTGAGGGGTGACTTGATTTGACCTTAATCCACTTAATTTCAGAGGAACCTTAGAGGAATTGGACTTAAGATTTCTCAGGTCAACTGACTTAATTCTTTGAGTCTGCAAGTCTATGTTCACATGTCATCTTGATTAGTCTAAATAGAATATCTCGTGCACACGCATGATTCTTTTAGATAGTGACCTAACTCGGACAAGCACAATGCACATAGCTCTTCATTGATGAGGTGGTGAGGAGGTAGAATCCTTTAGCTTGGAGTAGCACACGGGTGGAAACATCCGTCCTCCTCTAGGGAAGGTAGTGCATTGATGAATCCCAATTCATCACTCTTTATTCCTTTATTTTACCTAGAAACCTTAGCTAAAAACCATGTAAATATGTGTAAATATTATAAGTTTCCAAAACACATGCATCATGTAAATATGCATAATTAGCATGTTTTTGTGTAAAAATAAAGGAATAAAGAAACACAAGAAAAAGAGGGAAATATTTAGAATAAATATTGAGTGACCAAATCCCAAGGGAGGGCTCAGCATGGGCCTGACCGCAAAAGAACCCAAGTAGAGAGAGATAAGGTCAATCATGGTGTACATAATCCTATGTATCTAAATAAATTTATTTTCCTCAAAATAAAAATTAAAAAGTGTTTCCCATATTTTTTACATATTTGTAAAAATAAAACTAAAATAAAAATGGGAAAATAAAAGAAAAATAAAAATAAATAAAATTCTCTCTCATCAGTGTACATAGAACATGTACATAAAATAAAAGGCCTATTTATTTTCTCCTTGTAAATAATTAATAAATCAAATAAAAATATTTTTATATACTCCATATTTTATGGTGTAAATAAATAAAATAAAAATCAGAAAAATAAAAACAAAAATAATAAAAATCATTGACCACCTTGTATATATACCATGTACACATGTATATAAACCTATTTATTTAACTCATGTAAATAGATCATAAAAATAAAATAAAAATACCTTTTTATTCCAAATTTTATGTTGAAAATAAATAAAATATAAAATTGGAATAATTGTACAAAAATAAACAACTAAAAATAAAAATAAAAAATACATATATGTATATACCTATATATAATAATAATATAATGTAAATATGTTATTTATTTTTTCAAAAAAATAAATAAAAAACAGTAGAAAATAATTTGACAAATATAAACATTTTTTATGTTTAAACTTTTTCAAAATAAAATCATTTACTAATTTAAAATGATTTTCCAAATATTTAATAAATGGCGGCCTCCCATTGGTCCACGGGGGATTGTTGACCCCCGGTCAAGTCCCCCCCTTGGACCACCAGACCCGGATCCATGTTCACTGACCCGACTTCTCCTAATTTTCCCCATCTGATCTGGTCTCCATTCGACTAAACCTTGGGCCTTGATTACAGCTCCCATATCCATGACCCTCGCTGGGGTATCATTTTAGGGATCCGTGCTTCACCGAACCCTGCCCGACTCCATTTTAGCCGGACCCTTTCCACTATTTAGCCGAGCTACGGCCGCAATTTCAATCCACCTTTGGTCATCTCCTTCGTCTCTTGGGACCTCCACTTTCCTTCCTAGAGTGACAACTATCGAGGGGAGTTGTTGCAGTGAGGATTCGAGGTCTGAAGCTTAGGTCCGACGATCTTCATTGCCATGTGCCACCGCAAGGTGCGCCCGAGCCTCTAGAGGTGACGCTCCATCGAGGCTACGATCCCCAGAGACCCAGCATCTCGTCCACAGTCGACCACGCTCATCAGGTAGACCCGTTAGACCCTCTTTCATCGTCCAATTTTTATTTTTGCATCTCATCTTCGCCCGCTCCACCCTAGTGGTCGGAGCTTCGCCAGCCCATTCTACTCGTACCGAACCCCTCTCCGACTCATCATCATCCCCCATACGCAACCTGATCACCTCGAACTGAGCCATCCAAGCACAGGTCGAGTTGGGTTCCATCCCTCACACACGCCGAAACCCCCCTTCGATCATTCACGATGCTTCCCTTTTCCCTTTGGCTAATAACCCCCGCTGGAGTGCTCCCCCGAGCGAGAGCTTTGTTTTGCAGGTGAGTAAGAGCACGTACCCCCCTTGGTCGCGATTCCACCCCTTCACCGGAGCTCCTCCAGGTCGCTCTTCCCTTGCCGGAGGATCTGACCGTTGGAAGCTTCATCGGAAGCCACCACCCGACGCGGAGTGTCATCGCGAGGAAGACCCCCCTTTCCGATCATTCATCGGCCTGCGGGATCGTCTCCGGTGTGCCAGGGAACTTCGCCTGGGAGGTGTTCTTCCTCATGCCTTGCCTGCCGTTGGATCTCCCCGCCGCACCAGTTTGCATCTCCACCGTCCACGCTCAGCCATGTCAAGCCGTTAGATCTCTGATCTAACGGTCACGTTCCCCCCACGTTCGCCATCGCACCTCCACTGTTGGATCGTCCAGGCGGCTGCATCAGGGCCGCGCATCAGCAACCAACCACGCCTCGACACCTGGTTCTCACGTGCGCCCCTCACGCGCCTCGGCTGGCTAATTGCACCCATACCCCTACAACTTTTAGTAGTTATTGTTTAGTCTATTAAATAAGTTTGCACTCTTGGATATTTTGCACATTGGACCTCGATGTTTATGTTATTTGCATTTTACTCCCTGCCAATTTGAGACACGTGGTTCTAGGTTTTGGACAATTTGCATGTTTAGGGTTTGGGTTTTATGCCATGTTATGAAATGAAGTTTTTGTTTCTAAAAATTGCATTTATACCCTTGTGCGAGAATGTATTTGAGCATGTGCTGATTGTTTGCGAATTTTACGCTTTCCACTTTAAGGTTTTAGCACGTGTTACGTTTAAGCCCCTGGAACTATGTTTTCTTACGTTTAGGTCCCTGTGAGCTGTAGATCTTCTATTTGTTGAATAAAATACCAAATTAAGGCCAAATTAGGTGAATATGTGGCTCCTGCCACTATGTAAAAATCTCCCTAAATTTTTGGGACATTTTTGAGGCTTTTTACTATTTTTAAAAATTCCAAAACATGTATTTTTTTACTCTTTGAATTGAAAAATCCAAGAAAAATATTGAAACTTCTCTAAAAATTCTAAAAAAATTAGGGATAGTTAGTTTTACTGTTTTTTAGCAGCTTCTACCAAATTTTTGGCTTATTTGGATTATTAAAACCCTTAAAAATTGCAAAACCCTAAAAATCTCATAAAAATCATTAAAAATTCTATAAAATTCAAAAAAAGCAAACTCTTTTTCTGTAGTTTAGTTTTTGTATATATTTTTCATAAAAATTGTCTCAGACTTTTATATACCAATTATATATTTTTAATTGATCTTTCAAATATGGATGCACAGTAACCCATATATTTTTCTTTCTCCATTTTTAGAAAATCAAATAAAAATGATAAAATCTTTAGAAAATTTCCAAAAACACTGAAAATATAAAAATATATAAAAACAATTTTATTTGAAATTTTTGAGTTTTTTAGTGCTTAAATAATTTGTGGTTGTTACTTGTTTATATCTTTTCTTACAATATTAAAAACACAAAAAAATAAAAATAATTAAAATCCACCAAAATTATTTTCGTTCTATATTTTTGATTTCGACTACTTTGTAGGCCTTCTCGGCCATCCCGTGCTCCTTGAGTCCGACCCTGGTCTCTATACTAGGTTAATAAGTTAGTGCGGACCGTTGCTTGATTTTATTGTTTGATATTCCTGTTTGGTGGTTCCTATATTTTCTTAATTGACCGATTCTTCTCGATCCGGGTCACAATGACCCGAGAATGAATATTTTTACCTCACTCGGATTGAGTTCTCAATTTTTCGATCATTAGAATGGCGTCGTTGCCGGGGAGCACGGCTTAGTAGTCTTTTTCGATTTTTTCGCTTAGTAGTCTTTTTCGATTTTTTCGCGGTTTTCTTTTCCGTGGCTTTTCTGTAGATATTTGTATATATTTTCTATCTGATTCATTCATATATTTTTCTGGACTGACATACTTTTGTTTCTCTTTCTTGCAAGGGCCCGAGGACCGAGGTGGCTTTTTTGGAAGCCGAAGCAACCGCGGGATTCGGAGGCGGCTTCCTTCTCTACGAAGCTGCAGGAGAGCGCGAGGAGGAGGACTGAAGTGCGGGAGCCATGGAATAGCCACGAAATAACTGTAGAATAGCCGTAGAGTTAGCTTAGTTTATTTTTCAGCAGAATTATTTTATTGTAATAAGACAGGACTCAGACTTGGACTTGGTTTATATCGGGGTCTGTTTCGCCGAGCACCGGTGCTCGGGGGACCTCACCGCGATTTTCGCCGGTTTTTGATTTTTGATTGTTTATTTACTGCTTATTTGATTCATGCGATTTTAGCCCTAGCTTAGGAGTTTTCTTTGATTGTGACGTAATTAATTAAGGCCAAATCCCTAATTATCTGCCTGTTCCTATAGATCGATAATTGGACTTAATTAATTAAATCACAAAGAAAATGTTGTATTATTTGAGCTCTAGTCCACGTGCCTTGAGGAGTCACATACAACACATGCAGGATCCGTTGTGGCGGACACCGAGTGGCTCCCAAGATAGGACTCCGGACTTAGGCTTGAGTACCCGGCTACTGTTCTTCACGAGTAGAACTGCTTTGTTTAGGGCCGGTTTTCGTGTGCATCATATAGGTAGTTTATATTCCGTCTTTATTTTATGCGCGGATCATTTTGCATGTAGACTGCTGGAGTCAGCTACGCATTTCTTACTTTGCATGCATCGGCTTTTTCATCTTCTCCCCCTTGTTTTGGACTTAAAATAATCAGGAGAACCGAAAAATTCGTTAGGCGTTGCTTGCTTGACACTAGTTTAATTGCTGCCTTAGGGTCGCGCATCAGCAGCCAACCACGCCTCGACATCTGGTGCTCACGTGCGCCCCTCGCGCGCCTCGGCCGGGTAATTGCACCCATACCCCTACAGCTTTTAGTAGTTATTGTTTAGTCTATTAAATAAGTTTGCACTCTTGGATATTTTGCACATTGGACCTCGATATTTATGTTATTTGCATTTTACTCCCTGCCTATGTGATACATGTGCTTCGACACGTGAGGTTTTGGACAATTTGCATGTTTAGGGCTTGGGTTTTATGCCATGTTATGAAATGAAGTTTTTGTTTCTGAAAATTGCATTTATACCCTTGTGCGATAATGTATTTGAGCATGTGCTGATTGTTTGCGAATTTTACGCTTTCCACTCTAAGGTTTTAGCACGTGTTACATTTAAGCCCCCTGGAACTATGTTTTCTTACGTTTAGGTCCCTATGAGCTGTATATCTTCTATTTGTTGAATAAAATACCAAATCAAGGCCAAATTAGGTGAAATTTGGACATATGGCTCCTGCCACTGTGTAAAAATTTCCCTAAATTTTTGGGACGTTTTTTAGGCTTTTTACTATTTTTAAAAATTCAAAAACACGTATTTTTTGTTCTTTGAATTAAAAATCCAAGAAAAATATCGAAACTTCTCTAAAAAATCTAAAAAAATTAGGATAATTAGTTATACTGTTTTTTAGCTTCTATTAGGCTTATTTGGATTATTAAAACCCTTAAAAATTGTAAAACCCTAAAATCTCATAAAAATCATTAAAAATTCTATAAAATTCAAAAAAGCAAACTCTTTTTCTGTAGTTTAGTTTTTGTATATATTTTTCATAAAAATTGTCTCAGACTTTTATAGATCAATTATATATTTTTAATTGATCTTTCAAATCTGGATGCACAGTAACCCATATATTTTTCTTTCTCCATTTTTAGAAAATCAAATAAAAATGATAAAATCTTTAGAAAATTTCCAAAAACACTGAAAAATATAAAAAATATAAAAACAATTTTACTTGAAATTTTTGAGTATTTTTTAGTGCTTAAATAATTTGTGGTTGTTGCTTGTTTATATCTTTTCTTACAATATTAAAACACAAAAAAAAATAAAAATAATCAAAATCCACCACAAATATTTCGTTCTTTATTTTCGATTTCGACTACTTCGTAGGCCTTCTCGGCCATCCCGTGCTCCTTGAGTCCGACCCTGGTCTCTATACTAGGTTAATAAATTAGCGAGGATCGTTGTTTGATTTTATTGTTTGATATTCCTATTTGGTGGTTCCTATATTTTCTTAATTGACCGATTCTTCTCGATCCGGGTCACAACGACCCGAGAATGATTATTTTTACCTCACTTGGATTGAGTGCTTGATTTTTCGATCATTAGAATGGCGCCGTTGTCAGGGAACACGGCTTAGTAGTCTTTTTCGATTTTTTCGCGCTTTTCTTTTCCGCGGCTTTTCTGTAGATATTTGTATATATTTTCTATCTGATTCATTCATATATTTTTTTGGATTGGCATACTTTTGTTTCTCTTTCTTGTGAGGGCCCGAGGATCGAGGCAGCTTTTTTGAAAGTTGAAGCAACCGCGGGATTTGGAGGCGGCTTCCTTGTCTACGAAGCCGCAGGAGAGCGCGAGGAGGAGGACTGAAGTGCGGGAGCCACTGAATAGCCGCGAAGTAACTGTAGAATAGCCGTAGAATTAGCTTAGTTTATTTTTCAGCAGAATTATTTTATTGTAATAAGACAGGACTCAGACTCGGACTTGGTTGATATCGGGGTCTGTTTCGCCGAGCACTGGTGTGCTCGGGGGACCTCACCGCGATTTTCGCCGGTTTTTTATTTTTGACTATTTATTTACTACTTATTTGATTCATGCGGTTTTAGTCCTAGCTTAAGAGTTTTCTTTGATTGTGACGTAATTAATTAAGGCCAAATCCCTAATTATCTGCCTGTTCCTATAGATCGATAATTGGACTTAATTAATTAAATTACAAAGAAAATATCGTATTATTTGAGCTCTAGTCCACGTGCCTTGAGGAGTCACATACAGCACGTGCAGGATCCGTTGTGGCGGACACCGAGTGGCTCCCAAGATAGGACTCCGGACTTAGGCTTGAGTACCCGGCTACTGTTCTTCACGAGTAGAACTGCTTTGTTTAGGGCCGGTTTTCGCGTGCATCATATAGGTAGTTTATATTCCGTCTTTATTTCATGCGCGGATCATTTTGCATGTAGATTACTGGAGTCAAGTACGCATTTCTTACTCTGCATGCATCATTGATTCCCGTGCATCGGCTTTTTCGTCTTCTCCCCCTGTTTTGGACTTAAAATAATCAGGAGAACCGAAAAATTCGTTAGGCGTTGCTTGCTTGAAAAATACCTAAAAAGCAAAACCTATAAAATTGGGACTGCTAAACAAACTTGACCCTAAAAGACACCTCACCTAAAAATCTATCTTGGCGAGAGCAACCCCCTCATTGTCTGGTTTGATTGCGCAAGAGAGTGACCCGCACACTAGGATAGAGCCACATCCGAGCCCCAATCAGACTACCGGCCTTTTATACAGGACAGTCTGGTTGGCGGATTGGATTCCTATCAGGTCAGTAACCGCTCTGATATCCTGACATGATCACCTAAATAAAATTGACAAGATAATTGGCCGAGCGCTTACGGTCTTCAGCTCAGCGTGGAGTAGGTGAACCCGGGGTTTGTTTGCTCATCTTGTTTTCTTTCCAGATCTCATCCGCCCGACTCGCCAGATCAAGATGATGGGCAGGAGGTCTCTTAGGTAGCCTCTGGCTGCACCGCTTTTTAGCACTCCAGCCCGTTTATCTAGGGTTGTTCGTAAGAGCCCAGACCCGCTCTCTGAACCCGAGTTCGACTCCGCCCTATTCCCCCTTGACCACCATTCTTCTATTCCTGAGTTACTAGTGCCAGAGGCGAGACAGCAGACAGATGATATTTCAGCACCTGAGTTTGGGTCTTTTGCCTTTGCAGAGACCATGGCCAGCAGCGAGGATCACACCGAGGGTCAGAGGCCTGATACGACCACTTACGTTCTGGACCAGGGTGCGATCAACACTACCATGTTAGCCTCCCTTGAGACGATGCAGCGACAGATACGGGATCAAGGGGCTTTCATGGTGGAGATGCGGAGAAAGATGGAGAGGCTCCGAGAGCAGAGAGAGCAGCCGAGAGCTGATGGACATAGGGGTCCAGACTAGCCAGCACAACCAGACCAGCCGGCAGCAGCAGCAGATCCAAGACCGATGCGGGAGTTGCACAACCTCGGATCGACATTGACGAACCGGTGGGTGGTTCTTCCGGCTATCGTGGGGGACTTCAAGTTCCCCCCGAACACACTTCAGCTACTACCCCGCTTCCACGGGCTCGCCACTGAGGAGCCCCATCTTCATCTCCAGGAGTTCGAGATGATCTGCAATACCATCCACGATCGGCAGGTGGACGAGGATACCATCCGGATGATTGCTTTTGCTTTCTCCCTGGCCGACAGAGCAATCAACTGGATGAAGCACTTAGGGAGATTTGTGTACACCTGGGAGCAGCTCCATACCGAGTACTTGAACAAGTACTATTCACTCGGGCGAACCAATGCAGCGAGGGCCCTGATTAGCAACTTCTCCATGCTCCCCAGCGAGCAGTTTCACGAGGCATGGGAGGGGTTCAGAGAGCTGACCGACAGATGCCCGCACCACGACATCACGAAGACGAACCTAGTTCAGAGCTTCTTCTACGGGTTGACACCAGAGCTGCAGGGCCTGGTAAGCTCTTCTTGTGGTGGTTCCTACTTCGCCAAGGATGAGGATCAGGTCTGGGCTATCTACGAGGAGATGGCCAAGAACTATACTGGGATTCCTAGACCTGACTTTACACTCAGGGGCACCCACAGCCATAGATCATGCAGTTTCAGAGGATAGCACGGGTCGATGCCGGTCCTTCTACTTCGTCCGCAGTAGTCGCATAGGCCGAGTCTACAACCGCAGACATGGAGATCATCAGCGTGAAGCTGGACCGGATCGAGCTGATAGAGAAGAAGTAGTGCCAAGGCATATCTCGGATGGATCAGATGGCACACATGCTGAGTGATCTGAAGACACAGGTCATGTGTCTCCAGGAGGCACAGACGGCTTCTCAGCCCCGTCTTCAGTCACGAGGAGATCCTAGCAGCAGCGGCAGCTCGTCCCAGTGCTCCAGTCAGCCTAGACAGGTTCACCTTGTACAGGCGGAGTCGTACCAGCAGCCACAGCCTTACTACCAGTCGCCACCATCCCCAGACACTCAGATGGTGGTTTACCAGTCGAATCAGCCCCTGGCAGTACTCCCCCCACCCCCTTACGAGCTAGAGCCGTTGATGGATGTCAACGGGAATTGGTACGACCGATCCCAGACCGGTATCCGACGAGACCATCCCGGATTCCGTTGGTCAGTTGGAGGTGCCAGTTCCCAGCAACAACTTCTAGTTTAGGGTGGCCAGTACGGCCATCAGCGAGAGCACCAGCAGCCCTAGCCCCAGTACACCAGCAGCAGAAGCAGTCATCCCAGTATGGCCCTCGTCCCTATCAGTAGGGACAGTCTTGGAGGCGAGAGCAGCCTCAGCAGTATCATCCACAGTAGTACCCCTCTCACCTGCCCCAGCCACAGCAGCCTCACTACCAGTGAGGCCATCCATCAGGTTCTCATGGGCCAGCCTATGAGAACCTCACCTTAGACGACCTAGCCTGCCTCATGACAGAGCAGCAGGATACCTTTAGACGGGAGATGGACAAGTTCCGTCAGGAGATGCGAGAGATCGTGAGAGGGAAGGTTGCCATCCCTGCCCAGATTGAGCCAAATCCGAACAACCTGAAGAGAAAGTATGAGTAGGTAGAGTTCACAGATATTACCACCTCCTAGTGATTCTTTTGGTGATTTGTCTGCATACATGTTTGATGCTGATTTTGTTACACTTAGGAGCGGTAGGATGCCAGCAGGCAGCGCCTCGTCTGAGCGACGACCCCACGCCACTTCTAGGGTGCCAGACGAGGAGGGATGCGGTACTGACTCCATGAGAGATGATGACGGTGGTGTTGATGCCACCATGGATGATGATCCGACCGACGGTACTGAGGCTGTTGTTTCACCAGATGGAGGAGGTGGTACTGACGCCACCACAGTTGCTGAGCTAGAGCGTGGTACTGATGTCGCGAGACGACATGCTGAGGGTGGTACTGAGGCCACCATTTCTACTTCTGCTAGTCATGTTGTCTTTTCGTTGTACATGTATCTAAGGACATTTCTGGAAATAAAGGAAAGGGCTTGTTATTTTCGGATCCACATGTGTTGATTGATGATGATTGTGTGGATTCTGTTGTTCATGAGCATGCCAGGCCCTCTCCTAGTCCTTCATCTGAGAAGGACCCTGTGATCCCCTTTCCACGAGCACTTCACATGGGAATGGGGAAGAAAACAGAAAATAAAAAAAGAATCATCAGATAGAGTTCAACCAGTAGATGATAGATCGAATCCATATTCAACTGACTCTTCAGGAGGCCTTGGAGCACATCCCTCTACTCCATAGATCACTCAGAGATAGGAGATGGGACCACAGTCAGGAGGAAGAGGAGGAACCATCAGTCTGAGACCATGTGCTTACTCGAGCCACTTGTTTCGTGATACAGAATCGCCTGCCAGCCAAGAGGCCAGATGCAGGAGCCCCGTATGTCAGATGCCACATTCATGAGCAGAGGTTCGACCACACTTTATTAGACAGTGGTTCTTCGATCAACCTATTTCCGGCAGCCCTTCGCAGCTGCTTCGAGTTGGGCACCCTCAGACAGAGCAATACGGTCCTTCAGTTTGTTGATCGATCAGTCAAGAGGCCGAAGGGGTTGCTGAAGGACGTTGTCGTCACGATTCAGGGCCTGAAATTCCCCGTGGACTTCGTTGTGTTGGACATGGAGAACTTTGAGTCTGTGACCGATACCCCCATCATTTTAGGATGCCCGTTCTTGAATACAGCCAAGGCAGTGTCCGACCATGATAGCGGGAAGGTGTACTTTCGTATCGAGGGCGAGAGTATACAAATAGAGATGGTCGAGGAGACTAGAGCCAGAGATTTATCTTGCTCAGAGCCTACTTCCGATTCAGAGCAGATGACAGAGGTAGGGCGAGACATCCACCAAGACTGTGATTTTGTGATTACAGATGACGAGGCAGTTTTGGCAGATCCAGTCGCACAGGCCATCCTATCACCTTTAGAGTTTGTTGATGCAGAGACGCCAGCAGAGGAGATCTTGGAAAGCGCATTCCTGGTCCAGGATACTTTTCAGGCCGCAGATCTGGTTCCCGACTGCGAGACAGATTTTTGTGAGTTCGATACAGTTCCCTCGGAGTCAGATACTGATTGGGCAGAGTTTGATGATTTGATACCGTGTCTAACTTCTACTGAGTCTACAGCTAGGGAGGAGGCTGATCCCATGCAAAGCAGAGACAGTCCAGCCGAGCAGCCTTCTCCAGATTCAGATTGCGAGCGAGAGTCCTCATTTTCCCATGCAGATTTGGTAGCATTCACTCGGACCTTTCAGAGGCCAGATCCGCCAGCACCTACTTGTCCAGAGCTGAAGCCGCTACCGTCGTCGCTGAAGTATAGGTTCCTTATGGGTGAGCATGAGATGTATCCAGTCATTATCTCCGCTGATTTGACTGGAGAGCAAGAATCCCGTCTAATGGGGGTTCTTGAAAAGAACCGCAAGGCGATAGGATGGAGTGTAGCTGATCTCCAGGGGATCAGTCCGGCTTTGTGCACCCACCATATCTATCTCGACGAGGAGGCAAAGCCGTCGCGTGAGTTCCAGCGGCGGCTGAACCCGAATCTACGAGAGGTTATCATGAAGGAGATCTCGAAATAGTGGAGCGCCGATTTTATCTACCCCATCTCCGACTCCAAGTGGGTCAGTCCGTTGCATGTGGTGCCCAAGAAGACGGGAATCACTACAGTTGTCAGTGAGTCTGGAGAGGAGATCGCTACCCGGGTACCTACTTCTTAGCGGGTCTGTGTGGACTACAGACGATTGAACTAGGCCACCAAGAAGGATCATTTCCCCCGGACCTTTATTGATCAGATTATTGAGAGGATGGCAGGTAAGAGCCATTAGTGTTTCTTGGATGGGTACTCCGGATATAATCAGGTATCCATCGCGCCCGAGGACCAGGACAAGACCACCTTCACCTGTCCCTTCGGGACATATGCTTTCATACGCATGCCATTTGGATTGTGCAACGCTCCAGTGACATTCCAGAAATGCATGTTGTCCATCTTTTCGGACATGGTGGGGGAGTGCTTGGAGGTCTTCATGGATGATTTCTCGGTCTACGACGATGGATTCGATTCTTCTTGACTGCCTAGACCGAGTCCTTCAACGATGCATAGTGGTTCACCTTATGTTGTCTTGGGAGAAGAGTCACTTCATGGTGACTTAGGGGACGGTGTTTGGCCATATCATCTCCAACAGGGGCATGGAGGTTGATCCGACCAAGGTGGATGTCATTAGAAAACTCAATCCACCGTCCAACTTGCGGTAGTTACGGTCTTTTCTGGGGCACGTCGGTTTCTGCCGACGCTTCATTCATGATTTCAGCTGGATTGCCCAACCGTTGACTGATCTACTGACGAAAGACATCGAGTTCCTTGTTGATGATAAGTGTCTATCGTCGTTTGAGACTCTCAAGCGTTGTGTTGTAGAGGCTCCTGTTCTCCAGCCGTCTGATTGGTCTCTCCCATTCGAGATCATGACGGATGCCTCCGATTTTGCCGTGGGGGCCGTGCTGAGACAGAGGAGGGATGGAGTCCCATTTTCTATTCACTATGCTTGCCGTACATTGGATGCCGCACAGCGGAACTATACAGTCACTGAGAAGGAGATACTAGCCGTATTTTTCTCCCTAGGTAAGTTCAGATCTTAAATCATTGGATCTAGAGTGACCATTTACACTGATCATACTGCCATTAGGTACCTCATGGCAAAGAAGGATGCCAAAGACAGATTGACCAGATGGATCCTTCTACTCCAGGAGTTTGACATAGAGATTAAGGATAAGCCAGGAGTCAAGAATGTGGTGGCGGATCATCTCTCCCGATTGGAGTATCTTGAGGATTCTGAGCAGATTGAGCCTATTTGTGAGACCTTCATGCCGATATTGTGAACTATCTAGTCGCCAAGAAAGTTCCACAAGATTGGCCCAGGTAGAAACTTGAGACCTTCCTTACGAAGGCCAAGTTTTACCATTGGGAGGATCCCGTCCTCTACCACGATGGAGGGGATAGTATCTGGCATCGGTGCATTCCTCAGGAGGAGCATCACAGCGTCCTTACTTACTGCCAAAAGCTTGAGGCAGGAGGACATCACTCAGGGAGGAGAACGGCACAGAAAGTGCTCCAATCTGGCCTGTGGTGGCCTACTCTCTTCAAGGACTCTGATAAGTTCGTGAAGAGGTGTACTGACTGTCAGAGGATGGGCACTTGTGGACAGCGTGATATGATGCCGATGTAGCCCATACACTTCTGTGAGGTTTTTAACGCATGGGGCATCGATTTCATGGGTCCATTCCCTAGGAGTCAGGTATTCGAGTACATTCTATTGGCCGTGGATTATGTGAGTCGTTGGGTTGAGGCCATCCCCGCCCGAACCGCAGATGCTAGGACTGTTTGCAGATTTTTGAGGAAGAATATCATTTCACGGTTCGAGGTCCCTCGAGTGTTGATATCTGACGGGGGGTCTCATTTCGTCAACGACAAGGTAAAGGCCCTTGCTAGAGAGTTCAGTATAGACCATCGAGTTGCCACTCCATACCACCCTCAGATGAATGGTCTTGCTGAAGTGTCGAATAGGGAGATCAAGACTATATTGCAAAAAGTCATCTGCCCTGACCGAAAGGATTGGTCATAGCTTTTGGACTCGATCTTGTGGGCATATAGGACGTCTTTCAAGTCGCCTTTGGTTACATCTCCCTTTCGCCTCGTTTATGGCAAGCCGTGCTATTTACCTGTTGAGCTGACACATAGGTCACTTTGGGTTTCACTGATATACTTTTGGATCCAGAGCATGTAGGAGATCAGAGGAGGGCAGAGTTAGCAGCCCTGGAGGAGCTACGTGATACTGCCTTTTCAAATAGCCTACATTATAAGGAGAGAGTGAAGGAGTGGCATGATTCTCATATCAGCCACAAGCAGTTTGAGCCAGGACAGAGAGTATGGCTATTTGATGCTAGGCTTCGTCTATTTCTAGGGAAGCTACAGAGCAAATGTAAGGGATCGTATTTGGTTAGAAAGGTACATGAAAATGGGAGTATTGATATATCTGAGTTGTCTTCTGATGTTACCTTTCGAATGAACGGCCAGCAGCTCAAGCCATATCTAGATCATGAGCCGCGGGTCCTTGATGTTGCCCCGATTCACTTTGCATGAGATGTGGTCTCTTGACTTACATCTATTGCATCTATGCCTGATTATCACTGTTCTTCCGACTTGTATAGATCTAGTTGTCCAACCAGCAGCTCGATTTTTACCTCCTCTAGGGAGGGTAGTGCATCTCAACCTAGTCTGGTGGTGTTGACGTCTGAGGATAGGACGCTGTGGGTTGCAATAATGCTTCGAAAGAGGGATAGTCTACTGGCTCAAGAGGAAAAACTCCTGATGTACATGCTGCACCTTGTATATAGTTCAAAAAAAGAGAAAAAAGAAAAAATGCAAGAACTCCAAAAAAGTAGATAGGCCAGATAAAAAATAAAATACCTGTCGGAGTATGTATATTAGCAAGAAGTCTGCAGCTGGATGACTTGGCTACACTGGTCAAGCATCCCGGGATAGGTAGCTACACTAGCTATCGTCCATTCTTTCTCCACCCCCTCTTCTTGAGCTGATCACACTTGAACTTAGAAGGGAATACCCCGCTCCTCGAGGAAAGAGTTATTGGACCGGGTAATTAGAGTTACCTTGTTAGAGGAGGCTGCTTCTTAGCCATTTCTGATGTGGAGAGCTATTTATCACTTACACAGTACAAGTAAGAATCATAGTCTTCAGAAATTTGCGTTTGAGGAATTGTTCTGACCTGACTATTGAGGCGTCTTGAATAGAAGACTTGTGGAACTTGAAGTCTGTTAGGTCTTAAATTCAGATCCTAATAAGTTTACGCCATACAATTAATCTAAAGGTCAAGTCAAGCTCCATTTTCAATTTTTGTTCATGACTTTGGTATGGAACCCAAAATCATTTCACTCTTGCATTTCATTTTAGTTGCTCGGGGACGAGCAAGGTTTAAGTATAGGGGGTTGATGAATCAGTGACTCACCACTCTTAAAGTTGAAAATAGAGCTTAGTACTTTGGTATTTAGTAGCATATTTCCCTTTATCTTGCATAAATAACATCCATGCATCAATCCAGAATATATGCATTTTAGCATTCATATTTGCATCAAAATAAGAAGCCAATTCATTTGTAAAATCCACTTGTAAAATATCCACCTATTTATTTATTTTATATCTCCTCCGAAATCAAGTCACACCTTCCTTATAATGTGTACACTATTAGTTAATAATATAAGGAAGAAGGCCAAAATCCCTCTCTTATAAAATACCCAATAAAGCCCCAAACCCTTGGACCTTAGAATGCCAATATATCTCTCTTACGAACTCCGAATTAGGTCTACTCACCTTCAGATTAATAAACATCTAGAGACCTTTAAAATGAGACTAATTTCATTTAATTCGGAGCGTATGCCAAACTTGGGTTTTTGGGTCCCCCTTGTATACTACATATATGTATATTTGTACTCTTGTATTTTTGTATCATATTTGACCTCATCCCTGTTTTTGGCCAACATAAAACTTGTAGATCTCATCAAGATCTACAACTTTCATGTTTTGCGTTTTTCCAAATTAGGCCTCCTTCTCCCTCTAATTTTATTTTTTCTTCTTAGCCACTCAGAGTTGGCCACGTGTCCGAACGAGAAGATGTCACCCTTGTTGTCTGATATTTTATAAGATATCCAAATAACAAAACTCGACTAGGAAGTAGACCAATATAAATGAATCAACAGAATCATACGAAGGATTGGTTGCACGTGTATACTCATACAACCATCCTTACTAATCCTCTTTCGTTGACAAAACTCTGTATCTCTGATGGAAATCAAATCACATACCTATCTACTGATAGGATCAGGTTTAGGGTAGGGGACGTCCCGATTGAACAGCACAAGGGCGTAAGCGATTGGACGTGCAAGGATCCGGCTGGGCACAGGGTGCTTACGAGCACGGTTGGGTACAGGGGTGCAAGGACACATGTCGTTCATAGACACTTGCTGGCACTGGGGCACATGTGTGGCGTTGGGCACAAGGAACGCGCAAGGGTGTTGGGCAACGCAAAGACACAGGACAGGATCCGTGATGGTATGGATAGGAGCACTGGGCACAGCACCTGATGCGCAAGGGTGTTGGACATGCAAGGGCGCAGGAGCACACGCTGCACGCAAGGGCGCGAGTCCAGGGGCACAGCGTGAGGCCTGGAGCGCAAGGCCTGGGGCAAGGGCGCATGAGTGCGAGGCTTGGAGCGCAAGGGCGCCGGACGCACGCTGCACGCAAGGGTGCGAGGCCTGGCCCTGGGGCGGCGGAGTGAGGCGTGGGGGCCTGGGGGTGGCATGGGGGCCGGGGGGCGCAGGGGGGCACGTGTCGTGTAGGGTAGGGATAGGTTTGGATATGGTAACTCCGGTCTAGGATCGCCGCTCCGATACAATGTTAAAGGGACATACTGAGATGCATTATGAGAGGCCCAAGGGAACCTTATATAGGAGAAGAACCATTGCACAAATTACAAAAGGATGAAACAGAAAATAGAAAATTACATAAAGGAACATACTAACAATAGTAACTATCTCAACACCGCCTCCCATCGGTTCCATCAAAGAAGGGGACTAATTCACCTCATGTGCATGGCACCTCCTCTTTGAATATTTGCACCACATCCCTCTGGCTAAATTGCAAGGGACACCTCCATCATTTATCGAATTACATTCATGCCCCTGCTAGCTAGAGATCGTGCACATGCCATGCACACCCTTCATTTAGGTAAATAGTAGCAAAACCCCCGTAGGTTTAGGTAATTAAAGAAGCACATTATTGTGTTTTTTTTATTTTCTAATTTGCAAGGACACCCTTATATTGATGCTTTAATTTGAACCCAATTTCATATCTTTATTTTAATAAAAAATAGCATGTTCTTCTGCATCTAATTCTATATCTTTTGGCTATTTAATTAGAATTTTATGAGCAGTGATTAACTAATGAATTTTTTTGTCAAATATTGCATATTCTACCCAATTCATGGTATGAATTTGTACTAAATTAACTATTGCTCCAAAAGTTGTGAAAATTTTAGAAGTGATGCATCGAAATGTGTTTAATTTGTATCCAAATTTCATCTAAATTGGATATTTCATGTGCCTTAAATAATCTCTTAAGTGATTTCAGTAAATATTTTTAATTAAATCAATAAATATTATTTTTACGAAATTCTAACTCTCTTGGATTGCTTATTAAAATATCTTTTTGAGATAAATCGCTCTCTGAAAAAATTGCTTTTGTGGATTAATTTGGAATTAAATGATCACAGTCACTCTGTTTCACTTTAAAAATTCAGAAAAAATCACATAGTGTCATAAAAATTCCAAAACATTACTAGCTTCATTTCATCATGTTTAATTTTAAGTAAATTTTAACTAATTTTGCATTCTGTTTGCACGAAAAATTGCATAAAACCCCCTAAAAAGTTTGCATTTTCATTATTGCATTTTAACTCCCAAAATTTCAAAAAAAAATACATATTCCCTAAAAGCCTAACTTTTAGATTGCCTAATAATCAACCTAGGTAGACAATAGCCTCCCTAAGTTCGACCTTGTGCTTGGCCAAGTAAAAATAGAAATTTGACAGCTCAATTTTAATTGGATACTTTAGTAGTGGTCATTTTGATTGATCCGATTTGCCTACTATAATGTTTACATTAAATGTTAATTTCACCAAATTAACTTGGGACTTTGTCGGTTTTTCAAGGGGTATTCTAGAAAACATTATCATTCAGATTCATGGCATGAGCTTCACTATTGATTTTTTTTATTGCCCATTGAGATCTCCAACCCTGTGGGGTGCTCTCTAGTCATTCTAGGATGACCCTTATTCACCTCTACGAGAGCCATTATTGATTATGAATCTGGAGTGATTCGCTTCTGTTCTGATGTTAGGAGCGATGTGTTGATCACCGCACCCACTGCTGATCAGAGATCCGCATCTCATGATACCTTTCTCATGTTATCCGACCCTGAGGACTCTACCTATCTATTTATATCTGAGAGTTTTGCTTTTTGATGGACGATTTTGAAACCCGGTGATTCTTCTTCGATGAGGAAGAGTCGAAAAGCATAGACTTTGGAGTTCCCCCTCCTGGTGAGTGGTGATACATTGATGACATATGTGGTATCTACATTATAGACACTTTAGAGCAGAGAGCAAGCTTAGGAGAGCCTGCACATGTCAAATTTGACCTCACTTCTTTCATCAAGGAATTCAGACCTTTCTATTTTGAGTTAGTTGAGACATCACAGGCCAAACCTAACTACACTACTTCCACTAATCAATTAGGGTTTTTTCATTCCTGGATTATTGAGGACCTTCATCAGGTTGACCCTGATTGGTTTGTGTCTGTTCTTGACCTGATATCGACCTGCAACTTGTCAGATCCATTCCTCAATGATCATGCAAGAAGGCATGCTTTCTACCTTCTTGATCTGTGTATATCCATCTCTTTGTATATCCACTTTCGTTTTCTTACTTCCATCTACTATTTTGCTCATTCATCGCAATATATATGTTTAACTTGCTCAGGACGTACTTTGTCCTTAGCATGGGGGTGGATGAGCTAACTGTTATTTCTTTATTCCGATTCATCACTTCTGTTTTTGCCTATAATTAGGGCCCTTTTACCCTAAGTATAGGGGGACCGATGCATTCATTCTCATCATGCTTTTCCTTTGGTTTATTTTGGTCCTCTCCACTTTCTCCTCTCTATTGATATGTTTATCAATACTTATGGATATCTTACCCTAAGTATAGGGGGACAGACTGAGTTGTGATATATTTATTCCCACCCTTGACCCTCCCTGCATGTTGAACACAGACTGCTATACTTAGGATTATTTCGTCCTAAGTATAGGGGGACAGTTGACTTCTCATTCTTTTATTTCTTCATTCTTTATTCCTTCATTGTAGTGTAGGATTTTCTATACTCACTATGAGTTATGTCTTCTCTTTTTCTCTCTGATTTATGAGGTTGTAGCTCAAGCTACGTATGGGGGGTCATATATACCCTGTATATACTTTATCCATACCTCATACTTTCATATTTTCAATAAGTATGGCTAAAGTAAAATTAATTACACATTTGTATAAAATTCATCAAAATTCTTTTTATATACTGATTAATAAAATGGGTTAAAATGTTTTTGAAAAATATTTGAAAATTAGTTTGGAAATACTTTTGAAAATTATTCATAAAGTATTTTGTTAAATATTTTCAACCATTGTAAAAGTATTTTATTTGTAAAAATTTCTTGTCTTTGTTTGAATCAAATATTCGGAAGATCTATTTTCGAAAGTTTTGAAAAATGGTTGCAAAAATAGTTTTAAAAATCAATACATAATGTTTGAAAAATATTTGAAATGATTTTCAAAATTTGTAAAATATATGCAAAAATTATTTGTCAAATTAGTTTACAAAATAAATTTTTCAAAATGTTTGCAAAATTTTTTCAAATTATTTTGAGAATTGTGTACATCTCTACAGACCTTATAGATACTTGTAAATTCCTAAATATCAATTCTTGTAAACCTTAGAGATACCTATAAATTCCTAAATCTCAATAATTGTAAATAAAAAATGCACTCTCGGGTAAATTCTGTATATATTTCTTTTTCTAAAAATGTTTTTGTTTTGAAAAATCCTTAAAATTTTGCAAAATAAAAATATTCAGAACATTTGCAAAACCTTGTTCAAAAATTGCATAAAAATTTGCAAGATTTTTATAAATCCATAAAAAGTTCAAAATCAGAAAATTACATCACAAAATATATATCTGCATTGTGCATAGCATCTGTATTTTTCAGATTGGTATTAATAATTGATCAAGTTTAAGTAAAATCTGAAGATTGGAGCTTGGTTGGACCTTAAATCTACTTAATCACAAGGACCTTGTTGGAACTAGAATTGAGATGCTTCAGGTCTGCTAGACTTAATTCTTTGAGATCACAAGACTTGGTTCAGTGTCGTCTTGACTGCCTAAGTAGAATATTTCAGAATACATGCATGACTCTTGTTGTTAATGACCTAGCACGTGTACTTGCACCTTACACTTTGCTCACCTTGGTTGAAGTAGTATAGGGTTGGATTTGCCGACATGAGACACAAGCCAATGGAAACATCAGAAATCACACATTTGTGGCCATTGTACCCTAACCCGATCCAGTGGTGACAAGGTCTAAAGATAGAAGTTGTGGGTTGCAATAATGCTTCAAAAGAGGGATAATCTAGTGG
The DNA here is from genome assembly GCA_037367405.1 of Ottelia alismoides. Classification (NCBI taxonomy): domain Eukaryota; kingdom Viridiplantae; phylum Streptophyta; class Magnoliopsida; order Alismatales; family Hydrocharitaceae; genus Ottelia; species Ottelia alismoides. The sequence continues at coordinate 391,278 of JAZKJV010006793.1, read as the reverse complement.
CTCAAGATGAAAAAGTCCATATGTAAATGATGTTGTATATAGTATTCAAAAAATAGAAAAATCAAAAAATTCAAAAAAAAGTGCAGATACCTGAATGAAATAAAATGCCTACCGGAGTATGTATATGTCTGTATAGTCAAATAAGCAAGCTTGAGCTTCAAAGCCATATTCATGAGAACCAGCAACCGGTGACTTGACCACACTGGTCAAGCATCCTAGGATGGGTAGCTACACTGGCTGTCATCTATTCTTCTCTCCACATCCTCTTCTTGAGCTGGTTGTACTTGAATTTAGATGGGAATATGCCTCTTCTCAAGGAAAGAGTTGTTGGATTGGGGAATTAGGGTCACCATGTTGGGGAATACTGACTTTTACCGCTTCAGCAGGGGAGAGCTACTTATCACACACATTGTCCAAGATAGATTCATAGTAATAAGGGTTTTTGTATGAGTTGACTTATGTTGACATGGCTATTGAGGAGACTTGAGCAGAGTTTTGTGGATCTCAGAGGTTGTTGTATTTCAAATCCGATTCCCAATAAGGTTCCGACCGCACCTAAAATCCAACATAAGCTCCAAACTTTGATTTTATGAAGACAAGTTTGAAAGTTAAAATCAACCCAAGTTCTTTATTTTCCTTTTTTATTTTACTTTGTGTACTTACTGCATAAGTGTTTACTAGGGGTTAGCAAAGGCAGATATGGGGGGGTAATGGATCTCCACTTCATCACCTTTATTCATTCATTTTGGCCTTTAAACTCTAGCTAAATGCAAGTAAATAACATTATTTTGCATAAATTAACATTCATGATTTATTATATGAAAATTGTATAAAATACATCATTTAAAGCCAAAATAAAAGAATAAAGAAAAGAAAAAGAAAGGAAATAAAATGTCAAAGATAATTTATGACCCTAAACTCTGAGACCTAGGGCATGTTTGGTTGCAGGGTTGGGAAGGGTTGGGCCAACCCAACCCTTCCCAACCCTCCAACCAAACAGCCCAATCCTCCTCACAGTTTACTATTCACAGGGGTACCCCTGCCCAACCCAACCCTGCCCAACCCTGCAACCAAACAGGCCCCTAGGCATCTTGATGACTGGGTCAACAGGGAATAAAGTAGGTGGAGATAAGGACCAAAAACATTAATAAAACCCTAATTTATATTCTCTAATAATTCATTTTTTGGGATCCATTTTATTCTTTATTATTTATACCCCAAATGAAGAAACTTTGTACATGAAAGTTGTAGATAAATATATATATATACAAAATTGATTTCATACAAAAATAATACACAATGTACATTTTATACTCAGAATAAAAAGCCAAAACCTAAACTTCCCAGACCCATATCTTCTCCATATGAACTCAAAATGCACCAAAATCACCTTTAATTGTATATAACTTTTAATGAGCTATTTAATGAAGGTGGTTTAATTTAATTCGAGTCAAGATGCAAAAGTTAGGTTTTTGGATGCCTATTATATTACATATTTGAATAAAATATTCATTTTATTTATTCTTAATAATTTCATAATTTTATAATTTTATAAACATTATCTATAAGATATGTAGATACTTAGAATAAAAAACCATAAATAAAACATTAAAATAAAATTGCATATAAAAATAAATAGATGAATATACTATACTTATACATATAAAATATATACACCTATTTATTTAAGTGTACAAAATACATCAGAAAAATACAATAAAAATATATTTATCAATATTAAAAGTTATAAATATAAATCAAGTGTATAAAATAATAAAATACAAAATACAAAAAAATTAAAATACAAAAAACATAGGTCAATATACATATAAATATAATTGTAAAAAAATAACTTAAATTAAGTCATAAAATAAAAATTCATAATAAAATACTACATAAATTATCAATTTTTTTATATTTTAACCAAAAATTAATAAAATTATTTTCCATTTAGTATGAATTTTTTATTTATTAATCTAGTTTGTCCTTTTGCGGGCGACTTGGCCCAATCAGGGAACACCCCCTGTTGACTTGGTCAACTATCTGATCAAAGTTGTAGGTCTGTCGAGACCTCGGTTTGACCTCGCCTTCATCGATTTTTCCCCAAATATTCCTTCATCCTTTTGGGTTGATTTATTCTTCGACTTTTTAGGGTGCAACCATGTTCTGACCACCCCTCTTCACCTCAACATCTTCCCTTGCTGCTTCTTCACCTCCTGACGCACTCCATGCATCTTGTTCTTATCTGGAATGAGCTACCGAGCCTCCACTTCCTCCGCCTCGTCGAGATCCGTCATCATGCCTCGCTCTTCTTCCATTTCCACCTTGATAGGTCGAGGCAGTTTAGCATCGATCCTCTATTTAACTTGTGCAGGTCCGGAGCTAAAGGGGCCTCATTTGGAGGCCAATTTGAAGAGGAGGAGCTTCCGCAGGTATCCCATTCTACAAGCCTCCGCTCAGGCCCTATATGTGGACTCTAGACCGCCTTGACTACCTGAAGATCTGGGTTCCTCCTAGGGATCTGTATCCCGAGGGTCCCTCAGGAGTCCTCAACTCCGGTTCTCAGGCTTCTGGACCCTTCTGCATGTCAAAATGATTACAAAGGAAGGAGATCATGCCAATCGAAACTCGACGTCACCGAGTTCTTCTCCAGTTCTTACAAACCACCTCCACGTCGTTGGATCAAGATCAAATTCCCCAGGCTAACAGTTACCATCGGATTTTGCGAGCCTCGACCATAGATCCCATCAGAGGAATCTATTCTTCATCATCAGTAGCCGAAGCGATATGGTGTGTTATGAGCACCGTGTGTCCAAGTCATCTATCGAAGGTCGCTTGATCAGGAGCTTAGTGGGGGTGATTTGCAAATCCTTCCCCCCACTTTTGTTTATTTTATGTTAGTCCTATAATATTTTATTCGTGCTTTATATCTTGTGCAAAAGTTGCAAGAAAACCTCTAAAGTTTATTGATATTGCATTTGGGTCCTGGCCACACCATCTCACATGCTATCCCACATGAGGTGGCCATTTTTCATATTGACCCTGCATGTTTTTGTATTTACATTTAGTCATTAAAATTTAAATATTCGTTGTAATATTTAGGATATTTTGCATTGTAACCCTTACCTTTATTATTAATTGCAAATATACCCTTGTTGGTTCATTAATTTTTAAGATTTATCTATTAATTAAAAATATCATCCATGCTCAGAAAATTACGAAAAATTAGGGATAAATGCATGCTAGCATAATCTTCCACAATAAATTTTTATATTTGCATTCTAGCATTTTACCTATTTTTAAAAAATCAAAATGTCACATTTTACCCCTCTTTGCATTTAAAAACACCATAAAAACTAGAAAACCTTTTTTTTAAAAATTCCATAAAAATACATTTTATTTATTATATTATTTTACAACTATAGACCAAAAATCCCTAAAATTAGAAAAAGGAAATCACTCAAATTAAAAAGCTCCAAAATCCTTTAAAAAATATAAAAATACCAAACATACTAATTTATGTTCTATAATGTTCTATATTATATATATTATAAACTAAAATTTATTTTGAGAAATTTGACACTTCTGTTATTTTCAAATCTCAAATCAATTGAGCATATTTATTTGATCCTTATTTTGACATATTTATGACATTGAAAATACCCAAAAATTAGCAAAAAATCCTCAAAAATCACAAAAATAGTAGAAAATTGTATAAAACCCAAAATATTTAATTCTGCAATGTTTGACTAATTTTAAATGTATTTATAATTTTGGTAGTCTATATTACCTATATAATTGTATATATTCTTATATTAACTATTAAAAACATTTTTAATAAAATGCACAAATTGACAAAATCAATTTAATGCTTTGTCGATAATAAAATGGATGGCTAATTATGGTGGTGGATTTTGTTGTATGACGGAATAGGTTGGAAGCGGATTTGGTTGGCAAAAATGGTGACGGACTGATCGAATGAGATGGGAAAATGCTTGAGAATCGAATGGTAATGGAATTATTGGTTGCCCCTTCAAAGCCCCTCTCATGTGGTATTTATATCCATCATGGTCATTTTCAGTCATGGGATGCATCCATTCGAATGGAATTCACATCTCTCCCATTTACCCCTAAGGCAATCATGCCCTTTCCCATTAACGTGTATGCCTTTTCACATTAATGGCACCTCTTAACCCCTATGGTTGTTAAGCCACCCATTAATAATGCCTTTTCTCCATAATTGAAGTTAACACCCACATTGGCAATCTCCATTAGTTGCAACGGCTAATATTCCTAGCCAATCATTAGCTACTTTAGTCATCCTAATGGGTGGTGTTTAATGTAACTAATGGCTTCATTTTTTTAGGATAAAAAATAAAGTGGGATCACATGTATATTAGCTTAAAGTGAGAATATTGGGGTTTCATAATATTTGATATATATATATATATATATTAAAAATAATGGAGATATAGTAGTAGTGATGGGCAGTTTTTTTAGTGGGGGTCACCATAGTGCTTGTTCTCCATGTATCCATGTATAATAAACTTGCACAAAAGTTTTTATGCAAAATTTCATTCTCCTTATCATTAATTAGATATGTTAGAACATTCTTGATGATTAAAAATAAGTCGATGGTTCTTCCACAATCATCATAATGTATTCAATATGCCATGATGGATCGTCATAGATAACAAGAGGAAATTGAGGAGGAAGAATATTTTTATAATTGGTTTGAGTGGTTCCAAATACCTTTTCCCTCTAGTCTCTCTTTCTTGATCCGCGCATAAATCGAGGTGGATCGAAGAGTAATAGGTGGTTTGACTGCCCATGTGAGTGGTTTGACAAATGCATGTAAATCGGTATGCTTAATGCATGTAATACTACTTAAAATTATTATATATCACAAAAAATATGATTTATCTTATGGAATTGGTTAGCATTGACACAGTTATATAATGACCTGGAGATTCATCATACCCCCATGCTTATGATTTGCTAGTCCCTAGCAAATGTACAGAAAGAATATCAACACTCTAATGTTAACATGTAGGAAGAGAATAGCCTCTGAGGGTGAAATTTATCCTTTATTTCATAAAGTTCAAGAATAGAAATGAATCTTTTCTTACATGCTTAGTCTTCTCAAGTGTCCTCAAGATATGAGTTAATGTATAGACTTGCTCGATTCGGATTAAGTGATACCTAGCATCAATAATGTTATTAGACTTGAGGATAGACTCAAGTGTCAAATGTACTGAATTGACCAAGTGCTTTCAACCACAATCCTCTAGCTCCGATACACTAACACAGGAAATGATTGAGATGGGGGATCAGAGTATTCTCACAAGCACCAACTTCATAATTAATGTAACACTCATCCCAACTTCCTCCAACTGATCAGCAAAATAATAGGTTAATTTGTGGAGTATTTAGGTTAAGGCTTATTTGGTGGAGGTTATTATGCTATGATTTCAATGAGTGACAAAGAAGTCTGAGAACAAGAGGGACAAAGAAGTCGAAAGAAACAAGACGGATTATTAATGGAAGATTTTTAAATAAGTGGTGGGTTTGAGAAGTATGTAGAAAGGCAAGCAAGAGAATGGTATGTGAAGGTTTTAAGTTTGCACAATAACTTTGTGTATTGGACAATTGCTTGACCAGTTGGGAACACTCCCTTACATTTTATGGTGGACTCTCTTCCTCACATATATTTGGTGGAACACTCCCTACTCCTATACTCCTTGAAAAGCTCACCATCTCACAAACTCTGAGAACAACCATCATCAGACCCCCTTAGCCTTTTGTATGTCAAGCTAGCATCGCAATACAAAGCTCTTGATCTTTTCGGTATATAATGTTTGAGTTCATTACTGATACCAAGTGTTAAAAATTGAATCGAGGATCAAGTCTCTTGGTTTTAATGGAAAAAGATAAAAGAGATTCATAAGCATTGTAATCTCAGAATCAGTTCAAATCTCATACTTCATTTGGTTTTTAATGGTGAGGCTATTATTCTCCCTATATGTAAACTTAGAGAGTTGAAGTAGGGAAAACATGCAAGTGAGTGCAGAAATGTGATGCAATATGCATGAAAATGCATTTTTTATAGTGTTCCCCCCATGCTTATGATTTTCCATGCCCCCATGGTAAATGCATATGCAGTAACTGGCTATGTGATGGTGTATGACATATGATGTGCAATGAACAAAGAAATGAACAATTCATGAGGGGATTTACAGAACATGAGTTTCTGAAATGGGAATTGATTTTTCAGATTCAATGACAGGTTTGAGACGTTGTCCATTTACTCGAAGGGGGCTAGATGTTTTAGAATCGACTATTTCAATAGACCCATTATCAAAAACTTGTGTGACAATGTATGGACCTTTCCATTTAGACCTAAGATTTCCTGGAAAGAGCTTTAGCTTTGCATCAAACAATCATATTTTTTTGACCGATGGAAAAGATTTTGTGAGAAATGTTGACATCATGCCAAATTTTAACCTTTTCTTTGTAAATAAGGTTGTTATCATATACCCGACAGCGAAGCTCAGTTAACTCATTAAGGTCAAGTAATCGATTCTAGCCAGCTCGGGTTAAATCAAGGTTACATTTTTTATATAGCCCATAATGATTTATGATGGATATCGACAGGTAGATGACAAGGTTTGCCATAAACGATGCGATACGGACTCATCCCTAGAGGAGCCTTATAAGCAGTGCGATAGGCCCATAATGTTGTATTAAGGTGTTGGGACCAATCTTTTCGATCGGAACGAACAATTTTTTGTAGAATGGTTTTTATTTCTCTATTAGAGACCTCAGCTAAGCCACTAGTTTGGGGATGATAAGTGGTAGAAACTCGATGTTCAATTCCGCAGTCAAGCCACAGGGTCAGCGGGAGTGGGTGCCGAGGGTCAAGCAGGGTAGCGAGAAGCTCGGCAGTGACAAGGGAGCAGTGACCGAGGGAGAAGCCACAAGCACTATTCGCAGGAGTAGAATCCATTATTCTTCATTAGTTTTCGCACCAAGTTATTAAGGAAATGCGAACCCCCGTAACTTATAATGACTTTGGGTATGCCGAAGCGAGCAAATAAATCATTCAAGAACTTGATCATTGTTGCACTATCGGTGGTACGAGTGGGGATGGATTTGACCCATCTAGAGACGTAGTCGACTGCAAGAAGGATATACAGGTACCCATTGGATTAAGTGAAGGGACCCATGAAGTCAATGCCTCATGCGTCAAAAATTTCAACTACATGGATAGGATTTAGAGGAATCATGTCTCTTTTTATCATAGTCCCTATAGTTTAACAGGTAGGGCATGATTTCACAAAATCATGGGCATCTTTAAATAGCGTGGACCAGAAAAAACCACATTGGAGTAATTTTGCAGTTGTACGTTTTCCAGAGTGATGTCCACCACACCCAAAAGTGTGGCAATGAGATAGGACACTTGAAATTTCAGAATCAGGTATACAACATCTCCATATACAGTCGGTCCCTTCCCTAAATAGTAAAGTATCTTACCAATGGTTATATCGAGAATCAGCGATGAATCGATCTCGTTTTGCCTTAGGCCAATCCCCAGGAATTCGAGATGTGACTAAGTAGTTTACCATATCAATAAACCACGATAGTTGTAATACTGAAAGGATGGATTCATCAGGAAAGGTTTCTGAAATGGGAATAAGTTGGTTGGTTTCTTTGGTTTCAGACTCATGGAGTCTGGAGAGATGGTCGGCCACAACGTTTTGTGATCCTTCCTTATCTTTGATTTCAATGTCGTTCTTGCAGCAAGAGTATCCATCTAATTAATCGTGATTTGGAATCTTTCTTGGAAAGTAGATGGTGCAATGCGGTGTGGTCAGTGTAAACAACCACATGTGAACCCAGTAGGTATGACCTAAATTTTTCTAGTACAAAGACAACTGCTAGCAATTCTTTTTCAGTGACTGTGTAATTTTTTGTGCATCATCAAGTGTTCTGCTAGCATAATGGATTGCAATTGGTTTCCCATCTTTCCTTTGGTCTAGTACAACCCCTACTGCATAATCTGATGCATCGCACATTATTTCAAAGTATATGGTCCAATCAGGGGTTGTAAAACTAGTGCTTCAGTGATAGACCTTTTTAGAGTCTCAAAGGATCTAAGAGCGTCTTCAGAAAATTCAAAATCTCGATCCATTGAGAGTAACTCAGTAAGAGGTTTAGCAATTTTTGAGAAATCCTTTATGAATCTTCTATAGAAGCCGACATGTCCTAAAAATGATCAAACACCTTTGAGTGATGTAGGCGGAGAGAGGTGAGTTATAGTAACAATTTTCGACGGGTCAATCGCCATTCCTTTTTTAGAGACAATGTGACCTAGAACAATGCCTTTGGTGACCATAAAATGTGATTTTTCCCATGATAAGACTAGGTTCACCTCAATGCATTTTTGCAATATCTGATCAAGAAATCCAAGGCATTCGTCGAAGGAGTCACCAAATACAGAGAAATTGTCCATAAATACTTCCATAAAATCTCCCACCATATCGGCAAATATGGCTAGCATACATCGTTGGAAGATGGCCGGCACATTACACAGCCCAAAGGGCATTCAGCGAAAGGCAAATGTACCATAAGGGCATGTAAATGTTGTTTTCTCTTTGTCTTCAGGTACAATGGCAACCTGATTATAACCTGAGTATCCATTGAGAAAACAAAAATATTCTCTCCCTGCGAGTCTTTCTACAATTTGAACTATGAAGGGGAAGGGAAAGTGATCCTTCTTCATGGCAATGTTTAATTTTCTGTAATCAACACAAACCCTCCATGAAGTGGTTGTACGAGTGGGGATCTCTTTTCCCTGATCATTTGTAACTATTGTAAGACCAGCTTTCTTTGGTACAACTTGTAAAGGATTGAGCCATCGACTATTTGATATCAGGTAGATGATCCCCGCACCTAACCATTTGCATATTTCCTTTTTTGACTACTTCTCGTAGATTTGGATTTAGTCTCCTTTGCATTTCACGAGAACGTTTTGTATAGTCTTCCAAATAAATATGGTGGGTACATGATGATGGACTTATTCCCTGAAGATCAAATATTGTCCAACCGATTGCCCGTGAATTTTTTCTCAAAACATCCATTAATTTATTTTCTTGATCTAGTTCCAAGTGGGCATTGATTATTACCGAGTATGCCTGAGTTTCTTCATCTAGAAACACATATTTTAGGTCCTTCGGTAAAGGTTTTAATTCAACTACGGGGGCATGAATTATCTCTTGGGAACCTTCTATTGAATTTATGGGGTGGGTGGGTGCGGTGATTGTAAAATCTTCCTCCTTGTTATGCAGTAATTTCGAAATAGGAGGTTATAGCATGGGCATAATCATTTCCGAGATAAGAGAAATTAAAACATCAAGTTCATCCCATGCTTGGTTTAGTTCTAAGATATCTGAATCTATCAATGGTTCGTAGGGTTCATTCTTGATGGAATCAAGGATTTCGGCCACTACAACATGTTGTCTTTCAAATAATTTGTCATTTAAAGTCAAAGTCATCTCAAGAGGATCCCTATCGAGGTTCAAGGGAGTTAAATCGTCTATGATTTGTTTAATTATCGAGCATTCCTCGATCCATCCACAATCTTCAGTATCGTGTTCTTGAAATGTGGGGGTGACAAGATCGACATAAACAATCTCACCATTGACTTTTAATTCTACTTTCCCGACCTCATAGTCGAAATGAGCCTTGGCAGTGGCTAAGAATGGTCTTCTGAGTATAATAGGAGTTTGAGAAAGTGTTTAGCCGGGTCCATGTCTAGTACGATAAAGTTGACTGGGAACTGATGTCCTTGGACTAGGACTAAAACATCCTCTAGTATTCCTAATGGCCTCTTTACAGATCGGTCAGCTAATTGCAAAATCATAGAAATAGGTTTTAACTGATCTAATGCATAATATTTCAGTACGGCAGCTGGGATGAGCCTTATCGAAGCACCACTATCAAGTAGGGTTCGCTCGAAGGTCATATCTCCAATGATGCATTTTACTATTGGGGCCACGGGATCTTTCATTTTAAGGGGAAGGAGTTGAGAAATGTCATTAGATGATACGAGTGGTAACACGTGCCTCTCTTCCTCATGTTGGTCATTCTTTTTCTTTCCCCTCAGCTTTCCTTTTGGAGTGCATTTTTCTTTTAAAAATGAATACGCCGGAACTTGTTCTATAGACTTAAGGAAGGGGATTTGTATGATAACATTGGAGAATAAATTCTCCAAATCAGGAGTCAAAGTTGAAGGTCGTTTCTTAACTTTTCTTCGTAGGACCTCTGGAAAGGGAATAGTCAGTTTTGTAAAGGTTGGTGATGGGGATATAGAGGGTGGTTGTGTAGTAGGTGATGATTGGTCTTGCATTGGCGAATCATTCTCATGTGTTTGATGGTTTTGTGTGGCCGATATTTGAGGTGTGCTTATGGTGCGATCACTTCTCAAGTGGATGGCACTGGCAGAGGCATTTAACTCATTTTTTCTTGTACTAGCTGAAATTCTAAAGCTCACGGGTCCTCGAGTAGGTTGTTATGAAAAGCCAGGAGGGCAGATTTGTGAGTTGTTAGGATTTTGTATCGTTTGAGCAGGTAGTTGTGGTTGAGGTGGTAATTGAGAACGAATCTCAGTCAATTGTTTTTGGACCTCGACTTGACTTTGAGCCAGTTGATTTTGAACCTCAACTTGATTCTAAGCTAGTTGTTGTATGAGCTTCATCAAGTCACGATAATTAGAAGCAAGTCCTTGCGATGGTGTAGTCAAGGGTTGTAGTGGTGGTTGGGCTTGTTGTGTGAATTGGTTTTGATTTGACCCTTGTTGGGTGACTTGATATCCTTAATTATTGTTTATTGGGGCCTTCATGCAAGATTTGGATGGTTCCTCCATCCTGGATTATAGGTGGAGGAATAGGGGTTACTATTAAAATTCCCATGCACCCAATTAACTGCTTCATAATTAATTTGTTCATCTAAAGGGATAGATGGTTGGTAAATCTCTAGTTCCATAGGTGTTTGTGGAATAGGGGCTACTCTGCAAACTTACAGGGTAGTTTTCTCTAATATGAGATTCTCTACGGTTTTAGTTATTGATCCACTTGTTTAGCCATCAACTCTACTTTTTTCAACTTTGAAGCAATGATTTGGATATCCGAGGATGTGTCTCCATTTGTTGTTGCATAGGTTATAGCTTGGACTGATCTTTTATGTCTATTGTATAGATCTATAGAATAATTGTTGACAGAGTTATCTGCCATGTCCTTATATAATTTCTATACAAAGTTCTCATCCTTATTCAAGTAATTGCCTCCGCAATAGCCGTCGAGAACTCTCTTGTATGTTTCAGTTAAGCCCTCATAAAATATTTGCACTTGCTTCCATTTTTCGATTCCATGATGTGGACATTTTCGTAAAAGATCTCGAAATCTTTCCCATACTTCATGGATTGGCTCTGTGGATTTTTGGGTAAAGTGAGAAATGGCATGTCTAAGTGCATTGGTCTTACCAATAGGGAAATATTTCTTTAAGAATGCCTCTCTCAACTCGGTCCATGATCGAATCGGGACTTCATAGCTACGAATCCATTAGCTTGATTTTTGTTGAAGGGAGAATGGGAAGGCTCGGAGGTAAACATGTTCCTTGTTTACCTCCCCTGTGTTTAGTGTATCGCAGGCTCCTACAGAATTCTGATGGTGCATTATAGGGTCCTCGATCTCTTCTCCCCGAAATTTGGGGAGGAAGGAAATAGTTGCAGATTTTATTTCAAAGTTTCCTGATTCTGCAGGGAGTTCAATGACTGATACGAGTTGATGATTAGCAGGATTGTAGTGATTTCGTATCGGTATTGGTGGTGGGTTGTTTAGCCCTTGATGTGATATCAATTGTCGGATTTGGGCATCTTGCACCTCTTGGCATTCTGCCATTTGTTTTTAATTGTTGCATTATTATAGTGAGTGGATCGGGAGGAGGTGTCACACCAGTCATGGGTTTTGTCTCGGTCTTGACTTTGGATTTTGAAGGATAGAATGGATCAAATTTAAGGGGATCAGTAAGGGGCTTCCTTAATGACCTCCTGTTAAGAATACACAAATCAAACACCAAACAATTTGTTTATTCCCACTCAACGCTTATAGTTTAGATTTTTATCTTTTAAGTTTTGATTTATAGATAAGAATACAAGTTGATTACGTTTCCTAGGATATATAGCGGTTCAGAATAATTCAATGATTACCACAATGCCATTCTTCTGGTTTTGAGGTCAGACAAAGGGTAAGTAGGCTAGAGCCTTTCTTAGATCAACTTGGATCTTAAACCTCTCGTCTTTCTTAGTTAAACACCTCAGGGATGAGTATACTAAGCAATATGGTTTTTAGAAAATTATCAAGAACCGTGGGATTTGGGCTCTGGTCCTAGGGGTATGTGTGCGCATGCGATTGTGAGAATGGTGCAACAAACAAGTTGATAAATAAAATTTTATTTTATGATTTTTTGACCGCTTTAATGTAGTCCAATTAAGATGTATTTTTTATCTTGATTAGTCGGCAAACAATTAAATGGTCTTTTTAAATGCAAGGTGGGAATATAGGGAAGAAATCCTACAGAGATACAATGCAATACAGAAAAAGAAGTTGATTTTTTTGTTGTTTTTTAATATGTGCAAACAAAGGAATAAAATAGATCATAGTTATGCATAAGAAAAGAGAACTTATCACGAGAGCGCTCCAAATATATATTTTTTAACTTCGTGTTGATGTTCGACGCGACTCCTTTCCAATGTGACTTGTCCCCTGCAAGAAAAAAAGAAAGAAGGTGAAAACAAATGTAGAGAAAAAATTTTATATAAAGCGCGAATAATTAAATGTCCCCGGCAACGGTGCCAAAACGTTGGAATGTATTTTCGAGGGTTTATGTACCCGATTTTTACGCCGGATAGTCATTGCGAACCCGCAAAAATACACTTCGAACAAAAAATTAACCAGACTTAACAGTATTATGCACTAAGCAAAGTATATGGTAAGTCAGGGTCGAATCCACAGGGATAGGAAGATTCTGCACTTTATTTTGCAAATAAAAACACTTTATAAATCAATGAGTTTGTTGCAAGATGTTTGAATAACAAAAATTGAAATGAAAGTTGGAAGGACAATAGTGCAAGCCGTCAAGTGTTGATCACTTCCTTCTATGTGGCAATCTCAAATTGGATTCGTACGCATTAACTCTTCATGAATTTGGATATTCCGACGAGGCGAGTTGGATGTGATTACAACCACAGATCGAGCTCGAACCTCGTGTCACGTCTCAGATCTCCAAGAGTCGAGGATAATCACTGTTAGATATGGGTGGTCGCGATAGTCTTGACAAATAGTTGCACGAAAGAGAAGGCAAAAAATAAGATAGATATAAAAATGTAAAGTAATAAAATAAAGATGATATAAAAATATAGCGGTTGGCATCTCGGGAGGAAGCCTCTGGACTCGGATTCGCAGAGGGGCCGAGAAAATGATGGTTGGGGGCGTCTATGGTGTTGGATGATTTTTGACGACACTTGGGGTGGAGCCTCAGGAGTTGGATTCACTGGGGTCCAAATGCACAAGTCGACAAAATCACTTTAATGCTTTATCGATAATAAAATGGATGGATAATTATGTGGTGGATTTTTGTTGGATGATGGAATAGGTTGGAAGCGGATTTGGTTGGCAAAAATGGTGACGGAATGATCGAATGAGATGGGAAAATGCTTGAGAATCGAACGGTAATGGAATTATTGGTTGCCCCTCCAAAGCCCCTCTCATGTGGTATTTATGTCCATCATGGTCATTTTTGGCCAAGGGATGCATCCATTCGAATGGAATTCACATCTCTCCAATTTACCCCAAAGGCAATCATGCCCTTTCCCATTAACATGTATGCCCTTTCACACTAATGGCACCTCTTCACCCCTATGGTTGTTAAGCCACCCATTAATAATGCCTTTTCTCCATAATTGAAGTTAACACCCGCATTGGCAATCTCCATTAGTTGCAACGGCTAATATTCCTAGTCAATTATTGGCTACTTTAGTCATCCTAATGGATGGTGTTTAATATAATTAATGGCTTCATTTTTTTAAGATAAAAACTAAAGTGGGATTATATTAAACATAATGGAGATATAGTAGTATTGTTGGGCAGTTATTTTTAGCGGGGGTCACCATAGTGCTTGTTCTCCATGTATCTACGTAAATAAACTTGCACAAAAGTTTTTATGCAAAATTTCATTCTCCTTATCATTAATTAGAATGCTAGAACATTATTGATGATTAAAAATAAGTCGATGGTTTTTCCACAATCATCATAATGTATTCAATATGCCATGATGGATCGCCATAGATAACAAGAGGAAATTGAGGAGGAAGAATATTTTTATAATTGGCTTAAGTGGTTCCAAATACCTTTTCCCTCTAGTCTCCCTTTCTTGATCGGTGCATAAATCGAGGTGTATCGAAGAGTAATAGGTGACTGTCCATGTGAGTGGCTTGACAAATGCATGCAAATTGGTATGCTTAATGCATGTAATACTACTCCTTAAAGTTATTATACATCACAAACAATATGATTTATCTTATGGAATTGGTTAGCATTGTCATAGTTATATAATGAATCGGAGATTCATCTGGTCGCCACAGCGACTCTAATTTAGTTTGATTAGCTGACCCTCGCGATATCCCTCTTCAACACCCCGATAGTAGTTCAAGAGTTGATCTAATCGACCAAGAATAAAGGAAGGGGAGATAAGGCCTAAATAAAAGAAAATTCAGAAACGTAATTTCTACTTGTATACATTCATCACTTGTATATCACTATTTATAATACATATTCTATACACTATTTTATTTATAACCAAACTCACTCCAAATAAAAATATTTTATTCTTGGAACTTATCCATAAAAATAATTTGTAAATTATTTAAATAATTACAAGAACAATCAATGTACATTGTGTAAACACTCTGAAAAAAGTCGCAAAGCTCAACTTATTAGATTAATATCTTCTCGACCAAAATTCATAATTAATCAAACTCGCTTTAAAAATGTGGCTTTTGGGGGTACTGTTGTATATTATATTATGTATATTATCTGTACATATTTGTATATTTATTTTCTTTGTATTTTTATATTTATTATATTTGTAATTATTTGTAAATATTATATTTGACTTATAAAATACAAATAAAAAATCATAAAATAAAAATTATACAAAAATAAAATAATGTATATGTTCTACATGTATCACTATGTATACTATAAAATATTATTGTTTATTTACACTAATAAATTAACTCATAAAAATAAACAAAATATAATAAAAATATTTGTAAAATATTGTAAATTAACAAATTATACAATTTCATGTATATTTATAAATTAAAAATTGTAAAATAAATTAAAAATCATGATGTTGTATATATAGGTATACATAATTGTAATAACACATTTTATTTATTTTAAACCTTTTATATAAATTATTTAACTAATTAAAATTTACCATAAATAAGTTAATTAAATTACTAACATTTTCCTTTTACATTTTTATTTTAAATTCATTTTCTATTTTATTTACATTTATTACTCATTGTTCTTATTTTATCATGTAGCGCATTTTATCTTTATTCTGTGCACATTGTGATTGGTAGATCATATGTCTATTGATCTAGGTCAACTCCCCAATCATTGTCGCTTTTCGCGCTTCTCACTCGTTGGAGCCTCTTCTCCCAAATCTCCCACACACATCGGTCATTAACTCCCTCGGCTCTCTTCTCCAATTTGTTCGCCCTACTCACCCTCTCAATTTCCAGAATATCCAATACTTTTTTCACACTTCAAATCTCTCGCGTTTTGAATTCAAAACTCGTCGAACCTCCACTCCTATATATAGATACAAATCTTACCTCATCACCTTTGATCCATTTCTATCTCTCAAAGTTGCCCGAAGTTGATTCCTATAGCGAGCCATGGTTAAAGTAAGTCACCCTGCACAACTAAGAGTGCGAGATAGAGCGGGAAGAGGCATGATCTATCCACATCACCAGAGCACCGCAATGACAATAAGATTCTTTGACTGACAATGCGAATCAAGGATATAACCTTCGCCATACACCCTTAGGTATTTAGGTTAATTCTTTCTTCGATTTTTGTTTCAAAATTGCATTTGATTTTATGTTATTAGCGTAAATTATCTGATCTTCACCTTCCTCAGATCTTCTTGATCGGAGATGCTCCAAAGAATGTCATTTGAATCTGACCTCACGTTAACATCCGCCACACCCTTTTCTGCCTTCTCCCGTAATATGATCACCTGAAATCGCTTTAGATCTAGGATTTAGCCTCCACTCTGACCATCGCCATTGGAGGCTACCCATCCATGTCTTCCTTCTTTATTTTTTGCTAATAAAGTTGGCCGGAGAGCCCCCCTCCGAGCACTGATCCTTTTGTTGGTCATTAGAGCAAACTTGAATGCAATGAGTGGGGACAGAAGGTTCATCTAGAGCTACTTACTTTCAAACATCTAGATCCTCGATTGGGCATCTTCGAACTTCATCTTCATCATCAATAGATGCGGAGATGTTGCAGGAGCGAGCCTAAACCCTCATGAGATGATCCTGGTGGAGATTGAGAAAGATCTCCTCGATTGAACTTCGTCGTGGCCGCCATTCATAGTTGTTCTTCCAGACCCATCGAGATCCACATGATCAATAACTTCCACTCAAGATTTAATCCAGACCGTCAGATTTTCCCCAAAGTCCAATTGTTAATTGAGTCACCAGATCAAATCTCAAACATCCACACACGCCTAAATTTCAGTTGCAAGACCATTGCTTCAACGTATCCAAGTCATCTGAGCCAACACATGGAATAGTAAAAAATTTGCACTCTACATTATTTTTTATTTTGAAAATAAGTCCTTGTACGGACATGTGTCAGTTATTTGAACATTTGCATATTTTCCCCGCATTTTAATTCATTTTGAACTTTAAATTGTGCATAGCACATGAGTATTTAAGAAAATTGCAATAAAAACTACTTGTTTATGTGCTATCATTTGTCCCCTATAACTTAAATATTTGCATTTATATCTATGCCAGTGCTACTCTCATGCATGTGCATTTTTGGGAAAATTACACATTTCCCCATGTACTTCTGATATTGTTACTCTTTGGTCCATCAATAAATTTCCTTTACATCCATATCTGTGTGCTTCTACATGTTATTTTGCATGATAATTTAATTAAAAATAGCAAACTTCATAAACAAATTCACAAAAATCATTTTAGGTTCATGTTAATTCGTTCTTTCATTACTATTTTTTCTTTCATATTTTAGTCATTTTTCTCATTTGTAATAAATAAAAAACTCCAAAAATATCCCATGTCTGCATTATAATAGCAATTAAACATAAAAAAACTTTTAAAATAAATAAAAAATCCCTTTTTGTCTATTTTATTTTTATCTATTTTCTGATCAAAATTAGTTTTCTAATTCCTGATAAAAACCAAAAATAGAGAAACTCTAAAAACACCTAAAAATTCATTTTAAATAAGAAAAAATAAATAAAAATGAAAAAGTACTATTTGGAAAATTTGTATTCTAGTTCTTATTGTTCATATGTTATGGTGTTTAAAAAAAATTTTTCTGGTTATGCATGTTTCCCTAATTTTTAATTTCATTTTCTATTTCAAAAATTAAAAACATTTACATTAATTTTTGTTTGCATTATTGCATGTTTTTAATTATTTATAAAACCTTCGAAAAAATTAAATTTTGGGAAAATAAAAAGAAGGGTAGATAAATATCAAAAACTAAAAAATAATTTTATTGTAATTTTATTTATATTTTTGCAATATTTTAATAATGAAAAATGTTGCTTTTCTCCTTTTTCTTTTAGTTCTTTTTCCTTAGTTTTTATTTTCTATTATTTTAAAAAATAAAAACATTTAGAAAATTTAAAAAAATGTAAAAAAAATATAAAATCAATAAACATAAAAAATTCAAAATTATAATTAAAAAAATTAAAAAGATAAAAACACCTAAAAAACCAAGGCTAGTCTATTGTGAGATTCTTCTTTATTTTCTCTGAATTTTCATTGAATTGAATAATCCTCAGGATTTTTATAGCCTCTCTGAATCCGATCATGTACGTTATACAATAAAATAAATAACTAGTCATAGCTTTCTTGAAGACATTCATTTTTTTGCTTGTTTGCTCGAGCTATAGATATTAATAAATAATTTTTACTGAGGGATTTTTGGGGTTGCAATGACATTGCATTAATCTCTTAAATTAAAACTATGAGATTCCTTAATTCTACAAATGGCATCGTTGTCGGGGAGGCACGCCGAGGGTAGCTAGGTTTTTTCTTCTCATAGTCTGTCATTCTTGGTTGTAGGTACTTGTTTGTTATTCTTTTTATTGTTATCATCTATATTTTTTATCTTTTCTTTTTCTTGTATGTATTCCTGTTAACGTTTCTTCTATATCTTGATTCATTTTTATCGCATTTATTTTTGTCTATATTTTCTATATATATAATTGTGTGGATTGCAACTTGTTGAGGAGTGAGCACTCACTTCGAATTCTGTGTGTCGTGGGGGAGCTTATACAACACTTGCAAGATCTGATTTGTCGAACATCGAAATCTCCCCAAGATCAGATTTCTGGATTCATTTGAGATCCATTTCATTTGATCTTCTCAATTTGCCTTTTTCCACCTATGCATCTTTGTTTGATTTTTGTATATTTTCTATTTCATTTTCTTTTATTCTTGTTATTTTTATAATTGTGATATGACATCTCTTTTGTTTGTGACATTCCTAGGAGCGCCGACACACCCGAGCTAAGAGAAGGCGGTTCATTTATTCACCGAGATGCAGGAGAGCATAGAAAGAAGAAGCAAAAGATTTAGAACATTTTTTGAGCAGAATTTTGCACATAATTTTTTTGTTTTCTTTCTAGACTTTTATTTGCATCATTATTCTTGTAAAAAGTTGTAATTATTCTATTGGCACATGCCTCTTTTTCAATTTTTTTAACACCATTATATACCTTGTATGTGCGAGTCTGATTCATCAAGTGCCGGTGCAATTGGGGGACCTCACCGATTTTTATTTTCATAGATTTTATTTTTATTTGTTTTCTCAAGATTTTTTTCGTGATTGATCCCTTAAAAGTAGGTTTTATTATCTTGCTTGAGCCTGGTAATCGATTAGGTCCAAATCCCTTAAAACAATATGTTCCTATAGATAGATCGTAGGATTGGACTTAATCAAATTAATTTTTCTTGCTCATTAATAGAGGTTACTGTTAGGATGATTCTCTTACATCATTTAGGTTGGTTTTGTTTCTATCTTTATTTTTATGCACAGATCACTTTGTATGTAGAGTGATTGTCAAAGGTACGCATCTCTTTCTTTCCATGCATCATTGACTTCATCATGCATTTTCTAATTTCCTTCCCATTTTCATTCACTTAAGATCAAAAGGAATTGGAAAATTTGTTAGATCCTTTACTTGGAAAAACCCATAAAAAGGTGATAACATTTCTAAAGATGGGACTGATAAAGAAAACTCAACCCTAAAATAAAAGTAAGGACAATCATCATTGTTTTGAGGAGAGTAACCCCCTCATTGTTTGCAGGTACTTACCTCTAGACATAGTTGGTGAGGACGCAGTCATAAGGATAGATTTCAAAACCCTGGACTTGTACCCTATGCTCCTGTACGCATCTCTGTGGTGTATGATTGAGATGTAAGAACTTGCCTCAGACGTTAGAAAATCATTTTGGTGTGCTCATTCTCCTTTCTCCTTTTGGGCATGATATTAAACCCAGCACCACAGGCAGATAGTTCCATTGATTGGGTAGGATTGAGAACGTACGTTGGACGATAGCGATGGCTCATCCTGTGTACTTGGTAGTAAGTAACAACTTGTAGATTCACTAAAACTAAATTTGAAAAGATCAAAGATCGAACTCTTAGGATCTCCAAAGATCCCTCTATTCCTTTTGTGCCTTCTATTCCTGTGTTGACTCTCATGTTCTCGCATCATTCCTATTGACATCGAAGATGTTGGACTGGAGTATTTCTTGTTTGGACTTTGTGAGATCATTTCACACTCTAGTTTGATCGTCTACTATTCATGAAGACTCACTTCCTGAACATCCCCATTTCTCCACATCATCCATCTTCTCAATATATCCATTATTTGAGATTGACTCTAATCTCAAACTTTCATTTGATACTCCACCATTTTTGAGGACTAATTAAGTGTCGTTACATTTTCAGAGATCGAGTTAGAGCACTTGATGCCACTAAAGGGCGATAGAACCATGGCAGAGTAGAGTGAGATACACAATACGATGTTATCTTCCATATAGGATATTCAAGAATAGTTGACTGAACAAGCTGGCATCTAGGCCAGATTGAGATATATGATCTTAGAGCTGAGAAATGACAGATAAGATAGGAGAGAGGAGGATGAGCAGATAGATGGAGGTGGGAATAGGGGAGGAGGATATCCTTAGTTGAGCTAGTGGCTAAGCTCACACTTAAGGATTCCTACAATCCAGGTGCAGGACAGACCAATATGTCCATTCAAATACATGTAATTCATGGGCATTTTGATCTAAAGACCACAATTTTACCTCTACCCCCAATATTCCATGGACATATTAATGAAGAACCTTATATACCTCCAGTAATTTGACTGCATATCTTGCACAATCCACTACCCTAACATCCTGTTAGAGGTAGTGAAGATGGAAGATTTTCCTTTCAGCCTAATAGACAAGGCATTATACTGGATAAATCATTGTAGGAAGGGTTGTTACATCTTGGGAAGAATTGAGATAATCATTCTTGAACAAGTATTATCCACTAGGACAACTGAATCAAATGCGGTCCTTGATTTCCAACTTCTTCTAAATGTCCCATGAGCATATTCACGAGGCATGGGAAATATTTAAAGATTTAACGGGGAGTATCCCTATCATGATATACCAAAGACGAGCCTTGTGCAGAATTTCTTTGGAGGTTTGAGCATTGAAAATCAAAAGTTGGTAGATATCACTTGTAAAGGGTCCCACTTCAATAAAGATGAGATGTCTTGCACCGGATTTTTGAGGATATGGCAGAGAGCTCTGCAGCTCTTTATTCTTCATGTGCTTTTCAGAAGCATCTTGTTCCTTCTACTATAGTATCCCACAAGGATGTCAACATGACGATATCACACTATGTGGATAGGGTGGACAGTTCAGATATGACTATTATAGGAAATCACCTATCCAAAGTCAATATAATAGAAAAACGGTCCAAAAAGCTCGAAAAGTTACATGTGATCGAGAGGAGTCAAAGAACACGGATAAGATGATGAGATTACAAAACATTTGGAGCATCTTGTCAGTACGATTAGTGCATGTCATATTACGAGTACCATAGCTGATATTTCTATTCATGAGAGGACTTTTTCAACTTTAGCACAACATAGTACCGAAGGACCATCTACACTTCAGCACATCTACTACATGCAGACCCCTGACACGGTTCTGTAGTAGACACATTAGATTGTACTATACTATCAGAAGCATCCTTATATTTTTGAGTAGCGATCTCCACCTCCACCTCTCATTCAGGAGGCAAATGGCATTTGGTTTGACCGAGAGCATAGCCAGCCCCGTCAGTCAGGACAAGGTTAGTTGGATTCCCAAGCCAGTCAGATGCCCGTCTTCCACTTTCAGTAATGGATACAACAACCCCAGCACCAGTAGTTACAGCCTCATTTCAATCTCTGCCGTACTTCCAGAATTAAAGACATGGACATCGCAAATGCAACATGCATTTTTTCACTAGCCCTATTATAAGAAGCAAACTGTACAGTTCTCGCATCCTCCTCCGCCTTACTATCAGCCACACTACTATGGGTACTAGTAGTTTCTACATTACTAGTCTTATCGACAATTCGTAGTTGAGCATCCAGAGGCACCTTCGGTGAATCTTGCATTAGATCAGCTTGCACTCCTGATGAAGAATATGAATGACTTGACTCGGAGGCCTGACGACCTGACCATTACGAAGACTTTGATTCCAGCACAGGTCAAGGACAATCTAACAACTTCAGATGCAAGCAGAGGGTAGCTCATGACCTGCCCACTCCTGAGATAGGTATGGCCCTTGATTTTACTTGTTTATTTGATGCCATTCATCTCAGGAGTGGTAGGAGATTGCAGCCGCCCACATAGCAGTTGGGATTGGGGAGAGCCGTTGAGAGAGCTTCAGCAACTTCATCATATTCTTCACTAGTTGAGCAGCGATCTAGTGTAGCTGATCCAGAGCATGGAGAATCACCACCACCTTCTTCACCAACTTCTTCACCACCACCACTATCTCCATCATTATGCATAAAAAGACAAAAAGAGAATAAATGAAGATGCATTGCCGAGTCATCCTTGAGGGAGAACGCACCCATCATGGAGTCTTCTTCTATACCAGCAGACCAAATAGCCTTTCATATTTTTCCCTTTGTTTCTTCTACTCATGTATTGGATAACATTGTACAAACTGATTCTGCTTATCCACATATACATGATGACTTTATTTTGAATAAGAGAAATAAGTAGTATGATGCTTCTTCATATTCTGTTCTATTTACTTTAACTTTGAATAAAACTAAAAAAATCAAAAAATTAAAAACAACACTTTCTGATCTTGGAGTAGTAGAGATATGTCAGAACATCTTTTTAGAGATGTCACACCTTAAGGCCACGGAGTACATGCCCGTAGTGAAAAAGGAAATGAAAAAAGCATATACTCAAAAGCGCCAACCAAAGTAGAACATATGAAAGAAAATAGAAAAGCACATCTTAATCGTTGCCACAGTTCATGCCATCAACAACCTCCCACCTAAATAGAAAATAAGCGAACACATCACATCTGTTGCCAAAACTTTTATCAAGACTTCGATCGTACTCTTCTCGATAGCAGATCTTCCATTAATCTTATGCCATCATCGCATCACTGAGTTTGGGTTGGGGCCTCTTAGATTCACCAGGATGATCCTTCAGTTTACTGATAGATCGATCAAAAGGCCGAGGGGTATTCTTGAGGACTTTATTGTAATGGTACAAAGAATGAGATTCTCAATTGATTTTTTTTTGTTATGGATATGGATACTTCAGCAACATTACTCCATACCCAATCATACTTGGTCGGCCTTTCCTTCAAACAACCAAAGTGGTAGTTGACTACGTTACTAGAGAGATAACCTTTCACTCCCTCAGTGACAAGGTTAAGATAGAGATGATTTCATATCTGAAGCCAACACCACCAGCAACAACAACAGATGAGAGAGAGCCGGTTACAAGAGATTCTGAGGACTGTGATTTTCTTGCTAAGTTTAGCAAGACATATCTTTTCATTGATTTCATGGACACACATGAGTTCCTTTCCAAGAAGGAACCTCTAGAAATCCTAGTCGATATTAGCTCCCCTGTCGATTAATTTGAGTTGTCAACTAATGGAATGTATGAGTTGTCTTTCAAGGATCATTCTGAGTTTTAAAAGGTATATTCTAAGATTCCTATGATACATTCTTTTTCTAAGATTTCTAATGAGATACCTCCTACTGAGATTTTTGAGATACTTGCTAAGAATTCTGAACATACTGATGAACCATTCATGTTTGAGCAGAGATCATTCATTGCAGACCTTTATGAGATTTTACATGCATAGATTACAGTAATCATGGTGGACAGTACACACAGTGTAGATTAGATACCTTCTACCAATGCAGTTGCAGAGGTCGTCACAGAGCAAATTCAGACCCCACCCGAGCTTAAGGATTTACCCTCAAAGTATGCCTTCCTTGTGCCCCCACCCCCAAATGTATCCGGTCATCATCAGCTCACAGTTGATTAACAATCAGGAATCTCGCTTGCTAGATATTCTCGAGAGAAACTGCAAGGCTATAGGCTCGAATATTTTGGATCTCAGTGGGATTAGTCCATCTTTGCGCTCGCATCATATCTACTTAGACAATGATAGCAAACCCTTATGTGAGTCTCAACCTCATTTAAATTCAAACCTCCGGGATGTTGTCATAAAAGAGATCAAGAAATGGTGTGATGATGGCTTAATATATCTCATTTTGGATTTTAAGTGGGTCAACCTGTTACATGTGGTACAGAAGAAATCCGATATTACTATCATGACGAATGACCGTGGTGAGGAGATTCTGACTCGTGTACCCACTTCATGGCGTGTCTGCATATATTACATGCGCTTGAATACTACTACCAAGAAAGATAACTTTCCATTGCCCTTTATTAATCGAATTATTGAGAGGTTGGTAGGGAAAGAGTTCTTTTATTTCTTGGATGGGTACTCGGTATATAACTAGGTTGCAATCGCTCCTGAGGAACAAGAGAAAACTACCTTTAGTTGTCTGTTTGGCACCTATATCTGTAGACAAATGCCCTTTGGATTGTGTAACGTCTCCGCTACATTCCTAACATGTACATTGGTCATTTTTGCCGACATGGTAGGTAGTTTCCTCAAGGTCTTCATGGACAATTTCTCGATCTACAAGGATAGTTTTGACTTATATCTTAATCATTTAGATCGAGTACTTCAGCATTGTAGTGAGGTAAACTTAGTGCTCTCATGGGATAAGAGTCACTTTACGGTGACTAATGGATTTATATTGGGCCACATCATCTACAAATGTTGTATGTAGGTTGACCCATCTAAGATTGATGTGATCTCCAAATTAGAGCCATCACAGAATTTGAAGCAGTTAAGGTCATTCCTTGGCCACATTGGATTTTATAGGCAATTCATTAAGGACTTCAGCAAGATCACATGGCCTTTGACCGAGCTTCGATGCAAGGAGAGTGAGTTTATAATTGATGAGAAAGTCCTCCTTGCCTTCCAACATATGAAATACATCGTTACTAATGCTCCTATTATATAGCCACTTGATTGGTCTCTTCCCTTGAGATCATGACAGACACATCATATTTTGTAGCTGGGGTTGTTTTAGGGCAGAGAAGGGATGTGATACCGGTTTCCATAAACTATGCTAGCAACACTCTAGATGAAGCACAATGTAATTACACATTTATAGAGAAGGAGATGTTAGCAGTGGTTTTTGCTTTAGAGAAGTTCCGTTCATGCCTACTTGGGTCACATGTCATTGTTTACACAGATCACACTGCCATATTATACTTAAATGCAAAAAAAGAATGGAAAACCACAACTTATCATATGGATCCTTCTTCTCCAGGATTTTGATTTAGAGATTCGAGATAAACTTAGAATAAAAAATGTTATGCCAGATCACCTTTCCCAGATCACATATACAAAATCCTCTGAGTAGATAGTACTTCCCATTTCATATACCTTTCCAAATGAGACCATTTTATATGTGGCTTCACTCTTGTGATATGTTGATGTTGTGAACTATCTTGTCTCCAAGAAAGTTCCACAAGATTGACCCAAGCACATGGTAGACAGATTTTTGTCTGAGGATCATTTTTACCAACGGGAGGATCCATACCTATTTCTGAGGGTGAGGGTTGTATCTAGAGGTGCATTCCTCAGGAGGAATACACCATCATACTTGAGCATTGTCATAAACTATAGTCTAGTGGGCATCATTTGAGGAAGTGCACGACAGCTAAGGTTTTACAATGTGGCCTATGTTGGCCAACTTTGTTTAAGGATGCTACGGATTATGTTCGAGGTTATACTGATTGCTAGCAAATGGGAGGAACCGTTGGTTCCAAAGATACCATGCCCTCGAGGTATATTCAGATTTCATATGTTTTTTTATGCTTGGGGTATAGACTTCATGGGCTCATTTTCTGTCAGTTAGGAATTTCAGTACATCCTGCTTGCCAAGGATTATGTTAGTCGTTGGGTGGAGGCTATCTCCACCCAAGCCGCTGATAGTTGTATGGTTTGTTCCATTATCAAGGACAACATTATTGCACGGTTTGAGATCCCCAAGATACTAATTTTAGATGGGGGTAAAGCGAGGTCAGGAAGCTTGTGAATGAGTACACCATTGAGAATGGAGTTGCACCTCCGTACCACCCACAGACTAACAGCTTGGCTAAGATTTCAAATAGGGAGATTAAGATGATACTTCATAAACTTGTACATCCAGATAGGAAGAACTGGCCTTAGATGCTTGACTCGGTTCTATGGGCATATCAGATGGCATATAAGTCTGCATTAGGAATGTCTCCCTATAGATTGGTTTATGGAAAACCCTGCCACTTGCTAGTAGAGCCATTACACAAATCTTTATGGGCACTCCGAGTATGCAATTTAGATTACGAAAAAGCATGCGAGAGTAGGAACTTGGAATTGAACATATTGCTGGAATTTTGATTTTTGTCTATGACAATTCACTTATGTATAAGGAGAAAGTCAACCGTTGGCACGATAGACCTATTAGAAGAAAGACTTTCTCCCTGATCAAAAAGTTTGGTTGTTTGATACAAAATTGAAGTTGTTCCCCGACAAATTAAAAAATAAATTATCAGAATTGTTCATTATTAGAGTTGTGTGCGACAATGTAGTATTATCATATCTGGGTTGTCATCTGACGTACAACCATTTGTTGTGAACAGATAGTTGCTGAAGCCATATCTTCATCATGATACATTCATGTCTGTGGTTGATTCCATCTATGTGGTATCATACTGTGATTCTTTGACATCTTCTGCATTTGATGCATGAGCTGATATTCTCTTATATATATCCTTTATTTTTATTATTTATTCTTCTGCTTTTATCATTAACCTCCTTTTCGTGTGTGTGTGTGTGGTATACTTAGGATGTACTTTATCCTAAGTACAGGGGAGGCGAATGACTTGAGTTTTTCCATTTTCTTATCGTTTCATCACTCTTGTTGTTTCTTATACTTAGGGATCCTTTACCCTAAGTATAGGAGGAGTGATGTAATTTATTTCATTCTTTTTTGCATTTTTTATTTCTTCCGTTCTCTTGCTTGTCCTTCAACTTATTGATATTTTTTTTTGTTCTTAAGGATATTTTACTCTAAGAATAGGGGAGGACAAGTCGAGTCGTTCAGTTGTACATTCTTTTCCTCGATTTTCCTTGTTTGTACAGTCTTCTATACTTAGGGTTATTGGATCCAAAGTACAGAGGGGATCACTGACGTCTACTCTTTTTTGTTCTTTAAGTCATTGTTGTATAGATTTTTTTCACTTTTCTATACCTAGCACGAGTTATGCCTTCCTTTTTTTGGTCACTATGAGGACATAGTTCGAGCTAAGTGTAGGGGGTGTCATATAAACTGCATATGTACTTTAGCCATAACTTTTAGTTTTTTATTAATAATATGGCTATTACTTCAAAAAAATTGAAAAAATATTTTTAAAATGATTTGCAAAAATCTTTTTAAAATTGTTTGCAAAAATCATTTTGTAAATATTTTTAAAAATATTTGTAAAACTGTTTGTAAGATGTTTGTAAAAGTTTTTGTAAAATTATTTTTTGTATAAAATTTGGGAAATTATTTGTAAAAATATTTTTTGAAAAATAATTTGTAATTTATTAATCAAATTTTTTATATTGTACAAACTGTTGTAAAATATTTGAAAATAAAGTATTTGTAAAAACTTGTTTGTAAAATAGTTTGCAAAAATATTTATAAAACATTTGTATTTGTAAAATATATTGTCAAATGTTTTTTATTTTTTGTAAAATTATTTTGTCACATTGAATATAAACTATGGGATATATATTTGTTGTAAAATTCACATGTGTAAAAAAGCTATGATTATTTCTATAAAATTCTTTATTTTATATTAAATCATTTTGTAAAATTTGTATTTAAAACTTGTAAATAAAATCCTCTTGTAAAATAAAATCTTGTATAAAGTTGTATAGACCTTGTATGTACACTTGTATAGATTCCTTTTAAATACATTCAATCCATTAACTCTTTTTTAAAATAATGCAAAATGTTAAAATCCATAAAAAATTGTAACCTCTTTGATTTTTTTCAAAAAAAGATGTTTCTTTTATTTTCCTTAAATAGTGTGTTTTGTATATATTGCTTGCATGTGTAATTTTCAAAATGGTATTGACATTTAAACTAGTATGGAACAATATAGAAGAATGGAGCTTGGTTAAGACCTTAATCCACTTAATGTCGGAGGAACCTTATAGGAATTGGAGTTAGGACTTTTTAGGTCTAGTGACTTGATTCTTTGAGTTCATAAGCTATGTTCACATATCATCTTGATTAGTCTAAGTAGAATATTTAACAACACATGCACGACCCTTTTAGACAATGGATTAACTTGGACAATCACTCTACACGTAGCTCAACACAGATGAGGTGGTGAGGAGGCAGAGTCCTTTAGCTTGGGGAAACACATGAGTGGAAACATTTGCAGTCACAATAGGTGGCCAATGTGCCTCAAACTAGTCTAGAGGTGCTCACGTCTAGAGACGGGATGCTATGGGTTGCAATAAATCTTCAAAAGAGGGATAGTCTACTAGATCAAGAAGAAAAACTCCTTACATACATGCTACACCTTTGTATATATTTAAAAATGATGAAAAATTGTTGTATCTAATAAGCAAAGCATATTTCTCAAAGTTTTATATTAAGAAAGCATGCAGATGGAGACTTGTCTATATTGGTAAAGCTCCAATGATATGTGGCTACACTACTCACAATCCATTCTCTTCTATACCCTCTCTTCTTGAGCTGGTTGTACTTGAACTTAGAAGGGAATACCCTGCTCCTCGAGGAAAGAGTAGCTAAATCGTGGAATTAGAGTTAGCTTGTTAGAGGAGGTTGTCGCTTTGTCATTTTTGAAGTGGGGAGATATGTTTCACTTATATAGTACAAGTAAAGATTCATAGTTGTAAGAGTATGGGTATGTAGACTTGTTTTGACCTGACTATTGAGACGACCCGAACATAAAGTTATGGAACTTGAGGGTTGTTGAGTCTTAAATCATATTCCCAATAAGTTTATGCCAAATTAATAATCCAAAGGTTTGACCGAGCTCTATACTTTGATTTTATAAAGATAATTTTAATAATCAATATTGTTCTAAGTTCTTTATTTTTTGTTATTTTTTTCTTTTTCTTCTTAGTCATTTATTCTTCAACTAAGTGTTTTCAAAGGGACTAACAAAGGTAAAGCATGTGAGGGTGATGAATATGCATTTCATTAATTTTATTCATTTATTTTAGCTTAAAATACCTTATAAAACACTTGTAAATAGCAATAAACCTCTCATTTTAATAACCATCATTCTTATGTATATTAATCACTATTTTAGCCTAAACTAAATAAAGAAATAAAGGGAAAATAAAGAAAATAAAAAACTGTATATATGTAATAGATGCATGATGACTCTGACCTTGAGAGTAGGTCAAGACTTGATCTAATTGACCAGGAATAAGGTAGGGTGTGATAAGGCATAAATATAAGAAAATTCAAAAACTCAATTTCCACTTGTGTGCATTCATCACTTGTACATCGTTGTTTATAATACATAGTCTATATTATTTATAACCAAACTCACTCTAAATAAAAATGTTTTCTTCTTGAAAATTAGTACATAAAAATAATTTGTAAATAATAAAATAATTACAAGAATAATCAGCGTACATTGTGTAACTAATAACACTATGAAAAAAGGTAGTAAAGCTCAACTTGTCAAATCAATATCTTCTCCATCAAATTTTAAAATTAATCAAACTCGCTTTTATTTTACTTCAAATTAATTAATCTTTAAAGTGTAGGTGATTTCATAAAAATTGGAGTTAAGATGTGAAATATGGCTTTTTGGGGTATTATTGTATAATATACTTATGTATATTATTTGTATATAATTTGTATATTTATCTTCTTTGTATTTTTGTATATATTATATTTTTTATTTTTTGTAAATATTGTATTTGAATTGTATAAAATATAAATAAAAATAAAAATATATACAAATTAAAATAATGTATATGTATACATGTATCACTGTGTATATTGCAAAATATTACTATTTATTTTCCCCCAATAAATAATCTCATAAAAAATAAAAATATCATAAAAATCTTTGTAAAATATTGCAAATTAATAAATTATAAAATTATATGGATATTTGTAAAAAATAGTAAATTAAAAAGCACAGTGATGTATATATATAGGTATGCATACAAGTAAATAACACATTTTATTTTATTTCACCTTTTTATATAACTTGTTTAATTAATTAAAAAATATCATAATAAGTTAATTAAATAAATAGTATTTTGTCTTTATATTATTTTTTATTTTAAATTCATCTTCTATTTTATTTACATTTATTACTCATTTTTCTTCATGTTTTATCGTGTAGCGCCTTTTATCTTATTCTACGCGCGTTGTGATTGGTCGATCATGGGCTTGTTGACCTGGGTCAACTCCCCAATCCTCGTCGCTTTCCACGCTTCTCACTTGTCACCGCCTCTTCTCCCAATTTTCCTGCACGCACTGGTCATTAACTCCCTCCGCTCTCTTCTCCAATTTGTTCTCCCTAATCACGTTCTCCATCGCCAGATCATCCAATCCTTCTTTCACACCTTAGATCATTTGCGTTTTGAATTCAAAACTCACCGGACCTCCTATTTATAGAGGCAGATCTTCCCTACTGCCACTTATCCGTTTCTGACCCTAAAAAACACCCGAAGTTGATTCCTGTAGCGAGCCCTGGTGACAGTAAGGCACCCTATACGACTGGGAGCGCTGGAAAGAGCAAGAAGTGGCATGATACACTTACGTTGCCTGAGCACCACCATGACGTTACTCCTCACACTCACATCCACCAATCCCTTCTTCACTTTCATTCATAATCTAATCACCACAGATCACTTTAGATATGAAATTTAGCCTCCACTTTGACCATCACTACCGGAGGCTACCCATCCATGTCCACCTGCTTTGTTTTTAGCTAATAAAGATGGTCGGAGAGTCCCCCTCCATGCACTGATCCTTTTGCAGGTCTTCAGAGCAAACTTGAAGGCAAGAAGTGGGAAGTGGAGGTTCATCTAGTGATGCATCCTTTCTGACCTCCAGATCATCAATTGGGCATCTTCGAACTTCATCTTCATCAACCGACGCGAAGACGTTGCAGCATCAAGCCTAGACCCTTAGAAGATGATCATGGTAGAAATCGAATGAGGTCTCCTGAACTTTTCCAGGGACGCCATTCATAGCAGTTCTTCCAGACCCATCTAGATATGCACGATCAAGGACTTCCACTCCATATTCAATCCAGAACATCAGATTTGCCCCAAAGTTCAGCCTTGGATCAATTCACAAAATCTAATCTCAAACATCCACATGCGCCTGAATTTCAACCGTAGGATCATAGCTTTAACTTATCTCAGCAGTCCAAGCCACCGCGTGGAATGGTAGATAATTTGCACTTCAACCCTGACTTATTTTTCATTTTATAAATAAGTCCTTGTACGGACACATGTCTTACTGTAGTTATTTAAACATTTGCACATTTTCCCCATTATTTATTTTATTTGCATTTTAGTCCATTTTGAACAACAGAACGTGCATAGCACATGAGTAAACAACAACAATAACAACAAAGCCTTTTTCCAAATTAAGTAGGGTCAGATACATGGATTCTTTGCCTTCATTTAGATCTATCTTGGATCATTTTTGGGCATCGATAAACTAAGATCCCTTCATACAGTCTCATTCCAACACTTCTTGGGACTTCATCGCCCTCTTTTAGCTATCTCAACATTCCAAAACATGTATCTTCTCACTGATGCATCAGCTGGCCTCCTTTGCAAATGGCCAAACCACCTTAAGCGAATTTCTTGCATCTTATCCTTTATCGGAGATACACCAACTTTCCTTCTGATGGCATTATTCCAAATATGGTATTTACGTGTGTGTGTCCATACATCCACCTTAGCATTTCCATTTCTTTTACTATCATTCTCTGCACATGTCTATGGTTTACATGCCAACATTCAGATCCATAGAGCATAATAGGCCTCACAACTGCTTTGTAAAACTTTCCTTTGATTTTCAAAGGAATTTTCTTATCACAGAGAACAGTAAAGGTTCCTCTCCACTTTATCCAACCAGCATTTATTCTATTTGTAACATCTCCATCAATTTTCCCATCGTGTAACAAAATAGATCCTGAGTATCTAAAAGAATATCTCTTATCAATGTTATCATCACCCATCTTAACCTCAATTCCTTCACCATTGCTTCCATCAAAAGTACACTCCATATATTTAGTCTTAGCCCCTACTTCTACGAAATCATTTAGTCTCCAATGCATGTCTTCAGACCTCAAACTTCTCATTTACTCCATCTCTAGCCTCATCAATTAATACAATATCATCATCAAATAACATACACTAGGGTATCTCATCCTGAATGTGACTTATAAACTCGTCCATAATCAAAATAAAAAGGAATGGACTCAAAGTTGAACCTTGATGCAGATTGATGTTGATGTCAAAATAGTCAGTCTTCCCAGATTGTTTCCTTACATAAGATGAAGCCTTATCATACATATCTTTTATGAGGCTAATCTATAGGACCGGTGCTTATCTCTTCTCCAAAACTCTCCACAATATCTCTCGTAGGACAGAATCATAAGCCTTCTCTAAATCAATAAAAATCATATGGAGGTTATTCCTTTTAGTTATGTAAATCTCCATTGTCCTCCTTAGCAAGTGGATGGCTTCCATAGTCGAGCAACCTGGCATAAATCTGAATTGGTTTTCTTTTGTTTTGAAAACTTGCCTTAATCTTCTTTTGATCACACGTTCATAGATTCTTATAGTGTGACTCGTCCGCTTGATACCTCTGTAATTTGAACAATTTTGTCTCCTTTGTTCTTATAAAGCGGCACCATGATTCTTCTCTTCCACTCTTCAGGTATTTTTCTTGCTTCGCCAAATAACAATGAATAAATTTATAAGCCAAATCAACTACTCTCACCTAAAACTCCCCAAACTTTTATAGGAATGTCAGCAGATCCAACACCTTTCCCATGTCTCATAACCTTCAAAACTTACTCTGCTTCCTTCCTTTGTGTTCGTCTATTGCTTGCATGATTCAAGTAACTTTCACTACTAGCTAGATTCCCCAAAGTGATCTCTCTATTTCATTCCCCAATGAAAAGCTTATGGAAGTATTGCTTCCATCTAGTCTCTATATCCTTCTGAGCAACAAGCACGTGACCTTCCTCATCCTTAATGCATCTCACTTGAGAAAGATCGTTGGTCTTTCTTTCTCTTGCTTTAGCCAGCCTGAATATATCCTTCTGGCCCTTTTTAGAGTCAAGATTTTTGTGCGAAATTTCATAAGCTTTTGACTTAGCTTCGCTAACCGCTTTCTTTGCTTCATTCTTTGCTATTTTGTAGTTTTTGATATTTTCATTTGTTCTATCCTTAAACATAGCTTTAAAGCAAGCTCTTTTAATTTCGAGCTTCTCTTGCACCCCTTCACTCCACTACCAAACCTCCTTTTGGTTTGGAGCTCCTTCCTTTGACTCTCCTAGCATCTCTTTGGCTACACTTCAGATAGAAGATACTACCACCTCTCACATCTCATTTGCACTTCCGTTACAATCCAAAGATAAGTCTTCTAAAACCTTCTCCATGAAGCTTTATTGCTTCAATTTAAGATTCCACCATATAGTTCTGGTGATCTTGGAAACCCTCTTTTTCTTTACTATCCCTTTTATTTTCACATCCAAGACTAACAAGCGATGTCGGGTGGCTAGATTCTCTCATGGGATTACTTTTGCAGTCTTTGCAACACAATCGATCTCTTCTTCTCATTGTAAAGTAATCTATTTATGTTCTAGTCGAGCCACTTTTATAAGTAATTAAATGTTCTTTCCCTCTTCTTGAAGAGAGTATTTGCAATGAAAAATTATAAGCCCATGAGTATTTGTGAAAATTGTAATAAAAATATGCATGCTTATGTTCTATCCTTTGGCCCCTGTAACTTAAATATTTGTATTTATATCCGACCAACGTGCGCATTTTTGGGAAAGTCGCGCATTGCCCCCTGTACTTTTTATATTGTTATCTCTTTGGTCCACTAATTATTTTTCTTTACATCCATACCCTCTATGCATCAGCATATTATTTTCCATCAAAATTTGAATTAGAAAATAAAAAACTTCATAAAAAATTCGTAAAAATCATTTTAGGTTCTTGGTCATTCGTTCTTTCATCATTAATTTTTCTTTTGTATTTTAATCATTTTTCTTATTTGTAATAAATAAAAAATACCAAAAATATCCCATGTCTACATTAGAAAATCAATTAAAATTTTTTTTGAAAAATTACAAAGAAATTTTAATTAATTTATTTTATTTCGTTATATATTTAGATAAATTTCATTTTCTAATTCCTCATAAAAAATAGAAAAACTCCAAAAACACTTAAAAATTCATTTTGAATCAAAGAAAATCCAAAATTATGCAAAAATTCTTTTGAAAATTTTGAAAAATATTTTTAATGATTGTGCATGTTTCCCTAATTTTTAGTTTCATTTTCTATTTTAAAAACTCAAAAACATTCACTTTATTTTCTGTTAGCATTATTTCTTCCTTTTATTATTTTAAAAATCATAAAAAATATTAAAATTTTAGGAAAAAATAAAATACTAGAAAATAATAAAAACATACAAATAATATTTTTTAATTTTCTATATATTTTTCTATATTTTAAAAATATAAAAGTTTGCTTTTCTCTCTTTTCTTTTATTCCATTTTTTCTTATTTTTTATTTTCTTTTATTTTCAAAAACGAAAACATTTTGCAAAATTTAAAAATTCATAAAAATTATGAAAATAAAAAAACCATAAAAATATCGAAATTAATTTTTTTTAAAAAAAATAAAAAGATAAGAACACCTCAAAAATCAAGTCTAGTCTGTTTTGAGATTTTTCTTTCCTTTCTTTGATTTTCATTGGATTGAATAACCCTCAGGATTTTTGTAACATCCTTGAGATCGATCTTGTACGTTATACAGGTAAATAAATAACAAGTCACAATCTTCTTACTTTCATTCATTTTTTGCTTCTTTGCTTGAGTTGTAGAAATTAATAAATAATTTTTATTGAGGGATTTTTGGGGTTGCAATGGCATTGCATTGATCTCTTAAATTAAACCCGAGATTCCTTCAGTTCAATAGGACATTAATAGTAAAGTGCATTCACATTGATTCATTCAATTCATTATAGATGGACATGATAAAAATACGGGATTCGTACATCCATAACCCTTAGTAATTCTGCAATTACAATCATAACCCTGCATACTCATGAATTACATCCAAAACCCTCAATAGTCTTAACTCTTACATTCATAACCCCCGAGTTAACTTCCATCCAATATTCCATTAACTATGATGGTATCCGTCAAATATTTTACATTTTATACCCTTTAACTTGTATTATTTACAAATGAGTACACTCCCCCTACCTCCTCCTCCTCCTCGTAGACAATCACTCCCTCCCCCTCCCCTCTTCATCCATGTCGACCACCTCCTCTACTCCCTGTCAAGCCCCCCCCCCTACCAGGCCTCCCCTGCCCACCTCTACCAGCCCAGGCCGAACCTTCCCCTCCCCTTGCCAACTCTCCCCCCGCCTACCTTCTCCAGCCCATGCCCGGCCTTCCCCTTCCCCACACCAACCCTCCCCCTGCCCACCTCCTCCAGCCCAGGTGGAACCTTACCCCGTCGAGCCCCCCCCTCCCCCCACATCGGGACCCCCTGGTCGATCCAAGCGTCCCCCTTCCTCCCTTCGAGCCTGCGACCCCCATGCTCCTATCGAGCCCGCCACCCACCCTCGTCGAACCTGCCTCCCCCTCCCTTAGAGCATGCACCCCTCCCCCACCCCCACCCCACATGCCTACTCTACCTTTTGAAACACATGTTCCATATCTAAGAAAACCCTGACCTGCTCTGCCTTCTCAAATGCTCGTCCCATCTCCGGGAAAGCCTCGAGAAGCGAAGTCCCCCACCCCCACACCCACCCCCAAATTCGAGCATGCGCCACAACCCCCCGTTGAATACAAAGGCCAAACCCCACTGAACACCAAGCCCATGCTGACCCTGACCCCTCACCCATCTCCCTGTGAAGCCCCTCCCCGTGGCAACATCCCCTCGCCACCATCGCCTCCTACCTGGAACCTTCCACCC
Organism: Ottelia alismoides; assembly: GCA_037367405.1. Taxonomy (NCBI): domain Eukaryota; kingdom Viridiplantae; phylum Streptophyta; class Magnoliopsida; order Alismatales; family Hydrocharitaceae; genus Ottelia; species Ottelia alismoides. Next base: position 354,984 of record JAZKJV010006793.1, on the reverse strand, counting down.
CGCACATGCGAGCCCCTCCCCTCCCTGGAAGCGCCCCTTCTCCCTACAACTCGTCACCGCCACCTACTTCGAAGCCCCCTCCCACCCCGCAAGCCCCTCCTCCTGCTTGCATATGCCACTAATTTTTTATTTTTTTTATTTTTCTAAAAGCAGATAGAAGATCATGGGTTAAATTAATCCAATGATATGGTTGGGTTAACAGAACACTAACGGAGGGTTATGGGTGTGTGAGACAAAGTGACTATTTGGGGTTCGTTGAATTCACGATTATGCAGGATCATGATTGTAATTGCAGAATTACTCAGAGTTATGGGTGTAAAAATCCCTAAAAATAATAACTTTTATTGTATTAATGAGTCATCAAGGGATTACAAGTACAATAGAGACAATGCCTCCACATAAAAAAGTTCTCATAGTCACACTATAAGGAGTAGTATGTTAACAACAGTCGTCATCAATTAGAGTTGAATAGTTCTAAAATTGTTAATTTTATACATCGCATTTATGTATTTATATCAATTTGACAAAATTCTCTTTAGAGTTTTTCTAATAATTTATACCCTAACTTCTTAGCAATTACACTTTTGCTAGATATTTTTAAAAAAATAACAATGTTGGTATAATATAGGAACACAAGTGTACTAGCAAAAGGCCCCTAGTATAAATTTTGTTAAATACAGGGGAACTTGTTTGATGATAAAAAACAAGGGTATAAATCTTATTGAAAAAATTGAAAGGACACAAGTGTAGAAATGCTTTAATTAAATACTTGATGTAGAACTATTCATAATTATTTATATAAATTACCGATTTAACTCGGTTCGATCCAGTTAGAACATATGAACCAAATCAGCAATACAATGGTTCGATTTCCTTTTTGTATTTCTATGAATTATTGGCATCATCACTGGCTGGATCGGTTGATTCCATTAGTCTGACCATAAAAAACCCAAAATTGAAACCCACCCAATTTGAAGTTCAATTCAGTTTTAAAAGTTTCCTGTAAGTGCTTCTCTACCTCGTGATCTTCTTGATGATATTTCTGACAAGTTTCTTGATGGCTATGATATTGCAGCGAGAAGGTATGTTAGGACGAGTAGACCTTCCACTTGTTATCTTCTTGACAACTTTGCTTTCGTACACAAGATGAATCCAAGCTATAAATGATTTCTTACCTCTTTGAATCCTCATTGTGTTCCTATAAATGCTATTGAAGCTCAAAGTTACCCATAATGAGCTAATACTATGGAAGAAGAAATGAATGTGCTAATTAAGAATGTCATATAGGATGTTGATGAGGCTCCATAAGGCGCTCATCTTGTTGGATCTAAATGTGTATATACAATCAACTATATCGCAGATGGAAAATTTAATAGACTCAAGGCTTGATTGGTGGCTAGAATGTATGTACAGTAAGAAATATGGTATTGGCTATCTCGAGAACTTTACTCAAATGGCCAAGATGAACACCATCAGAGTCGTCATTTGCTTAGCGGTTTAGTTATCCTAGAAAATATATCAACTCGTGAAAAATACCTTCTTGAATGGAAGTACATATGGAATGAGAAAAGGAGCAAGTGTTGCAGGAGAAAGAAGGATTTGTATAGTCTAAAGAAATCTCCTTGAGCGTGGTTTAAACCGCTTCAAGTTGTCATGATAAATAACAATTATAATCAGATAAATGGAGATCATAATCTTTCATGAAAAGGAAAAGTGAAAGAAAGGTTGTTCTTTTGATCTACGTTGATAACATGATTCTTATAGTTGGTAATGATGATGAGGAACTAAATAATGTTAGTATGATCCTTGCAAATGAATTTGAATTATAAAGATGCAGAGAAGATGAAGTATTTTCTTTGTATTGAAGTTGCTCCTTCTCTTGAAGGTATATGTTTGAATCAATGCAAATATACTCTTGAATTGTTAAAGGACACATATATGTTGGAATGCAAAACAGTCACTACGCATGTGTAGGTGAATCAAATATTAAAGCAAAGAAGATGAGGATCTTCTTCATGATGAAGGAAAGGCACATATCAAAGTTTAGTTGGCAAAGTATTCTATCTTACTCTCACTAGATCTGATAACACATTTGCTATCCATATTATTTGCCAGTTCATGCATACTCCTACCAAGTTGCACATGAATGTGGTTAACGAGATATTATGTTATATGAAAAAATCTCTTCAAAAGGGTCTCATGTTCAAGAAAAATCAGAGTAGGACCATTGGAGACTATACTGATGCTGATTAGATGAGTTCTATTGATGATAGAGGATTTACCTCTGTCTATGCAGTGTACCTTTGTAGGAACTTAGTTATTTGGATAAAAAAAACCGTCGTGTCCAAATCTAGCGTTGAAGCTGAATATCATGCATTAGCAATGGTGTCACTGAAATCGTATGGTTGAAGATACCATTGAAAGAGTTCGGTATTAATGTTGTGCCTATGAAGATGTTCTATGACAACAAATCAAGTATAAATATGAATAATCTCATTATGCATAATCGAACATAGCATGTAACGATTAATAGATATTTCATTCGTGAGAAGATTGATGCAGGAAAGTTATACCTTCCTCAAATGAGATTTGTGAACCAAGTTGTGGATCTCTTTACAAAGAGGTTGTGTACAACAGGATTCAAGTTAAATGTAGGCAAGCTGATACACCCAATTTGCGGGGTCTTTATAAATGTTATATTCACCCCCACCCCCCATTTTGGATAAGATGAATAGAAAAGTGTGCCCTGATCTCTTATGGGAGAGATTAGAGTTGTGAGGGCCTATGAGATAGATTAGAGTTGTGAGTGCAGGGTTTTCACATGAATCCTATCTCTACAACCTCTCCGTTAATCATAACATATTTGAGATTTTGAGCACATAAAGGGACACGATTTAATGTCTAAGCCAATAAAGAAGTCCATAAAGTGAAGTGGAGGAAGATATTCTTACCCTTGATTAAATATGAATGTAGTGTTTTTTGTTCAACTCTACCTTGCAATTCTGGTGAGCTCCAACAACCTATACAATGAACTCTTCCTTCTCACCTATTGTTAACGTGTAAGAGATGGGATGTTGTGATCTGTAACCCGAACCGTATCAGTGAGGTATAAAAGTATCCTTGGCATTATATTTCAGAAACAATTTTGTTACTGCGAACAGTGAACATAAATACATTGTTGAACAACTACAGCTTCTCTGATGCATGATAGCGCATGTATTCTTTCTTGTCGATCTATACTTGTGTTTTTTTTTATCAAAACTCTTGTAGAAAGTATTTAATTTGATTTTTTTAAAAATCAAAGTATAATGAAATAATGAACCTGATAGAATTAGGAGAGCGACTAGTCGATTCCTATTATGTAGATTACTATCAAATCCTTTAGTTCCGGGGGTTATCCTCGGTTTTCGCCCCCCCCCCTCTCGAAACCCCAGTGTTTTCCCTTAAGGTTTGGGGCAAAACTCCCTATTTCGACTTCTTTGGGTCACAGATTATATTTTATTCTCTCACTTGTGGGGCTCATACGACATCCACGTTCTCTCATTTAATACATCAAATCACACATTTCTCTTTTTTCGATTCCAATAAAAAATTATAATATTCAATCTTATCATCTAAAAATTTAAAATACTCAACATATAATTAATTTTCCAAACATCAATAAAATCATATCACATCTAACATTCTTGGCAACAAACTCTCCATCCGAACATGAAAACAAACAAAGAATAAAGATTAGCTACCATATTAGTCTTTGGTAACAGAGAGCAAAGATAAATTACATACAAAAAGGTAATGAAAATATCAAGTTCATGAAAAATGATGGCATCCAAAAAATCGACCAGAAATTTAATCACGACTTTGAAAAATGAAATGGGAGATTTGGTACAGGGTAGGGAAGAGATCACAAGGGTTGTGGTGGATTTTTGTACAAAATTATTGGATGATAAGAAGTTGGGATGACTAATGGCCGCACTGTGGTAATACCAACGAATCTAGTAATCAAATTAGAAGACCCTCGAATTTTTACAGACCCAATATCTCTGAGGGAAGTACAAGACACTACTAGAACATTCAGAAACAACAAAGCACCCGAACCTGATGGACTCACAATTGAGTTTGTAAAGAAATGTTGGCATTTGCTGAAGTATGATTTCATGAACATGATATCAAATATACAAAGTGAGGGGTTTAAGACTTCGGACTTCAGACATTTAAACAACACCATTATCTTCTTTAGAGAGTTATCCACTACAAGATCAAACTCCATCCCAACCCCACTTTTTTAGTTTTCTCAAGATCCCTTCCTTTATAGAGATTGCCTTTTAACAGTAGAACAATAGCATATAAAGACATATATGTATTTGCCAATTCTAGGATATTTAAAATTCGATGACACGGACAATGAGAATATTCTCCTCTTTTTATATAAATAAATGATGTCTTTTACGTACCGTTTTATTAAAAAAAGGGATATATTCGTGGGAGAGCAGGGGGAGTGAACGTAGAACCCAACGCTCTTCCCCCATAGATTACTGCCACATCCCATGGTATCTGTGGACCTCGAACCAAAAAATTATTGGCAATAAAAAGGATGTAATAAACTATTTATAAACATATTGTTTCGAGATTGTTATTAGGAATATCGATGATACGACGAATAACTCGGCACAGCAGCGTGTTGATGTTTTGACGAGGGATCTCCGTCGTAGATTGATGAGTCCAATCTGCCAACATGTAAATCAACAGCTTTCCTTGTTTGCATCAATGCCCTGTACTTGAAATAAAAATGTAAATACTTTTGAAAAAAATGAAAAAACGTGTGTATCAGGAAGGGCATAATCATAAAACACCATTTTTTTAAGGGCATTCAACAAACCTTTGTTTCTTGTTATGCAAGTCAAAAGCCACGAACGCATAACATCACGGGAAAGAGTCCCACTTACCTTCGGAATTGACGGCTGGCGCGAAAAAGAGTATCGAAAATGTTGAGGGGCGAGATATATATTGTCACAGAGGAATTGGGAAAAGTCACCTTGCGCCGTCAATGTTTTTCGAGGATCTCTTTTCCGTAAACACCCACCTAATGGTCTAATTAATAATTCACGCGGGTACGGACATTAAAAAAATCGGGAAAATCGGGGCGCAGTCTCCGTTTTAACGTAGGAAAAAGAAAGAGATAATAATGGAGAAAAAAAGAAAAGCGGGGATGGCACGACTCCCCTTATAACCTATAAAAGACGTCTACAGCCTGTAACCCCTCTCCCTATTTCCATCGCTACCGCATCTCCCTCTCGACCTGGACCTCTCCAAGCCGTCCGATCTGCATCCCACGGCCTCCGAGCTCCTCCGAGACGCACCACCGATCTCCCCCCCTGCGGTTGCCCGCGCCATAGCTTCTCTTTCTCTTTCTGAGGTAACCAGCAGTTTTCCATCACCTCAATTCTCTCTCTCTCTCTCTCTCTCTCTCTCTCTCTCTTCCGTGTCTGAGATCTACGCCTTTGCGTTCGTGGAAAATTCTTATGATCGTGATCGCATAGCGTAGCACGATAACATGATCTTCGTGATGCGTTTTTCATTGTTTTCCGACTGATTTCAACGAATCCGGTTTTTCGAGTTGTCGAAAATTAGTAAGATCTGTTTCCCCGTACCTCTCGCGTTCCTTTCTTCTTAAAAGTTTGATCTTTGAAGGATTTTGAGATATGGATCGAGAAACTAAAAAAGTTGGACTCGTTGGATGCTTTGGAGATGAGAAATCCGATGAAACGGAGGAAAAAACATTAGATTGGACGTTTTGGAATCACTATAATTTCAGTTGCGTGGTTAAGCTTTTGGGATTATAATAATAGATGATCCTAAGCCCGAGAAATACCATCTTTCTTTGTCTTAATTACTTAATAATTAAATTATTGAGGATTTATGTTGATCTCCTCCTTGCTTGGTTTAACAATTGAAGTCCCTTTTAAGGATTTTCTACGATTCGTTTTGAAAATTGTTTCCATCTTGGAATCTAAATATTGTGCGCCTTAATCTTCACCTGGCATTCCTTTTTGTTTTCTTTTCCTGCAAGCTTTCCATTTTCCCATCAAAGTTGCAAGTTGCAAGAAAGAACCTCATTCTGGGTTAATTTTCTTCAAGATCTCCTCAACTTTTTCATATGTTCTCAATGATCCTGAAAGTTTTAAACTCCCCAGTTTTCAGCTAATGAAGACACACCGAACAAATGGTTTTTTTCCCATCAACTTTTGTTATCCATGTTCTGCGCTAATATATTTAAGACCCCATTTAGATCTCCTAAAGCTTTTAATTTTTTATTTCCATTTTGGGTAATTCCCATGTTAATCTGTCTGTTAATTATTGCAGGAACTGAAGGCAACTAACACGCCAACTAACCACCAAGGGGAAGGAAGAAGAGACGTTCAAACAAAGCAAAGCCCCATAAGGCAGCATTAGTTGGTAGATTGGTAGGGAGGAAGAGAGAGGAATCAATGGCAGAGGAGCACAAGTGCCAGTCCCCGCCGGAGGGCCACCGCCTCTGCGCCAACAACTGCGGTTTCTTCGGTAGCGCGGGAACACTCAACCTCTGCTCAAAGTGCTACCGTGACCTCCACCTCAATTCCACCACCACCACCACCACTAATATCCCCTCCCCAATTCCAATCACCCTCAAGTCACCCCCTGCAAACCCTGCCCACCTTGTCGTCCCCGAACCACACCTGTCCTCACCCGCCATCGTGCCCAATTCCTCCTCCTCCTCCTCCCAGCCCTCGCGCTGTGGTGCATGCCACAAGCGTGTGGGACTGATGGGCTTCCGCTGTCGCTGCGGTGAGACCTACTGCGGTGCTCACCGGTACCCCGAGAAGCACACATGCAAGTTTGACTTCAAGTCTGTAGGGAAGGATGCGATTGCGCGTGCGAATCCCGTTGTCAAGGCGGCGAAGCTCGACAGGATCTGATCTGCCATGTCTGTCTGGAATCGGCTTGCCCATGTTCCTCTGATCATCGTCGCAGATCCGCTCGCATACTCGTGGTCAGAGTTTCTATAGTTAGCGTCTGAGTTCTTCTACGCCTTGTTGCTTATGTATTTTGATGGAATGGGATCTGTGTTGATGTGGTGATGAAGAAAGAAGAAGAATGGAGGCTATTCTAAGAAAGATTGAAATTTGAAAGGGACGGACTGCCTTGAGAGAAAAAAAAAGAATGGTGTTGTTATGATTGACGGCTGGAGTGTTGTGCATGTCTTAGTGGTAATCTTGCTTATTTTTTCATGTAATTGGTTAGGGTGGTATGCTGCGTGGATAGATTTATTACTCCTCTCCCTTTCCTTGCTTGGAACAACTCTTCCTCTCTGAAAGAAGTTCGATTGGCATCACTATGTGCAGGGCACAGATGGATCTTTGTAGGAATTGCTACCTTCTTTTTGGGTAATTAGATCTGGTGGTTGCGGTGGGAATGGATACTTGATTCCTTGGGTGGTTGGTAAGGAGTTGCTATTGCGTGGAGGGGGCCTCTTCTTATAAATGGCTTCTGATGCACCGAAAGGATCCTTTCTGTAACGTCTCGGGTTTAGGTCTCCGGTCCGTTATCGAAGAAACTGGCTCTGACAACTTGTTGGGTATGGGTCCAAATGGACCCGTTGACAACCACCCAAAATGCTTAAGTCCAAGTTGTCAAGTAGTAATCCCCACCACTTATATACCACACCCACACTTTGAGTTTTCCATGTGGTACTATGTTTGGGGTTAGGGTGTTACAACCTCCCCCACTTATATTCGCAACGTCCTCGTTGCGACATGGTCCATCACTTATTCCCAGTGATAGTGGCGGTTGCACGCTCCGGGTAGCAATTTCCTCCAACCTCTTTGTAGGGGCGGTTCCACCTTTCGGGTAGCCCTTTCTACTATCAGAGAGAATTTGGCTCTGATACCATTTGTAACGTCCCGGGCTTAGATCCCCGGTCCGTTATCGAGTAAAACTGGCTCTAACAACTTGTTGGTTTCGGACCCAATTGGATCCGTTAACAACCACCCAAAATGCTTAAGCCCAAGTTGTCAAGTAGTAATCCCCATCACTTATAAACCACACCCACACTTTGTGAGATTTCCATGTGGTACTATGTTTGGGTTTGGGTGTTACAACCTCCCTCACTTATATTCGCAACGTCCTCGTTGCGACATGGCCCATCACTTATTCTCAGTGATAGTAGCGGCTGCACGCTCTGGGTAGTCATTTCCTCCAACCTTTTTGTAGGGGCGGCTCCACCTCTCGGGTAGACCTTTCCACTATCAGAGAGAATTCGGCTCTGATACCATTTGTAACGTCCCGGGCTTAGGTCCCCGGTCCGTTATCGAAGAAAACTGGCCCTGACAACTTGTTGGGTATGGGCCCAAATGGACCCGTTGATAACTATCCAAAATGCTTAAGCCCAAGTTGTCAAGTAGTAATCACCACCACTTATATACCACACCCACACTTTGTTAGTTTTCCATGCGGTACTATGTTTGGGGTTAGGATGTTACAACCTCCCCCACTTATATTCGCAACGTCCTCGTTGCGATATGACCCATCACTTAATCCCAGTGATAGTGGCGGCTGCACGCTCCGGGTAGCCATTTCCTCCAACCTTTTTGTAGGGGCGGCTCCACCTCTCGGGTAGCCCTTTCCACTATTAGAGAGAATTTGGCTATGATACCATTTGTAACGTCCCGGGCTTAGGTCCCCGGTTCGTTATCGAGGAAAACTAACCCTAACAATTTGTTGGGTACGGACCCAGTGGATCCGTCGGCAACAACCCAAAATGCTTAAGCCGGGTTATCAAGTAGTAAGCTCTTCACTATTTATCCCACCCGGGAATTTTGTATTCCACGGTGTGGGACTATTCATTATTGTTGGGAGGTGTTACAATCTCCCCCACTTATATTCGCAACGTCCTCGAAGAAAACTGGTCCTGACAACTTGTTGGGTATGGGCCAAATGGAGCCGTTGACAACCACCTAAAATGCTTAAGCCCAAGTTGTCAAGTAGTAATCCCCACCACTTATATACCACAATCACACTTTGTGAGTTTTCCATGTGGTACTATGTTTGGGGTTAGGGTGTTACACTTTCCCTCTTTGTGAAGGCAAGAGTGGATAAGGAACGGAAAGAACCGGAGGACGTGGATACCATTATCCTTGACTATGAGATACATGTCATCTTTGATAGATCTCGCACTAAATTGGAAAGACTACTTGGCCTTGGTTACTAATCGTTTCGCTGAACCACACCTTGGCGCACATCTTATCCAATCTTGACCTCTTCCTTATGCTTCTCCACCAGATTGTTATGCTACATGTAATCTTCCTCCTACTTTTATCAGCGAGTACTTGTGTTCTTTTCATTGCTATGCTACCTGAGGTCCTACCTGCTTAGTGATCTAGTGGTCAATGAGAGAAGTGCACATTGATCGGCTTGGATTGGATTTTAGCCTAGACTGCATTTGATTTAACCTTTACAGATGGATTATAACTCTTTTAGCTTAATTTATTCCATTAGACATTAAAATTTGATGCATTGAATTATGGGTTGTACCTAATTGGATCAAAATTTTGAAGCTTATAAATTCTTTCTAATATTTTGCTCTCATGTTCGCAGCACTTGGCATTTAACATCTAGATAGACTTTAACAAGTAGATATTTACCGCAATTTATGTTGAATTTTTAAAATTAATCCTAAATCTGGCTTTCTTTTTTATTTCTAATGTGGTGTTTGTCGCATGTCAATTTTAGTATTTTAACTTATCAAAGTCGAAATCGAGGAATATGAAGGAACTTGTGACTACCCGAATATTTAGAAGACGCCATTTTTAAGAGAAAATCATGGAAATTGTGTTTGTTTGTATAAACGTATGTATATATTATATTATACTATATTATATTAATTTATATTATATTATATTATTTATATATAAGAAGAAACAGGGTTGCCCCTTGCAGGCAGCCAACATCGTTGCCCCGCCTCTTTTTCCGTAATTCTTTTTCTAAAAAATTTCTCCATGTATATTCATCAATATATCTCTCCAATATGCAATTCAAATTTCGTCAGAAATATAGACTCTTATACCCTCCATCTAGAACAGGTAATTTTAACGGTCTAAAGATTGTTGTAATTCGATTGTTGTAATTCACCTATTCTAGATGGAGGGCATACGAGTCTTTATTTCTGAATAAGAATTCGAATGGCATATTGGAGGGATATATAGATGAATATACGTGGAGAAGTTTTTCAAAAAAATTACGGAAAAATGGAGCGGGGCAACCCCATTTTTTCCACACACATAAAATGGGGTTGCCTCCAAAGGCGAGTTAACTTGGCTCCCCTTGTGTCATTTTTCTCATATTTGTTTTTTTTGAAAATTTCTTTTGTGGAAATTCATCATTATATCCCTATATTTTGCCATTCAAATTTCGTGAGAAACAGACTCTTACGACTTCCTTCTAAACATTCATTTTTTAACGGTCGTAGAATTGTTGAAATTGACCTTGCCTAGATGGAGGTTGTAGGAGTCTCTCTTTCATATGAAATTTGAATGACTTAATATAGGGATATAATAATAAAAAATTACGGAAGTAAATTTTAAAAATATAAAAAGTATGGGAAAATAGGCAGGAGGGGGCAATCCCATTTTACCATATATATATATATATATATATATATATATATATATATATATATATATATATATATATATATGGGTCATATGTGGCTGCCCCCGTCTTATTTGGGCAATTTTTTTTATTTTTTTGAAAAATAACACCATGTACATTCATCCCTATATCCCTCCTATATACCATTCGAATTTCGTCAAAAACAGAGACTCCTACGGCCTCCATCCGGACAGTAATTTTTTAACGGTAACAGGATTTTTTTAAATCGATATCATCGAGATGGAGGCCGTAGGAGTCTCTGTTTCTGACGAAATTCGAATGGCATATAGGAGGGATATATGAATGAATATACATGGTTTTATTTTTCAAAAAAAAAATAAAAAAGAGGCCGAAAAATGGGGCGGGGGCAGCCCCATTTTTTCCTATATATATATATATATATATGGGGAAAATGGGGCTGCCCCTAGGGGAAGCCAACATGGCTGCCTCCACCCCAATTTTTCGCAATTTTTTTTAATTTTTTGGAAAAATATCACCATGTGTATTCATCCCTATATCCCTGCTATATGCCATTCGATTTTCGTCAAAAACGGAGACTCCTACGACCTCCATCCATATGTCATTTTTTAACCGTCGTAGGATTTTTTAAATCGACCCTGTCTGGATGGAGGTCGTAGGAGTGTCTGTTTCTGATGAAATTCGAATGACATATAGGAGGGATATAAGGATGAATATACATGTTGATATTTTTCAAAAAAAATAAAAAAAATTCCCCAAAAATGGGGCGGGGCAGCCCCATCAACCCATATATATATAGGAGTTATCCTATGAGAGTCAAAATCTGTGAGAGCATGAGAGCATGGAGGCATTAAGAGTCTCTGTTTCTGACGAAATTCGAATGGTATATAGGAGGGATATAGGGATGAATATACATGGTTTTATTTTTCAAAAAAAATAAAAAAACACATCGAAATAGGGGGCGGGACAACCATGTTGGCTGCCCCCAGGGGGCAGCCCCATTAAATCCATATATATATATATATATATATATATATATATATGATATCTTTCAAATGAGACATGGTCCTTCCATCTCTATTGAAGGTCAACGATCCTGTGCTTTGATCATTAATCAGATGGTTGTTATTAAAGTTAATATTATTATTTAATTAACGAAAAACTCATTTTGGTCATTATCAATTATCTAAATATACTATGTAACTACCTAAATTATCTCGTCTTTAATTCCTCTATCCTAATTTGTCATTCACGTTGCATTTTTCTCTCTCTCTCTCTCTCTCCTAATTTGCCATTCACGTCTCCTCCAGCGGCGACGGGCGATCAGGATGCGAGGCGATGCTCGTTCTGGTGCGATGGTTCCTCCTCCGGGTGGTCAAGTGGACCGGATTTGATGTCGAGTGCAATGAGGCGAGCAACGAGTGGGAGAAAAAGGAGGATGAGCTCTTTGCGGACGTCGTCAATGATGACACAACCGATTGCAACGAGGAGGACGTCATCGACTATGACACAGATGATGACACATAGAAGAGATGTGGACGGGTATTGCGTTGGATCATGCGATGGACGTCTTATTGGCAGGATCGAGCGAGATCGTCCGCCCGATCGTACGATGCACGCGGCAGCGTTGGACAGGAGCACGGGGGGATGCGAGAGGAGGAATGGAACGACGTGGCGAGGTCCCGTCGACACGGAGATACCATATTGATGTGTATTATACACTTTTATACAATTTTGACGTCTATTATAGATATTTGATATGTATTTTTACGTATCAATTGAGTGCAAATGACAATTGTAGTTTTTTATGCGTATTGTATATTTGATGTGTATTGTGTATTACACATTTTGAATGTATATTATACATATTTCGGTGATATTTTACTCATCGATTGAGCGTGAATGACTACTGCATTTTTACAAATAACCATAAAAATTCTATTCTACAAAGAACCATACAATCATTGCAAATAACCATGCATCAATTGCTAATATGAATTGTATTCTACAAAGAACCATACATAATTTACAAATGGCTGATTAATTTTGAAAGAAACACAGTAAATATAAAAAACATACCCTCGTTACAATAGGAACAACATATTCTACAAAAAAAACACATTAAGATACAAACACTGCCCTATGTAATGTCGCCCAGAATAAAAGTGGACATTTTTTAAATATGGTATTGTGAAAAATACCAAAAATAAAAATAGATAAATTTATAATTTCGTAATATTTATTGTCGTGCATAATTAATGCGAGAGTTGATGACCAAAATACCCTTTTGGGCAAATAAATTGATGATGCCGTTAGATTTGAATCTAATGGCCAGGATCGCTGGCCTTCCTGGCCCTTCCAATGAGGTGCACCTTTCCTGGGTGTATGGAAAGCCCATCACGAGATCCGTTAGATCTCGATCTAGCGGTTCTTCATCCAAAAGGGCATTTTAGTCCATACATTTTCGTTTTAAATTTGAATTTAATTTCGAATTTGAAATTTATTTCATCTTTATATTTTTCCATTTTTAGCGTGTCTGATTTGGTATTTTTTGTTGCCTTTTAGTTGCTGAATTTTCGCCAACATGATAGCATTTTCCCGAAATGTAGAATAGCAGATTTTTTTTGTGATATTCCCCTTGATATTGTAAAAACTGCATCCTGCATTGTAAAATAAAATCACAATTAGTAATATTTATATTATAATAATTGTAATTTTGATAACACTATTGTAAAAGATCATGGATGTTTTGTAAAACCTGTATGAAGATTGTAAATCCATCAGATCCTATTATGTGAGTTTTTCACAAATGCCAAGCATCTTTATAAAATTCGAGTCCCTGTTATAATTTTGCATCTTGCATTGTATAATAAGATCACCGTTAGTAAAAAAATGATATGCAATTATAAAATACGATCTGAGATTGTAAAAAAACTCGAGATTGCAAAACAGTCTGAAATTGCAAAATAGGTCATTTATATTGTAAACTACGATATGGGATTGTAAAAAAACACTCGAGATTGCAAAATAGGTCATTATATTGTAAAAACCTGGGCACACCCTCCATCTCCAGCATCCTCTCTACCCGCACCTCCTCCGCCCTTCTCCTCCACGCCCCACCTCTTCCATGCACGTCCTCCTCCGCCCACACACCTCCATTCACGCACTCCTTCAACCGTCTCCTCCATGATCCACCTCCTCCATGCGTATAAATGTAAAAAAATAGTCTAAAATTTGTAAAAAGATGATATGCTATTGTAAAATACGATCTGAGATTGTAAAAAAAAACTCGAGATTGCAAAATAGTTCATTATATTGTAAAAACCTGGGCACGCCCTCCATCTTCAGCATCCTCTCTACCCGCACCTTTGTCTCCCTTCTCCTCCACGACGCACCTCCTCCATGCACCTCCTCTGGCCACACACCTCCATTCATGTGAAACATGACCGTGAATCTCCCATGGCCGCGAATCTCCATGGCGGGCGTGACGTGGTGGTCGGAACTGGAAGATGGGTCGCGAGGATTGACACCGGAGGCTCGTGCTGCGAATCGAAGAGAATCTTCCATTGCTGCGAATCGAATCTCCAGGAAAGGCATGTGGTGCTCGTCGAATAGGGAGACAGGTAGCAGAGAGAGGGAGAGAGAGAGGGAGAGGGAGAGAGAGAGAGAGGAGAAATTTGTGGAGATATTTGTTGCATTCTAAATATAGATATGCTAAAATGACCATAATGGGTTTTTCAACATTAAAAATATATAGACAACGAGCTGTTAATGGTAACCATCGGATTATTTGCGGATGGTCAAGATCGCGGGCTTTCCTTGTACCCTGGAAAGGTGCACCTCATCTGAAATATTCCCTATATATATATATATATATGGGACCTTTCAAATGAGGTGGGGGTTTTTCTGAAATTGTAAAGGCCACTGTGAATTTAGTAAAAATTCTGTCACGGTTTTGTAAAAGTATAAACTGTACATTGTAAAAAAATGAATTTTGTAAAATATAGCAACCATATATAAATTAACATTTCCATCCAATATAATAATATTTTCATAATTTTATATCATTGTACATGTTGTGTTAATATTTATTGTTATATGTATGAGACAAGAAATTGTAAAATATATTGGAAAGATGCCTAAATTGAGGGTGGCTCACCATGTTATGGTGAGACCCCGCCTCATTTGAAGTTTCTCCTATATATATATATATATATATATATATATATATATATATATAAAAGATTTTTATCCAATGCGCACAGGGTCCATTAGCGTTTCGGTGAGCACCATTTGTAGGCCATACACGTGTATTAACAATTGAGTGGTTATCTGTTTCGAAGGATATTGTTTTTGGAAGGAGCTTAATATGCAAAGTGATTTAACAATAAGTGGTATTCCAATTATATCGTGTCCTAAAAAATAGAAAGAATGTTTTAGAAAGATAACATTCAAATCGATGATTTCTCGTAGAAAATCGAGACCCAAATACTCAGGTCAGTAACATATATACAATAGTCAAGTACATTGTTGTTGCGAGATCAGTAATATCCAAACAACGGTCAGTAATTTACATTCATTTTATTATATGTGCAGAATTCAGTAATATATATATATATATATATATATATATATATATATATATATATATATATATATATATGAGGAGTGATCCTATGAGAGCAAAAAGTTGTGAGGGTATGAGAGGAGTAATTCTGGATCACATGATTCACCTAGGAGAGAGAAAACCAGGAGAAAGAAAACAGAATCATGTGGTTCAGAATCATTCCTCTCATGCTCTCACAACTTTTTGCTCTCACAGGATCACTCCTCATATATATATATATATATATATATATATATATATATATATGAGGAAAGGGATCCAACTCCATGGAGTAGGTAACTTACCTACTCCACTTTCTTCTTTTGAAATTTTTTTATTTTTTTTGAAAAATACTTCCTTAGATTTTTATAACTTTATCCCTCTAATATGTTATTCAAATTTCATAAAAAATAGAGACTCCTGTGGCCTCCATCCAGAACATGAAAAATACAGCAAATCTGTGACCTTTAAAAAATGACTCTCTGGATGGAGGCCATAGGAGTCTCTATTTCTGACGAAATTTGAATGAAATATTAGAGGGAGGCATTTTTCAAAAAAAATAAAAAATTGAAAAAAAAGAAAATGGAGTAGGTTAGTTGCCTACTCCATGAAATAGGATCCCTTTCATAAATATATATATATATATATATATATTGGGGTTGATGGGGCTGCCCCTAGGGGAAGCCAACTGTTGGACATGTGAGTCCAGGGCGAGCCATTATGCAATAAATGTTATTGCACATATCGTTCCCTGATCTGAAATGAAGAATAAATAATTTGTATAATAGGCCCCTCAGTACAATTAGGGTTATGTACCTGATGAGTCGAAAATCCCACGAGACCCGAGCAAGGGATAAAATCAATCAAGGGTCGTTGTGAACCGGATCTCGCAGATCGGACCCAAGAAGAAAAATAAGACCACCAAATCAAAAGTAAAACAATGAAACACGAATAGCGGTCTTTGCTATTTATTTAACCTGGTATAGCGATCAGGGTCGAACTCAAAGAGCACGGATTGGCCGAATCGGTCTACGAAGTAGTCAAAAGGAATAAAATGAATAAAAATATTTTTGGTGGCTTTTATGTATTTTAAAATTTTTTTATTTTTAATTATAAAAGAAATATAAAAAAAAGGATAGAAAGGCAAATTCAACAATTTATGCAACATTAAAAAATGTTCAGAAAATTAAAATAAAATTATTATTTTTATTTTTTTAGGTGTTTTTGGTAATTTTCTGGGAATTTTATAATTTTTAGCTGATTTTATAAAAAATGAGAAAGGAGAAAATATGCAGTCAGATTTAATAGGCTAATTAAAATTATCTAATTAGCCTATAAAAGTCTAATGGCAATTTTTATGAAAAGTAAATACAAAACCTAAGCTACAGAAACTGAAATTTTATTTTTTTTTGATATTTTTATAATTTTTATAATTTTTTTAAGTTTTTTAAGGTTTCGTGATTTTTAGAGGTTTTATAAATCCAAATGGCACAAAAATTGGATTGAAACTTAAAAACAACAAAACAAGTAAGCCCTAATTTTTCTAGAATTGTTGGACAAGTTTTTATATTTTTAATCGATTTTTCAATTCAGACAACAATAAAAATGCATGTTTTTGAATTTTTAGAAATAGTAAAAAGCAATACAAGTGTTCCAAAAAATTAGTGAAATTTTTACGCAATGGGAGGAGCCATGTGTCCAAATTTCACTTGATTTGGAGTTTATTTGATATTTTATTTGACCAATACAAAGCTGACAGTGCACGACGACCAAAGTGCACAGAAAGTTAGTTCTAGAGGCTAAAAAGATAACACGTATAAAAACCTCCGGGCCAATGTTGCAAAATGACCAAAACACACGAGTCTCACACGTGACTTGCACTCACAGGGATCAAAGTGTCATTCTAATTAATAAACATGTAAACAATAATACCTTGAAATTATAGGATAGAAAGTGCAATTGTTCCACAGATCACGTGTCGAAGCACGTGCACCACATATACAGGGACGAAAATGCAATATCTAAAAATACTAAGATCCTACATGCAATTTATTCTAATTAAAAACAACGCGATAAAATATTTACAGGACTAAACTATAAACCAAAAAGGACAGGGGCCTAAGTGAAAATTACCCCCTTATTACGATCCATGACTGGAGGCGAGCCACGTGTAAGATCCGACGACTAAGACACGCGGGCACCTCTTCGATGATGTGCGGCATGGATCAGATCCTTAGCTGGATCCAACAGTCAGACGCAACCCTCAGATGGACGGATGTGGTCGAATCTGGCGCGAGGGCTCGATCTGACGACAGGAGAAGGTCCTCCAAGAACAGGTCGTCGACTAGTTTCGCCGGCCCAATACACGCGGTGGATGGCTCCTCAGATGCCGCTAGATTGAGCGAAATGCTCCTGACAACGTTCCGCAGCGGCTGGGTAACTCAGATGGGGCCGGAGACATCGGAGACGCTCCGGCGACGATGAAGGCTTGGATCTCCTGTGCCTGAACCAGTTGGACCCCCAGACGGGGTCCTTTAACCTGCAAACCTGCACATGATGAAATTGGGTCGAGGGCAAAGTACCTCAACCCGGTTACGGGTGGAATGGGAGATCGTGTGGGGCGGAGCGAAGGTCTCCGACGAGGCGACGACGGAGGATACCTAAGACCAGGTTCCGGAGCGAACCAGGGTGATCGGAAGGGCGTAGAAGATGTAGAGGGGTCGTGTGAAGGTGATGCGACAGTCAGATGATCGAAAGGATGGCCGGAGTGGAGTAGGTTGGCCGGAATCGGCCGGCGGCGCAAAATACAAATTCGGAAATGGAAGCTAATCTAAGGGACGTCGAAGCTACTTGATGCTCGAGAGCGTCTATGGGGGAGATGTTGCATCTCTTGGGGTTCTTGCCTCAATGGAGCGACGCCTCCAGAGGCTCGAGCTCACTGGTGGTGAAGCGCGGCGGCGAAGACCACCGAATCTGAGGCTACCGACCTTGGTCCTCGCTGCAATCAATCCCTCTCGCTTGCTGTCACTCAAGGAGGAGGAAGGGAGGTCCTAGGAACCGAAGGGGATGGCCAAAGATGCGGAGGAATGTGGCTGGAGTGGAGATTATATACAGGTGCAGGTCTGATAAGATGGGAGTGGAGAATGCGGATCGATGCACGGATCCCTAAGAAGATGCCCGGGCGTGAATCATGGATGTGGGTGCTGCAATCGGGGCCCAGGGTTTGGGAAAATGGGAAGTGGATCATGTCAGGAAAAATTAGTGAAGTCGGGTCGGTGACCGGGTCCGCGGAGCTTGTGGTCCGGGGAGGGAAGTTGACTGGGGGTCAACATCCCCGTGGACCAATCAGGAGCTGTCATTCAATTATTATTTGTAAATTCATTTAAAAAAATAAATGATTTTATTTTGAAAAATTTTCAACATGAAAACTTTTTATTTATTTTTAAATTATTTTTTTATGATTTTTATTTTTTTGAAAAATAAACTAGGTATTTACATTATATTATTATATACAGGTATATTTACATATGTATTTTTTATTTTTATTTTTAATTATTTATTTTTGTACAATTATCCCTATTTTATATTTTATTTATTTTCAACATAAAATATGGGATTCAAAATAATTTTAATTTGATTTTTATTCATTCTTTACAAAGGTAAAATAAATACATCTTATATATATAAATGGTATATGTACAATGAGGAGAGAGAAATTATTTGTTTTTATTTTCTTTTTTCCCATTTTTATTTTATTTTTAGGAATATATATAAAATAACAGGAGCTCATAAATATTTTTATTTTAGAAAATAAAATATTTACACAAAGAGGGGTATTTACACCATGTTGAGTTACTCTATCTCTCTCTACTTATTTCATTTTGCGGTCAGGCCCATGCTGAGCCCTCCCTTGGGTTTAGGTCACTCAATATTTATTCTAAATATTTCCCTCTTTTTTTTCTTTATTTCTTTATTCCTTTATTTTTGTGCAAAAACATGCTAATTATGGCTATTTACATGATGCATGCATTTTGTCAAATTCTTGTATTTACAACTATTTACATGGTATTTTTCCAATGTTTCTAGTTAAAATAAAGGAATAAAGAGTGATGAATGGGGATTCATTACCCCCCTATACTTTACTTTTTCTAGTCCCTTAGCAAACACTTATTTGAAAAAGAAGTGCAAAAAGAGAAAGAAAAAGAAAAAAAGAGGGAATCAAGGTTGATTATTAAACTTACCTTTATTAAATTGAAATATGGAGCTCAGTCAGACCTTTGGATTATTCATTTGTCGGAACCTTATTTGGACTCAAGCTTAAAACTTAACAGCCTCTAAGTTCCACGAATCTATGGTCAAGACTCCTCAATCAACCAGACCAGAACAAGTCTACATACACAAACTCTAATGACCGTGAATCTTTCCTTGTACTGTGTAAGTGGTATGTAGCTCCCCACCTCAGAAGTAATAAAGAAACAACCTCCCTCAACCTGGTAACTCTAATGTCTCGGTCTAGCAACTTTTTCCTCCAGAAGCAGGGTATTCCTTTCTAAGTTCAAGTGCAACCGGCTCAAGAAGAGGGGGAGAAGAGAATGGACCATGACCAGTGTAGCCATGTATCCTTGGGAGCTCTAACCAGTGTAGCTGAGTCTCCCGCTGCAAGCTTCATGAGATGGTCATGAGTAACATAAGCTTTGCTTATTGACTATATACACTTCGGTGGGATTATTAACTTTTCAATCCGACCAACCACTTTTTTGGAGTTTTCCTTTTTTTTGCACATTTTTTGTGCATCTGTACAACATATCTACATGGTGCAACATATATACATAAGGAGTTTTCCGCTTGAGCCAGTAGACTATCCCTCTTTTGAAGCTTTATTACAACCCACATCCCCTGTCTTTAGACTTCGTAACCACCAGACCAAGTTGAGGTGCACTTCCTTCACTATAAGAAGAAGAGAGGTTCCACGTAGAAGTACTACCCTCATATACTACCCAAGCCAAAGGAAACTGCCTCCTCATCACCTCATTCGTGGAGAGCTATGTGTAAAGTGCTGGTGCAAGTAAAGCCATTGTCTCTGAGGGTCATGCGTGTGTTGTTAAGTTCTCTACTTAGGCTCATCAAGATGACATATGCTCATAGCCTAGTGGACTCAAAGAATTAAGTCCCAATGGACCTGAAAAGTCTCAATCCTAAGCCCTATAAGTTTCCTCTTATAATTAGGTGGATTAAGGTTTTAACCAAGCTCCATTTGTCAATTTAATTCCAGGCCAGTTTAAATGTCAACTATGATTTGGAAAGATTGTGCAAGTATTTACAAAGATGCAATTTTACAAATCTTTACACATGTGCAAAATTTTTAAAAAATGTCTGAAAACATGGATGTATGCATGAATGCGAAGTTTTGCAAAATATTTACAAAAATTTACACAAGGTTTTTGCAAACGTTTTGTTTTTTAAAATATTTTACAAAATTTTTTTACTATATACATAATTTTGATATAAAAATATGTACAAGCTATTTACACAAAAAGTTTTTGCAAACATTTGTACAAAAATAATTTTTATAAATAAATAGGTATGTGCAAGAAGAATTTTATGTACAAGGGAAATTTTTAATTTTTTGGATTTTTAGCCATTTTTATTTATTAACACACTCACACAAAGTACGAGTTATGACTAAAGTATATATATGAAATATATATGACACCCCCCTATACTTAGCTCGAACGATATCCTCAGAGTGATCAAGACCGATGAAGAAGACATAACTCGTTCTTAGTATAGGGAAGTGAAAAGGAATGGTATATACAAAGGCGAATCACAGAATAACATGAAGAGGACTTGGTGTTTCCCCCTATACTTAGGATCAAGTAATCCTAAGTATAGTAAGTTGTACATGAAGGGAAATCCGAGTGGAAGGATGTACAGGGTCTACCACCCCTATACTTAGGGTAAAATATCCCTAAGTATAGGCAACAAAATAGAGGTAGAGAGAATGAATAGAATACCCAAGAGTCCTACACCCCCTATACTTAGGGTAAAGTACACCCTAAGTGTAGCATAATCATGAGATGAGAAAAGGGGTGTGGGACTAAAGAATAAAGTGATATGGACAACTAGATCTATACAAGTCGGAAGATCTGTGATAATCAGGCGTGAGATGCAATAGATGTGAGTCAAGAGACCACATCTCACGCAAAGTGAATCGGGGCAACGTCAACGACCCGCGGCTCATGATCTAGATATGGCTTGAGCCGCTGGCCGTTAACACGAAAGGTAACATCAGAAGACAACTCAGATATATCAATACTCCCATTGTCATGTACCTTTCTAACCAAATAGGGCCCCTTCCATTTGCTATGTAGCTTCCCTGAAAATAAACGGAGCCTAGCATCAAACAACCATACTCTCTATCCTGGCTCAAACTGCTTGTGGTTGATATGAGAATCATGCCACTCTTTCACTCTCTTCTTATAATGTAGGTTGTTTGAAAAGACAGTATCACAAAGCTCCTTCAAGGCTGCCAACTCTACTCTCCTATGATCTCCTACACTCTCTGGATCCAAAAATGTATCAGTAACAGCCCAAAGTGATCTATGTCTCAGCTCAACAGGTAAATGGCAGGGCTTGCCATAAACGAGGCAAAAGGGATATGTGCCCAAAGGAGTATTGAAAGGCGTCCTATATGCCCACAAGATCGACTCCAAAAGCTGTGACCAATCCTTTCGGTCAGGGCAAACGACTTTCTGCAATATAGTCTTGATCTCCATGTTCGACACTTCAGCAAGACCATTCGTCTGAGGGTGGTATGGAGTGGCAACTCGATGGTCTATGCTGAACTCGCTAGCAAGGGCCTTTACCTTGTCGTTGACGAAATGAGACCCCCCGTCAGATATCAACACTCGAGGTACCTCGAACCGTGAAATTATATTCTTCCTCAATAATCTGCAAACAGTCCTAGCATCTGCGGTTCGGGCGGGGATGTCCTCAACCCAACGACTCACATAATCCACGACCAACAGAATGTACTCAAATCTCTGACTCTTAGGGAATGGACCCATGAAATCGATGCCCCATGCGTCAAAAACCTCACAGAAGTGTATGGGCTGCATCAGCATCATATCACGCTGTCCACAAGTGCCCATCCTCTGACAGTCAGTACATCTCTTCACGAACTCATCAGAGTCCTTGAAGAGAGTAGGCCACCATATGCTGGATTGGAGCACTTTCTGTGTCGTTCTCCTCCCAGAGTGATGTCCCCCTGCCTCAAGCTTGTGGCAGTAAGTAAGGACGTTGTGGTGCTCCTGATGAATCTCCATTTCATCACCTTTATTCTATCATTTTGGCCTTAAAAACCCCAGCAAATGCATGTAAATAACCTCAATTTGTACATAATAGCATCCATTCTTCATTGTATTTATTGTACATTAAATAAGGTTTTAATGCCAAAATTATAGAATAAAGGGAAGAAAAGAAAAAGGAATAAAATATTGCAAATATTTTATGACCCGAACCCTGAGACCAAGGCCAACATGGAATTGGTCGACAAGGAATAAAGTAGGGGGAGATAAGGGTCAATTATACAATAAATATCTCATTTATTTATTCATTCATTTATGTATTTTTGACATCAATTTTGTATAGAATTATTTATTCATCAAATAAAGAAACTTTGTACATGAAAGTTGTAGATAATAATGTAAATAAAAATATAAAATTGAGTTTGTGTAAAAATAATACTCAGTGTACATTTTATATCCAGAATAAAAAGCAAGAATCCCAACTTCACAGACCCATATCTTGCAAATAAAAACTCCAAATCACCCAAACTCACCTTTAATTGTATATAACATTCCATGAACTATTTTATAAAATTGGTTTCATAATTTTTGGAATCCGTCTGTGGAAGTTAGGTTTTTGACCCACCTTGTACATAATATCTGATTAAAATATTCCATTTATTCAATATTCATTATTTTTATAAATTTATATTTTTAGTATCCTGCAAATAATGTTTATAGTACATGTACATATTGAGATTAAAAGAAAACCAAAAAAAGAATATGTGAAATCAAATAAGCCTATGTATCACATAGGCAAAATACCTATGTTAAGAATGTATATAAATAAAAAGGGATGTTATTCTTTTAATTCTTTATTCATTTAAATTTTTATAATAATGTAGATATTATATATAACTTATTAAAAATACAAATACAAAATAAAAACAAAATAAAATACATTAAATAAATAAAATGTATATAATAAATAGGTAAAATACCTATAAGTATACTTACATATACATATACCTATTTATTTAAAAATGTAAATAAACTCCTAAAAATTAAATAAAAATACCTTTATACTCACAAAAATAAATTATAAATTTATAAAATAAGCCAATAAAATAATAAAAGAAAATAAACAAATTAAAAAATAAAATATACAGAAATACATGTAAATACATACATATACACATTATTAAATTAAAACCATAATAAAACACTTCGAAAAATTCAATAAAAATCACGAATAAATACTACATGAAAAAATACACATTTTTTATATTTTAAGAAAATTCTAATAAAATCATTTATTATGGTAAATAAATCGATTTAGGCTAAAATCCCCTGTTTTGTCTTCTAGCGGCTGGCGTGGACCAACCAGGGCACGGCCCGAGTTGACCCCTGGTCAACTGTCCCATCTGGGATAGGGCGTGCCAGGACCATCATTTCCTCGATTTTCATCCCATTTTTGCAGCCGTCTCGTCCACCCATCGCACTCGAATCCTTCATGAAAGATCTTCCCTGATCATCCAAGATTCTCGTCGATATCTTAGATCCATTGTACATACCACAGATTCTTTAATAATCGTCGGTCACTGGGGGTCCCTTGGAATGTTTACAAATAACTTCTTCCTCCTCCTCGGCCGAATTTGGCCAATTTCATCCCCCTCTTTGAGCTTGAATCAGCCCCTGGTGGAGCCCTCGTCACAGGAGGCGCTTCCGAGCACCTCGGTTCGGCCGGAGATGGAGGAAAATTTTGTCGCGGCGGCGCTCCGGCGGCTGCCCTGCTCCCTGGAGGCCCCCAGGTATAAGAGCTGTCCCTTTATGCATTTTAGTTAGTTTTTAATGTCAGTTTTTAATTACAGTAGTTAGATTAGTCTTTAGTTAATTCCCTAGCGTAAAAACAAAAAATTCGAAGTTCGCCGGAGCTCCGCTCCGATGACTTCTTCACTGTGTTTCCGACCGTTTCCCGACTACCTTCCACCGTCATCTCGTTCCTCTCCGTATTCTCCACCTTACAGCCACCTTTGTCCAACCAGATCTGCTCCGGATCTGCGAACCGAAGTCTCGACTCCACCCATCGCCGGAGACT
Organism: Ottelia alismoides; assembly: GCA_037367405.1. Taxonomy (NCBI): domain Eukaryota; kingdom Viridiplantae; phylum Streptophyta; class Magnoliopsida; order Alismatales; family Hydrocharitaceae; genus Ottelia; species Ottelia alismoides. Next base: position 330,329 of record JAZKJV010006793.1, on the reverse strand, counting down.
TCGCCACCTCGCCCATTTTGATGCTGACAGCTTCAAACCCCAGGTCGAGGGTGACGACCTCGAGCCTAGTTATCATCCTGTGCAGGTTAGGTGCGCAATAAAGCACCAGGAGTCGATTTACAAGCAGGCGGAGGTACCTGGAGCTACCATCCTTCTCCGAGCTCGTGACGGCGTTCCAAGGTGCCTCCGGCCGATCCAACACCTCCAGCAGATCAAGCAACCTTTCAGGAAGCTTTTGGGACCTTCAGGTGCAGCGACGACCGGCGGAGGGTAGAGATCGAGGAGGAAGAAGCTCGCTCCGACGAACGTTCTTCCCTGTTCTTGCACGTATGCTCCCAGCCGTTGGATGAAGAACGAAGTCCCAGATCGAACCACAGCCGTCCGATGAAGCGAGCAACCACGCGTGTCAAGTGAAGTAATCCTAGCCGTTCGCCAGCGTGCCTATTGGGGGTAAATTGCATATCCAGCCCCTGCCTTTTTGTATATTTAATGTTTAATATTGTAAATAAAATATAACGTTGTAAATAATGTGGAGATTTTGCATGTGACCCCCTGTATCTCTGCTACATTACACTTGGCTCCAGTCCACGTCACCTCACGTGTCGTCCCACGTGAGGTGGTAAAATTGCACAAGTCCCCCTGTGTATTTGCATATTTATCTTTAGTCCATTAAATAAAATATAAAGTGTATTATTTTTGTGAAAAATTGCAACCAGGACCCTGGATTCTCTGAAATTGCGTTTGGTCCATGTGGGTGCGGCTCACGTGTAGTCCCACGTGATGGTTAAATTGCAAGGGGGCCCTCGCGGGTTTGCTTAATTGATTTTAGTCCTTAAAATTGCAGAACACGTTATAATCTTCTGGTATTTTTGCACTGATGCCCCTGGAAATTATTTTATTTGCAAAAATGCCCCTGCCAAGCTGCTTTATTTTTGTGTCTTTCATCTATTTATTTTAAATACCTATTAGGCTTCTAAAAATCTAGAAAAATTAGGTTAAATGCTTCACGCCTTGTATTTTCACGCCCCTATTTTGTTCTGCATTTTTTTCATTTTTCCTAATTATTAAAAATGAAAAAGAAGCCCATTTTGTACTGTTTCAATTAAAAAAATACAAAAAAATAGAAAATGTTTTTGAAAAATTCCAAAAAAATTATATATGGTATATTTATATCTATATTGAGTCCAGAAAAAGAAAAACCCTAAAAATAAAAAAGAAAAATAAAAAAATTTCAAGAAGCTCCAAAATCCTAAAAAAATAGAAAAACCCTTAAAAAATCCAAAAAATATATTTTTTCTCTTCTGTAATTATATATATTATTATTTCTTTATTAAAATTAATTTGGGTAATTTTGGAGTTTATATTATATTTGTAAAAACCCAAATTATATTCGGCTATATATTTAGAAAAATATTAAAAAGCAAAAAAATATGTATTTATATATTATAAGCATTTATATACATGTATATACTATATGACTCCTCTCTCTCTTCTTACATATATATATATATCTCTTTATGCATTATATATATATGTATATATCTGTATTCATATAATTAAAAATAAAAAATATAAAATATAAAAACCAAATAAAAATTATAAAAAAATAAAAAAAATATACATATAAAATCCAAAACCCACAAAAACAATAAACGGACATGAACAAAGGATTGAATAAATCATTCATCACCCATACATTCCCTTCGCCTCCCAGTATTCGACCTCTACTTGTGCTTACACCTATACACATTTGTATGTAGAGTTATAATAAATTTTAACTCCACACTTTTGGATATTCATTGCATATATTTATTGTGGGTTAATTGTTGATCGATCTTGGGATCTGTTGAGCGGTCGCCTCAGCGACATTGTGATCCCGCCTTGTGCGGATTACTCTAGACCCTCGTCAGATCCCAGTCATCAAATGGCGCCGTTGCCGGGGAGGCAACGGATTTTGTATGATTTTGTGAGCTTATTTGTTCATTTATTCAATTATTTGCTCATGTCCTTGATTCAATTATTTGTTCGGTTTTTATTCCTATTTGATATTATTTGATTGACTGCTCTGACCATTTCTTTCCTTTGTCTTTGATGCGAGGGACCGCCAAGCGAAGGAGGACCTCTTAGGAGGACCTATGCACCCAAGCAAGGTGGAGTTGGCTCTTCTATGCCAAGCCAACAGGAGAGAGCATCAAAGGGAGAAGAAAGAGAATTTTTGAAGACAATCTCTATTTTTATGCATATTATTTTATTATGTATATTTATGTGAGAGAGTGACACTTAGAATTTTGTAATATTGCAGGTCTCTCACAGGTACACTCCGATTCCCGAGGTCCATTGCCCGAGGGATTGTTCCCTTGGGGGCCTCGACGGTTTTGACGCTTTTTCTTTTCTATTTTTATTTTTATTATTTTGTGTGAATGAACCCTGGCTTAGGAGTTGCTTGACGATAGATTAGGACCAAACACCATAAATATAATTGCATGTACCTATAGTGCGTTTTGGACCTAGTCAAATCTAAACAGTCGGTTCATTTATCTCTTAAGCCCTGTGCCGTGAGCGAGCCCCATCAAGCGCTACTCCTGAACTCGAGCGTGTCGAGAAGAGGAGGGGTGAGCCAAGACCGTACTCTTAGGTTAAGGATAAGTGACCTACTTGTGGTGCTTCACGATTATAGCAGTTACTATCTTAGGGCGATTTCTTCGGCTTGCATTTGCATATAGCATAAGTTTCAATTCTGTTATGCATCCCGCATGGAGAGAGCTGGGAAGCACTGTATGTCCTCTTACTTAGCATGCATCATCGATTTCCGTCTTGCATGGCTTTTCCGACCTTCTCCCTCTGTTTTTGACCACTTAGGATGCTTAATGGAAATTGGAACCTCGATAGGCGCGTGCATTGAAAATGCCCAAAAAAGTGATAATTTAAATAAAATCGGGACTGTTAACTCTATTGGACCTAAAAATAAAAACATAATGACTTCCTTGTCTTGGGGAGAGCAACCCCCTCATTGTATGCGTTTTAAGTGCTCACGTACACGCTAAGGAGTAGAGCCCAAATCCTATCAAGCCTCCTAAGTGTTTGTACAACTTTGTGAATCTCACCTAACTCTAAAAACCGAAAAGGTAAATGACCGTCACCTGACGGTCTTCACTGTGTCGAGTAGATGAATTGGGGGTTTGCCTTATGTCTTGATTGTGACTTGGAGGCCATTGTGCTTTTCTTTCATTACTAGAGTAGTCGGTCCCGTCTGTGTGAGTCATGCATTTTTCATCTTTGAGTCTCTCTACCTCTCTTATACATACATCTCCTCATTAGCATAGAGTCACGATATTGGCGCTTGAGCTCAATCATTCTTCGCCATGTCCTTTGTTTGTCTCCTGTTCATAACTTCCCTCGTATTCTCTGTATCATCCCCATCTTCTTCGGTTCGAGGAGAGCCTGCTCTTCGGACCACCATTTTGACGGTGTTCCCGCCTTGTGCGGAATACCCAATTTTGTATATGTCTCGATCTTCTCACCCGCCCTCCTCGTCCCCTCTGTTTCACTCTTCTACCACCGTGATATTGGCACGTAGCCTCAATCAGCTTCTCCACCCCCATTGTGTACCCTTCTTATCCATCTTCTTCGTGTACCCCGTATCACCTCTCCCTGTTACCCGGAATGCTGTGCATATTGATGAGGCCCGCATCGAGGATTATGTATACAGATTATTTGAGTAAGTCGGGCCAATAATGTTGAGGAGGCTGAGATTGATTTGGTGTATTTGACTTTGGATACATGCATACGAGTGTATTGAGGATTTGTGATGATGCATAATCATTAGGTGTGATTCGTCATTGAGGATTTAGATCTCGCACACCGGATTGAGGATGTGATGTGCTTTCGTGATTCGAGGATGATATCATGATATTTCTACTGATTCATCTATTTTGAGGTTTTGGCCCATCTTGATTTCGACTTTGGATGGACTATCTTGATATGTGCTTCATGATGACGGCGCCCCGAACCCCCATGATTTCTCAACTTCCTGATTGACCCATCCTCGATCTCCTGCCGCTTTAATCCACCCTGGCACTTAGAGGATTCCTGACTATTTGTTGTGCCATCTCAACTAGAGTTGATTGACTTGAGGGACATCTTGTGAATGACCTGATTATTTGCTCCCTCACCTGATCTTATGCCCTCCTGATTGAAGAATTCACAATATTTCGAGTTCCTGAGACTCTATGACAGCATTCCCATGACCTTCATTGATCTAGTTCGCATTCCTCTCCAAGGACTATCTGCGGGAGAATGCAGCAATTTCTGGGACTACGGTTTCATTCACGACTTTGGTCGCCATTTTGATGGGACCCGAGACCGAGTCAGATGATATGCTTGGTTGGCCTCCCTCTGTGACTGTGTGCTCGATCTGTCGGCACATGTGGCCAACTGTCAGATTGCTCTCCTTGACGGTCCTTGCAAGGCAGAGCTCCACTTTTCTGATTATTCCATGCCTGGTTCATAGCTCTCCGAGGGTTATCTGCGAGAGGCTATGACACATTCTTGCTATGATAGTCTCTTCTGCTGGTAGATGGTCTGCCGTCTATCGAGACTATGTTTTCTGTGGATCCGTCTGATGGGTCCGGCTCCTTCGAGCCATTCTCTCTCCTTGACGACCCTCGCAAGGACGAGATGTACTCTGATTATTCACTACATAGCTCACATCGCTTCCCGAGGACTATCTGCGGACGGATGTGACACTTTCTTTACGATCGGCTTCACTCATTTCCTGTGCCGCCACCTTGTTGGGGCACGGAGCCGACTCGTCTGATTTGTGCACTCGGTCTCCATTTCTGATTATGCGCCTAATCTGTTGGGGCATGAGACCGACTTGTTTAGACTCCTTTGAGTCCGCTCTCCTTGACGATCCTCGCAAGGATGAGCTCTTATTATTCATTTGGTTAGCTCGTAGCTCCCCGAGGGTTATCTGCGGGAGACTACGACATATTTCAGATCTGATTGGTCTATACTGTTGGTAGCCGATTTGTCGACTACTGAGACCATTGTGTGGGCACGTCTGATGGACCTGGCTCCTTCGAGCCCTACTCTCTCCTTGACGACCCTCGCAAGGTAGAGACACATTCTGACTATTCCTTGCCTAGATCGCAGTACTCTCCGAGGACTATCTGCGAGAGACTGTGACACTCTTTTTACGCTCGGTTTCCCCTGCTGACTGTGTCTCCGATCTGCGGAGCACGAAACCGAGTCGTTTGATAGACTTGATTTTTGGTCCCATCTTGAGTTGCCTATCCAATCTATGGATCATGGGACCCATCTGATTTGACTCCTTTGAGTCTGCTCGCCTTGACGGTCCTCGCAAGGCTGAGCTCCTGATATCTGCGATTGCCATGCCTAGCTGGCAGCACGTTCCCCGAGGGTTGTCTGCGGGATGCTGCCACATTCTTTACATTATCCGGTCTCTTCTGCTGATAGCCGATATGTCGTCTATCGAGACCATATTTACTGATGATCCGTCTGATGGATCATTGACGCCTTTGCGTCCGCTCGCCTTGACGACCCTCGCAAGGCCGAGTCTTCTTCTGATTATTCATCGATTAGCATGTACCACTCCCGAGGGTTATCTGCGGGAGGGTACATCACTTTCTAAGTAATCGGTTTCACTTCTGGTGTCTCCTGTCTGTGGGAGCACGAAGCCGAGTCTTCTGAACTGTGTACTTGGTCACCTCTCTAATTGTGTATCCGATCTGCGGATCACGGGACCAAGTCTTCTGATTATGGTCTGATTTCTTGCTCCTTAGAGCTGCTCACCTTGACGATCCTCGCAGGGTTGAGCCATGTTTTGCGGCATTTGGTGTGTGTCTCTTACGATCTTCCGACCTCATGACCACCGAATGCCAAGATGTCTCCTATTCTCTATCTTCCATATCTTCTCGAGACTCTGATTGACCGGAGGAATCTGTACTGTTCTCTCTTCCTCCCGGTCTTACGGTATCGACTTTGTTTCCTCATGCTGACCCTATGAGCCGATTGACTGCTTCACGCTACCGGTCTCCGCTTTTCTTTCCGATCTACTTGTCCCCGGTAGCCGACACCCACTTGAATGTATATTCGGGTGTCTTTTCACTTGCTGACTGCGCCCTCGTTCTCACAGGGAGACGATGACGAGAGTACGGTATTCACTTGTCAGATACCGTCCTGTATTTCACCAGTCTATTCACCACTTGTATATATGTGTTTGTATATTCTGTTTTCCCGCATGTTATGTGTGCCCTAGATCCATCGACATATCTTTGTGTCTGTACTTAGGACGTACTTTGTCCTAAGTATAGGGGGGCACACACCGCGTTGTTCTTTCGTTGTTCAGTTTTGTCACTCCTGTTGTTGCCTATACTTAGGGATATCTCACCCTAAGTATAGGGGGAGTGATGCGTATATTCTCCATGATCTTTTCGTCTATCTGTATATGTCTCTCTTTTCTTCTTTTCTTCTTTTCCTTTTCTATCTTCTGTATCTAAATAAAAGGTGACGCCCCTTGTAGAAAGTCTTCTATACTTAGGACGTACTTTGTCCTAAGTATAGGGGGTGCACCCCTGATTTGTTAATTATTTGATCTGGTTATTCCCAACCATGGCCCTCCCTGCCTTGTGTACAGTCTGCTATACTTAGGATTATTTGATCCTAAGTATAGGGGGGACGGTCATTTTCTTATTCATTTATCTCGTTATTCTTTCATTTATTCTTTTAGTCGTCGTAGTATAGACTTTTGTATACTCAGTACGAGTTATGTCTTCTCTTTCTTCTTTCCGATCTATGAGGACATAGCTCAAGCTAAGTATATGGGGGTCGTATATACTATGTATATACTTCAGCCATAACTCATACTTTCGTATATAATTCATTAATTAATCAGGCTTCTTATTCCTCAGATTCTTTTTGTATATACTGATTAATAAATCAGGTTAAAAATATTTTTGCAAAATGATTGGAAAAATGGTGTGAACTGTTTGGAAAACTTTTTGTGAAATATTTTCAACCTTTGTAAAAATATTTTGATTGTAAAAATTATTTTCTTTGTGTGAAATAAAGGATTTGAAAACCTATTTGCAAATGATTTTGAAAATGATTGTAAAAATATTTTGAAAAACAAAGTGTATATAGTGTTTGCAAAATCTTTGCAAAATGGCTTTCAAATGTTTGTAAATATTTGCAAAAATTATTTTGTATTATAGTTTTCAAAATGATTTTTCAAATAAATTTGAGGAATAAAAGCACCATAATAAATAAAATGAAATAAAATAAATCATAAATAAAATACATTAAATTCGTTATCAATTGTAGATACACCTCAATAACCCACTCTTGTTAAAACTAGTAAATTCTTTAAATCTTGTAAAATAAAGCGGCACGCCCGTGTAAATAGTTGTATATATTTTATTCTTTGAGTGCCAAAATTCTTTTATTTGTAAATTCTTTGTGTAAAAATTTCTCTCTTTGTTTTCAAATTCTTTCAAAAATTGCATTATTCTTTGCATATTTGTAAATAGCATCTGCATAGCATTTATATTCTTTGATTGAGCTTGATGATTGAACTAGTCCAATAAAGTCGAAGATTGGAGCTTGGTTGGACCTTACCGCTCCTAACTGCACTGGAACCTTATGGGAACTAGGTTTAAGGTACTTCAGGTCTATTCAGACTTAATTCTTTGAGAAATCAGGGCTAGGTTCAAGTCACCTCAGTGGACTAACTAGAACTTTTTGAAACACACGCATGACTCTTGTTGGTCGTGACCTAACTTGGACACTTGCACCTTTCACTTGGCTCAACTCAGTTGGAGTGGTGAGGGGGTTGGATTTGCCAGTCTGAGACGCACACGGGTGGAAACATTCGTCCTCGTCTAGGGAGGGAAGTGCACCCCAACCTGGTCCAGTTTCAATGAAATCGAATGACGGGAGAGTGTGGGTTGCGATAAAGCTTCAAAAGAGGGATAGTCTACTGGCTCAAGAGGAAATTTCTTGTATATATGCTGCACCATGTAGATATGTTGTACAGAGGTACTTGAAAAAAAAACTGCAAAAAGAAATCCAAAAAAAGTGATGGGTCGGATTGAAAATTTAATAACCCCACCGGAGTGTATATAGTTCAATAAAGCAAAAGCTTATGGTATCCATGTTACATCTCATGAAGCTTGCAGCGGGAGACTTAGCTACACTGGTTGAGCTCCCAAAATTCTATACCTCTTATTCCCCCCCTCCCCCTTCTTGAGCTGGTTGCCACTTGAACTTAGAAGGGAATACCCCGCTCCTCGACAGTAGAGGGCTGGATTGGGGAATCATTGGGTTGTCATTCTAGAGAAGCTAGTCTCTTTGTCATTTCAGTTGGGGAGAGCCACTATCACTTACACTGTACAAGTCAGCTTCATAGTCATAACGGTTTGCGTATGATGTAGGCTAGTTCTGACATGGCTATTAAGGTGATTTGAACCAAGTTCTGTGACTCTTGAAGGCTGTTGTGTTTTAAATTTGGTTCCCTACCAGGTTCCACACACATTTCCACACCAAGGTCTAACTTGAGCTCCAAACTTTGATTTTGTACAGATGAGTTTAATAATCATGATCAATTCAATTTATTCTTAATTCTTTATTTTTTCTTTTTCTTTTCTTCTTATTCTTTAATTCTTTTTGTACTTATTGCATAACTGTTTGCTAGGGACTAGCAAAGGTAAGTATAGGGGGTGATGAATCTCCATTTCATCACCTTTATTCTATCATTTTGGCCTTAAAAACCCCAGCAAATGCATGTAAATAACCTCAATTTGTACATAATAGCATCCATTCTTCATTGTATTTATTGTACATTAAATAAGGTTTTAATGCCAAAATAATAGAATAAAGTGAAGAAAAGAAAAAGGAATAAAATATTGCAAATATTTTATGACCCGAACCGCGAGACCAAGGCCAGCATGGAATTGGTTGACAAGGAATAAAGTAGGGGGAGATAAGGGCCAACTATACAATAAATATCTCATTTATTTATTCATTCATTTATGTATTTTTGACACCAATTTTTTATAGAATTATTTATTCATCAAATAAAGAAACTTTGTACATGAAAGTTGTAGATAATAATGTAAATAAAAATATAAAATTGAGTTTGTGTGAAAATAATACTCAGTGTACATTTTATATCCAGAATAAAAAGCAAGAATCCCAACTTCACAGACCCATATCTTGCAAATAAAAACTCCAAATCACCCAAACTCACCTTTAATTGTATATAGCATTCCATGAACTATTTTATAAAATTGGTTTCATAATTTTTGGAGTCCATCTGTGGAAGTTAGGTTTTTGGCCCACCTTGTACATAATATCTGATTAAAATATTCCATTTATTCAATATTCATTATTTTTATAAATTTATATTTTTAGTATCTTGCAAATAATGTTTATAGTACATGTACATATTGAGATTAAAATAAAACCAAAAAAAGAATATGTGAAATCAAATAAGCCTATGTATCACATAGGCAAAATACCTATGTTAAGAATGTATATAAATAAAAAGGGATGTTATTCTTTTAATTCTTTATTCATTTAAATTTTTATAATAATGTAGATATTATATATAACTTATTAAAAATACAAATACAAAATAAAAACAAAATAAAATACATTAAATAAATAAAATGTATATAATAAATAGGTAAAATACCTATAAGTATACTTACATATACATATACCTATTTATTTAAAAATGTAAATAAACTCCTAAAAATTAAATAAAAATACCTTTATACTCACAAAAATAAATTATAAATTTATAAAATAAGCCAATAAAATAATAAAAGAAAATAAACAAATTAAAAAATAAAATATACAGAAATACATGTAAATACATACATATACACATTATTAAATTAAAACCATAATAAAACACTTCGAAAAATTCAATAAAAATCACGAATAAATACTACATGAAAAAATACACATTTTTTATATTTTAAGAAAATTCTAATAAAATCATTTATTTTGGAAATCAAATCGATTTAGGCTAAAATCCCCTGTTTTGTCTTCTAGCGGCTGGCGTGGACCAACCAGGGCGCGGCCCGAGTTGACCCCTGGTCAACTGTCCCATCTGGGACAGGGCGTGCCAGGACCATCATTTCCCCAATTTTCGTCCCATTTTTGCGGCCGCCTCGTCCACCCATCGCACTCGAATCCTTCATGAAAGATCTTCCCTGATCATCCAAGATTCTCGTCGATATCTTAGATCCATTGTACATACCACAGATTCTTTAATAATCGCCGGTCACTGGGGGTCCCTTCGAATGTTTATAAATAACTTCTTCCTCCTCCTCGGCCGAATTTGGCCAATTTCATCCCCATCTTTGAGCTTGAATCAGCCCCTGGTGGAGCCCTCGTGACAGGAGGCGCTTCCCACCACCTCGGTTCGGCCGGAGATGGAGGAAAATTTTTTCGCGGCGGCCGCCCTGCTCCCTGGAGGCCCCCAGGTATAAGAGTTGTCCCTTTATGCATTTTAGTTAGTTTTTAATGTCAGTTTTTAATTACAGTAGTTAGATTAGTCTTTAGTTAATTCCCTAGCGTAAAAACCAAAAATTCGAAGTTCGCCGGAGCTCCGCTCCGGCGACTTCTTCACTGTGTTTCCGACCGTTTCCCGACTACCTTCCACCGTCATCTCGTTCCTCTCCGTGTTCTCCACCTTACAGCCACCTTTGTCCAACCAGATCTGCTCCAGATCTGCAAAACGAAGTCTCGACTCCACCCATCGCCGGAGACTTCGCCACCTCGCCCATTTTGACGCTGACAGCTTCAAACCCCAGGTCGAGGGTGACGACCTCGAGCCTAGTTCTCTTCCTGTGCAGCTTAGGTGCGCAATAAAGCACCAGGAGTCGATTTACAAGCGGACGGAGGTACCTGGAGCTGCCATCCTTCTCCGAGCTCGTGGCGGTATTCCAGGGCGCCTCCGACCGATCCAACACCTCCAGCAGATCAAGCAACCTTTCAGGAAGCTTTTGGGACCTTCAGGTGCAGCGACGACCGGCGGAGGGTAGAGATCGAGGAGGAAGAAGCTCGCTCCGGCGAACGTCCTTCCCTGTTCTTGCACGTATGCTCCCAGCCGTTGGATGAAGAACGAAGTCCCAGATCGAACCACAACCGTCCGATGAAGCGAGCAGCCACCGTAGATCTCAGCCCGGAGATTTAATCCTAGCGCTCCATCGGCGAAGCGGTATCGACCGTTGGACATGCGACGCTTGTCAAGTGAAGTAATCCTAGCCGTTCGCCAGCGCGCCTATTGGGGGTAAATTGCATATCCAGCCCCTGCCTTTTTGTATATTTAATGTTTAATATTGTAAATAAAATATAACGTTGTAAATAATGTGGAGATTTTGCATGTGACCCCCTGTATCTCTGCTATATTACACTTGGGTCCAGTCCACGTCACCTCACGTGTCGTCCCACGTGAGGTGGTAAAATTGCACAAGTCCCCCTGTGTATTTGCATATTTATCTTTAGTCCATTAAATAAAATATAAAGTGTATTATTTTTGTGAAAAATTGCAACCAGGACCCTGGATTCTCTGAAATTGCGTTTGGTCCATGTGGGTGCGGCTCACGTGTAGTCCCACGTGATGGTTAAATTGCAAGGGGGCCCTCGCGGGTTTGCTTAATTGATTTTAGTCCTTAAAATTGCAGAACACGTTATAATCTTCTGGTATTTTTGCACTGACTCCCCTGGAAATTATTTAATTTGCAAAAATGCCCCTGCCAGGCTGCTTTATTTTTGTGTCTTTCATCTATTTATTTTAAATACCTATTAGGCTTCTAAAAATCCAAAAATATTAGGTTAAATGCTTCACGCCTTGTATTTTCACGCCCCTATTTTGTTCTGCATTTTTTGCATTTTTCCTAATTATTAAAAATGAAAAGAAGGTCGTTTTGTACTGTTTAAATTTAAAAAAAATACAAAAAAAATAGAAAATGTTTTCGAAAAATTCCAAAAAAAATTATATATGGTATATTTATATCTATATTGAGTCCAGAAAAAGAAAAACCCTAAAAATAGAAAAAGAAAAATAAAAAATTTCAAGAAGCTCCAAAATCCTAAAAAAATAGAAAAACCCTTAAAAAAATCCAAAAAATATATTTTTTTCTCTTCTGTAATTATATATATATATATTATTATTACTATATTAAACTTAATTTGGGTAATTTTGGAGTTTATATTATATTTGTAAAAACCCAAATTATATTCGGCTATATATTTAGAAAAATATTAAAAAGAAAAAAATATGTATTTATATATTCTAAGCATTTATATACATGTATATACTATATGACTCCTCTCTCTCTCTTCTTACATATATATATATATCTCTTTATGCATTATATATATATGTATATATATGTATTCATATAATTAAAAATAAAAAAATATAAAATATAAAAACCAAATAAAAATTATAAAAAAATAAAATAATAAAATAAAAATATACATATAAAATCCAAAACCCACAAAAACAATAAACGAACATGAACAAAGGATTGAATAAATCATTCATCACATACATTCCCTTCGCCTCCCAGTGTTCGACCTCTACTTGTGCTTACACCTATACACATTTGTATGTAGAGTTATAATAAATTTTAACTCCACACTTTTGGATATTCATTGCATATATTTATTGTGGGTTAATTGTTGATCGATCTTGGGATCTGTTGAGCGGTCGCCTCAGCGACATTGTGATCCCGCCTTGTGCGATTACTCTAGACCCTCGTCAGATCCCAGTCATCAAATGGCGCCGTTGCCGGGGAGGCAACGGATTTTGTATGATTTTGTGAGCTTATTTGTTCATTTATTCAATTATTTGCTCATGTCCATGATTCAATTATTTCTTCGGTTTCTATTCCTATTTGATATTATTAGATTGACTGCTCTGACCATTTCTTTCCTTTGTCTTTGATGCGAGGGACCGCCAAGCGAAGGAGGACCTCTTAGGAGGACCTATGCACCCAAGCAAGGTGGAGTTGGCTCTTCTATGCGAAGCCAACAGGAGAGAGCATCAAAGGGAGAAGAAAGAGAATTTTTGAAGACAGTCTCTATTTTTATGCATATTATTTTATTATGTATATTTATGTGAGAGAGTGACACTTAGAATTTTGTAATATTACAGGACTCTCACAGGTACACTCTGATTCCCGAGGTCCATTGCCCGAGGGATTGTTCCCTTGGGGGCCTCGACGGTTTTGACGCTTTTTCTTTTCTATTTTTATTTTTATTATTTTGTGTGAATGAACCCTGGCTTAGGAGTTGCTTGCCGATAGATTAGGACCAAACACCTTAAATATAATTGCATGTACCTATAGTGCGTTTTGGACCTAGTCAAATCTAAACAGTCGGTTCATTTATCTCTTAAGCCCTGTGCCGTGAGCGAGCCCCATCAAGCGCTACTCCTGAACTCGAGCGTGTCGAGAAGAGGAGGGGTGAGCCAAGACCGGACTCTTAGGCTAAGGATAAGTGACCTACTTGTGGTGCTTCACGATAATAGCAGTTACTATCTTAGGGCGATTTCTTCGGCTTGCATTTGCATATAGCATAAGTTTCAATTTTGTTATGCATCCCACATGGAGAGAGCTGGGAAGCACTGTAAGTCCTCTTACTTAGCATGCATCATCGATTTCCGGCTTGCATGGCTTTTCCGACCTTCTCCATCTGTTTTTGACCACTTAGGATGCTTAATGGAAATTGGAACCTCGATAGGCGCGTGCATTGAAAATGCCCAAAAAAGTGATAATTTAAATAAAATCGGGATTGTTAACTCTATTGGACCTAAAAATAAAAACATAATGACTTCCTTGTCTTGGGGAGAGCAACCCTCTCATTGTATGCGTTTTAAGTGCTCACGTACACGCTAAGGAGTAGAACCCAAATCCTATCAAGCCTCCTAAGTGTTTGTACAACTTTGTGAATCTCACCTAACTCTAAAAACCGAAAAGATAAATGACCGTCACCTGACGGTCTTCACTGTGTCGAGTAGGTGAATTGGGGGTTTGCCTTATGTCTTGATTGTGACTTGGAGGCCATTGTGCTTTTCTTTCATTACTAGAGTAGTCGGTCCCGTCTGTGTGAGTCATGCATTTTTCATCTTTGAGTCTCTCTACCTCTCTTATACATACATCTCCTCATTAGCATTGAGTCGTGATATTGGCGCTTGAGCTCAATCATTCTTCGCCATGTCCTTTGTTTGTCTCCTATTCATCACTTCCCTCGTATTCTCTGTATCATCCCCATCTTCTTCGGTTCGAGGAGAGCATGCTCTTCGGACCACCATTTTGACGGTGTTCCCGCCATGTGCGGAATACCCAATTTTGTATATGTCTCGATCTTCTCGCCCGCCCTCCTCGTCCCCTCTGTTTCACTCTTCTACCACCGTGATATTGGCACGTAGCCTCAATCAGTTTCTCCACCCCCATTGTGTACCCTTCTTATCCATCTTCTTCGTGTAACCCGTATCACCTCTCCCTGTTACCCGGAATGCTGTGCATATTGATGAGGCCCGCATCGAGGATTATGTATACAGATTATTTGAGTAAGTCGGGCCAATAATGTTGAGGAGGCTGAGATTGATTTGGTGGATTTGACTTCGGATACATGCATACGAGTGTATTGAGGATTTGTGATGATGCATAATCATTAGGTGTGATTCGTCATTGAGGATTTAGATCTCGCACACCGGATTGAGGATGTGATGTGCTTTCGTGATTCGAGGATGATATCATGATATTTCTACTGATTCATCTATTTTGAGGTTTTGGACCATCTTGATTTCGACTTTGGATGGACTACCTTGACATGTGCTTCATGATGACGGCGCCCCGAATCCCCATGATTTCTCATCTTCCTGATTGACCCATCCTCGATCTCCTGCCGCTTTAATCCACCCTGGCACTTAGAGGATTCCTGACTATTTGTTGTGCCATCTCAACCAGAGTTGATTGACTTGAGGGACATCTTGTGAATGACCTGATTTTTTGCTCCCTCACCTGATCTTATGCCCTCCTGATTGAAGGATTCACAATATTTCGAGGACCTGAGACTCTATGACAGCATTCCCATGACCTTCATTGATCTAGTTCGCATTCCTCTCCAAGGACTATCTGCGGGAGAATGCAGCAATTTCTGGGACTACGGTTTCATTCACGACTTTGGTCGCCATTTTGATGGGACCCGAGACCGAGTCAGATGATATGCTTGGTTGGCCTCCCTCTGTGACTGTGTGCTCGATCTGTCGGCACATGTGGCCAACTGTCAGATTGCTCTCCTTGATGGTCCTTGCAAGGCAGAGCTCCACTTTTCTGATTATTCCATGCCTGGTTCATAGCTCTACAAGGGTTATCTGCGAGAGGCTATGACACATTCTTGCTATGATAGTCTCTTCTGCTGGTAGATGGTCTGCCGTCTATCGAGACTATGTTTTCTGTGGATCCGTTTGATGGGTCCGGCACCTTCAAGCCATTCTCTCTCCTTGATGACCCTCGCAAGGATGAGATGTACTCTGATTATTCACTGCATAGCTCACATCGCTTCCCGAGGACTATCTGCGGACGGATGTGACACTTTCTTTACGATCGGCTTCACTCATTTCCTGTGCCGCCACCTTGTTGGGGCACGGAGCCGACTCGTCTGATTTGTGCAGTCGGTCTCCATTTCTGATTATGCGCCTAATCTGTTGGGGCATGAGACCGACTTGTTTAGACTCCTTTGAGTCCGCTCTCCTTGACGATCCTCGCAAGGATGAGCTCTTATTATTCATTTGATTAGCTCGTAGCTCCCCGAGGGTTATCTGCGGGAGACTACGACATATTTCAGATCTGATTGGTCTATACTGTTGGTAGCCGATTTGTTGACTACTGAGACCATTGTGTGGGCCCGTCTGATGGATCGGCTCCTTCGAGCCCTACTCTCTCCTTGACGACCCTCGCAAGGTAGAGACACATTCTGACTATTCCTTGCCTAGATCGCAGTACTCTCCGAGGACTATCTGCGAGAGACTACGACACTCTTTTTACGCTCGGTTTCCCCTACTGACTGTGTCTCCGATCTGCGGAGCACGAAACCGAGTCGTTTGATAGACTTGATTTTTGGTCCCATCTTGAGTTGCCTATCCGATCTATGGATCATGGGACCCATCTGATTCGACTCCTTTGAATCTGCTCGCCTTGACGGTCCTCGCAAGGCTGAGCTCCTGATATCTGCGATTGCCATGCCTAGCTGGCAGCACGTTCCCCGAGGGTTGTCTGCGGGACGCTGCCACATTCTTTACATTATCCGGTCTCTTCTGCTGATAGCCGATATGTCGTCTATCGAGACCATATTTACTGATGATCCGTCTGATGGATCATTGATGCATTTGCGTCCGCTCGCCTTGACGACCCTCGCAAGGCCGAGTCTTCTTCTGATTATTCATCGATTAGCATGTACCACTCCCCGAGGGTTATCTGCGGGAGGGTACATCACTTTCTAGGTAATCGGTTTCACTTCTGGTGTCTCCTGTCTGTGGGAGCACGAAGCCGAGTCTTCTGAGCTGTGTACTTGGTCCCCTCTCTAATTGTGTATCCGATCTGCGGATCACGGGACCAAGTCTTCTGATTATGGTCTGATTCCTTGCTCCTTGGAGCTGCTCACCTTGACGATCCTCGCAGGGTTGAGCCATGTTTTGCGGCATTTGGTGTGTGTCTCTTACGATCTTCTGACCTCATGACCACCGAATGCCAAGATGTCTCCTATTCTCTATCTTCCATATCTTCTCGAGACTCTGATTGACCGGAGGAATCTGTACTGTTCTCTCTTCCTCCCGGTCTTACGGTATCGACTCTGTTTCCTCATGCTGACCCTATGAGCCCCGCTTTTCTTTCCGATCTACTTGTCCCGGTAACCGACACCCACTTGACTGTATATTCGGGTGTCTTTTCACTTGCTGACTGCGTCCTCGTTCTCACAAGGAGACGACGACGAGAGTACGGTATTCACTTGTCAGATACCGTCCTGTATTTCACCAGTCTATTCACCACTTTTATATATGTGTTTGTATATTCTGTTTTCCCGCATGTTATGTGTGCCCTAGATCCATCGACATATCTTTGTGTCTGTACTTAGAACGTACTTTGTCCTAAGTATAGGGGGGCACACACCGCGTTGTTCTTTCGTTGTTTAGTTTTGTCACTCATGTTGTTGCCTATACTTAGGGATATCTCACCCTAAGTATAGGGGGAGTGATGCGTATATTCTCCATGATCTTTTCGTCTATCTGTATATGTCTCTCTTTTCTTCTTTTCCTTTTCTATCTTCTGTATCTAAATAAAAGGTGACGCCCCTTGTAGACAGTCTTCTATACTTAGGACGTACTTTGTCCAAAGTATAGGGGGGTGCACCCCTAATTTGTTATTTATTTGATCTGGTTATTCCCAACCATGGCCCTCCCTGCCTTGTGTACAGTCTGCTATACTTAGGATTATTTGATCCTAAGTATAGGGGGGACGGCCATTTTCTTATTCATTTATCTCGTTATTCTTTCATTTATTCTTTTAGTCGTCGTAGTATAGACTTTTCTATACTCAGTACGAGTTATGTCTTCTCTTTCTTCTTTCCGATCTATGAGGACATAGCTCAAGCTAAGTATAGGGGGGTCGTATATACTATGTATATACTTCAGCCATAACTCGTACTTTCGTATATAATTCATTAATTAATCAGGCTTCTTATTCCTCAGATTCTTTTTGTATATACTGATTAATAAATCAGGTTAAAAATATTTTTGCAAAATGATTTGAAAAATGGTGTGAACTGTTTGGAAAACTTTTTGTGAAATATTTTCAACCTTTGTAAAAATATTTTGATTGTAAAAATTCTTTTCTTTGTGTGAAATAAAGGATTTGAAAACCTATTTGCAAATGATTTTGAAAATGATTGTAAAAATATTTTGAAAAACAAAGTGTATATAGTGTTTGCAAAATCTTTGCAAAATGGCTTTCAAATGTTTGCAAATATTTGCAAAAATTATTTTGTACTATAGTTTTCAAAATGATTTTTCAAATAAATTTGAGGAATAAAATCACCATAATAAATAAAATGAAATAAAATAAATCATAAATAAAATACATAAATTCGTTATCAATTGTAGATACACCTCAATAACCCACTCTTGTTAAAACTAGTAAATTCTTTAAATCTTGTAAAATAAAGCGGCACGCCCGTGTAAATAGTTGTATATATTTTATTCTTTGAGTGCCAAAATTCTTTTATTTGTAAATTCTTTGTGTAAAAATTTCTCTCTTTGTTTTCAAATTCTTTCAAAAATTGCATTATTCTTTGCATATTTGTAAATAGCATCTGCATAGCATTTATATTCTTTGATTGAGCTTGATGATTGAACTAGTCCAACAAAGTCGAAGATTGGAGTTGGACCTTACTGCACCTAACTGCACTGGAACCTTAGGGGAACTAGGTTTAAGGTACTTCAGGTCTATTCAGACTTAATTCTTTGAGAAATCAGGGCTAGGTTCAAGTCACCTCCGTGGACTAACTAGAACTTTTCGAAACGCACGCATGACTCTTGTTGGTCGTGACCTAACTTGGACACTTGCACCTTTCACTTGGCTCAACTCAGTTGGAGTGGTGAGGGGGTTGGATTTGCCAGTCTGAGACGCACACGGGTGGAAACATTCGTCCTCGTCTAGGGAGGAAAGTGCACCCCAACCTGGTCCAGTTTCAATGAAATCGAATGACGGGAGAGTGTGGGTTGCAATAAAGCTTCAAAAGAGGGATAGTCTACTGGCTCAAGGGGAAATTTCTTGTATATATGCTGCACCATGTAGATATGTGTACAGAGGTACTTGAAAAAAAACTGCAAAAAGAACTCCAAAAAAAGTGATGGGTCGGATTGAAAATTTAATAACCCCAGCGGAGTGTATATAGTTCAATAAAGCAAAAGCTTATGGTATCCATGTTACATCTCATGAAGCTTGCAGCGGGAGACTTAGCTACACTGGTTGAGCTCTCAAAATTCTATACCTCTTATTCCCCCCCTCTTCTTGAGCCGGTTGCCATTTGAACTTAGAAGGGAATACCCCGCTCCTCGACGGTAGAGGGCTGCATTGGGGAATCATTGGGTTGTCATTCTGGAGAAGCTAGTCTCTTTGTCATTTCAGTTGGGGAGAGCCACTATCACTTACACTGTACAAGTCAGCTTCATAGTCATAAGGGTTTGCGTATGATGTAGGCTAGTTCTGACATGTCTATTAAGGTGATTTGAACCAAGTTCTGTGACTCTTGAAGGCTGTTGTGTTTTAAATTTGGTTCCCTACCAGGTTCCACACACATTTCCACACCAAGGTCTAACTTGAGTTCCAAACTTTGATTTTGTACAGATGAGTTTAATAATCATGATCAATTCAATTTATTCTTAATTCTTTATTTTTTCTTTTTCTTTTCTTCTTATTCTTTAATTCTTTTTGTACTTATTGCATAAGTGTTTGCTAGGGACTAGCAAAGGCAAGTATAGGGGGTGATGAATCTCCATTTCATCACCTTTATTCTATCATTTTGGCCTTAAAAACCCCAGCAAATGCATGTAAATAACCTCAATTTGTACATAATAGCATCCATTCTTCATTGTATTTATTGTACATTAAATAAGGTTTTAATGCCAAAATTATAGAATAAAGGGAAGAAAAGAAAAGGGAATAAAATATTGCAAATATTTTATGACCCGAACCCCGAGACCAAGGCCAGCATGGAATTGGTCGACAAGGAATAAAGTAGGGGGAGATAAGGGCCAACTATACAATAAATATCTCATTTATTTATTCGTTCATTTATGTATTTTTGACACCTATTTTGTATAGAATTATTTATTCATCAAATAAAGAAACTTTGTACATGAAAGTTGTAGATAATAATGTAAATAAAAATAGAAAATTGAGTTTGTGTGAAAATAATACTCAGTGTACATTTCATATCCAGAATAAAAAGCAAGAATCCCAACTTCACAGACCCATATCTTGCAAATAAAAACTCCAAATCACCCAAACTCACCTTTAATTGTATATAGCATTCCATGAACTATTTTATAAAATTGGTTTCATAATTTTTGGAGTCCATCTGTGGAAGTTAGGTTTTTGGCCCACCTTGTACATAATATCTGATTAAAATATTCCATTTATTCAATATTCATTATTTTTATAAATTTATATTTTTAGTATCTTGCAAATAATGTTTATAGTACATGTACATATTGAGATTAAAAGAAAACCAAAAAAAGAATATGTGAAATCAAATAAGCCTATGTATCACATAGGCAAAATACCTATGTTAAGAATGTATATAAATAAAAAGGGATGTTATTCTTTTAATTCTTTATTCATTTAAATTTTTATAATAATGTAGATATTATATATAACTTATTAAAAATACAAATACAAAATAAAAACAAAATAAAATACATTAAATAAATAAAATGTATATAATAAATAGGTAAAATACCTATAAGTATACTTACATATACATATACCTATTTATTTAAAAATGTAAATAAACTCCTAAAAATTAAATAAAAATACCTTTATACTCACAAAAATAAATTATAAATTTATAAAATAAGACAATAAAATAATAAAAGAAAATAAACAAATTAAAAAATAAAATATACAGAAATACATGTAAATACATACATATACACATTATTAAATTAAAACCATAATAAAACACTTCGAAAAATTCAATAAAAATCACGAATAAATACTACATGAAAAAATACACATTTTGTATATTTTAAGAAAATTCTAATAAAATCATTTATTATGGCAAATAAATCGATTTAGGCTAAAATCCCCTGTTTTGTCTTCTAACGGCTGGCGTGGACCAACCAGGGCGCGGCCCGAGTTGACCCCTGGTCAACTGTCCCATCTGGGACAGGGCGTGCCAGGACCATCATCTCCCCAATTTTCGTCCCATTTTTGCGGCCGTCTCGTCCACCCATCGCACTCGAAACCTTCATGAAAGATCTTCCCTGATCATCCAAGATTCTCGTCGATATCTTAGATCCATTGTACATACCACAGATTCTTTAATAATCGCCGGTCACTGGGGGTCCCTTGGAATGTTTATAAATAACTTCTTCCTCCTCCTCGGCCGAATTTGGCCAATTTCATCCCCCTCTTTGAGCTTGAATCAGCCCCTGGTGGAGCCCTCGTGACAGGAGGCGCTTCCCAGCACCTCGGTTCGGCCAGAGATGGAGGAAAATTTTGTCGCGGCGGTGCTCCGGCGGCCGCCCTGCTCCCTGGAGGCCCCAGGTATAAGAGTTGTCCCTTTATGCATTTTAGTTAGTTTTTAATGTCAGTTTTTAATTACAGTAGTTAGATTAGTCTTTAGTTAATTCCCTAGCGTAAAAACCAAAAATTCAAAGTTCGCCGGAACTCCGCTCCGGTGACTTCTTCACTGTGTTTCCGACCGTTTCCCGACTACCTTCCACCGTCATCTCGTTCCTCTCCGTGTTCTCCACCTTACAGCCACCTTTGTCCAACCAGATCTGCTCCAGATCTGCAAACCGAAGTCTCGACTCCACCCATCGCCGGAGACTTCGCCACCTCGCCCATTTTGACGCTGATAGCTTCAAACCCCAGGTCGAGGGTGACGACCTCGAGCCTAGTTCTCTTCCTGTGCAGGTTAGGTGCGCAATAAAGCACCAGGAGTCGATTTACAAGCGGACGGAGGTAACTGGAGCTGCCATCCTTGTCCGAGCTCGTGGCGGCATTCCAGGGCGCCTCCGGCCGATCCAACACCTCTAGCAGATCAAGCAACCTTTCAGGAAGCTTTTGGGACCTTCAGGTGCAGCGACGACCGGCGGAGGGTAGAGATCGAGGAGGAAGAATCTCGCTCCGGCAAACGTTCTTCCCTGTTCTTGCACGTATGCTCCCAGCCGTTGGATGAAGAACGAAGTCCCAGATCGAACCACAGCCGTCCGATGAAGCGAGCAGCCACCGTAGATCTCAGCCCGGAGATCTAATCCTAGCGCTCCATCGGCGAAGCGGTATCGGCCGTTGGACATGCGACGCGTGTCAAGTGAAGTAATCCTAGCCGTTCGCCAGCGCGCCTATTGGGGGTAAATTGCATATCCAGCCCCTGCCTTTTTGTATATTTAATGTTTAATATTGTAAATAAAATATGACGTTGTAAATAATGTGGAGATTTTGTATGTGACCCCCTGTATCTCTGCTATATTACACTTGGGTCCAGTCCACGTCACCTCACGTGTCGTCCCACGTGAGGTGGTAAAATTGCACAAGTCCCCCTGTGTATTTGCATATTTATCTTTAGTCCATTAAATAAAATATAAAGTGTATTATTTTTGTGAAAAGTTGCAACCAGGACCCTGGATTCTCTGAAATTGCGTTTGGTCCCTGTGGGTGCGGCTCACGTGTAGTCCCACGTGATGGTTAAATTGCAAGGGGGCCCTCGCGGGTTTGCTTAATTGATTTTAGTCCTTAAAATTGCAGAACACGTTATAATCTTCTGGTATTTTTGCACTGATGCCCCTAGAAATTATTTTATTTGCAAAAATGCCCCTGCCAGGCTGCTTTATTTTTGTGTCTTTCATCTATTTATTTTAAATAACTATTAGGCTTCTAAAAATCCAGAAAAATTAGGTTAAATGCTTCACGCCTTGTATTTTCAAGCCCCTATTTTGTTTTGCATTTTTTACATTTTTCCTAATTATTAAAAATGAAAAAGAAGCCCATTTTGTATTGTTTAAATTTAAAAAAATACAAAAAAATAGAAAATGTTTTCGAAAAATTCCAAAAAAATTATATATGGTATATTTATATCTATATTGAGTCCAGAAAAAGAAAAACCCTAAAATAGAAAAAGAAAAATAAAAAATTTCAAGAAGCTCCAAAATCCTAAAAAATAGAAAAACCCTTAAAAAATCCAAAAAATATATTTTTTCTCTTCTGTAATTATATATATTATTATTACTGTATTAAAATTAATTTGGGTAATTTTGGAGTTTATATTATATTTGTAAAAACCCAAATTATATTCGGCTATATATTTAGAAAAATGTTAAAAAGCAAAAAAATATGTATTTATATATTCTAAGCATTTATATACATGTATATACTATATGACTCCTCTCTCTCTCTCTCTTCCTACATATATATATCTCTTTATGCATTATATATATATGTATATATCTGTATTCATATAATTAAAAATAAAAAAATATAAAATATAAAAACCAAATAAAAATTATAGAAAAATAAAAAAATAAAATAAAAATATACATGTAAAATCTAAAACCCACAAAAACAATAAACGGACATGAACAAAGGATTGAATAAATCATTCATCACATACATTCCCTTCGCCTCCCAGTGTTCGACCTCTACTTGTGCTTACACCTATACACATTTGTATGTAGAGTTATAATAAATTTTAACTCCACACTTTTGGATATTCATTGCATATATTTATTGTAGGTTAATTATTGATCGATCTTGGGATCTGTTGAGCGGTCGCCTCAGCGACATTGTGATCCCGCCTTGTGCGGATTACTCTAGACCCTCGTCAGATCCCAGTCATCAGCTCCTCCTGAGGAATGCACCGACGCCAGATACTATCCCCTCCCTCATGATAAAGGACGGGATCCTCCCAATGGTAAAACTTGGCCTTCACGAGGAAGGTCTCAAGTTTCTGCCTAGGCCAATCTTGTGGAACTTTCTTGGTGACATGATAGTTCACAATATCGGCATACCATGGGAGAGAGGAGATAGCAAGGATCTCCTCATCTGGGAAGGTCTCACAAATAGGCTCAATCTGCTCAGAATCCTCAAGATACTCCAATCAGGAGAGATGATCCGCCACCACATTCTTGACTCCAGGCTTATCCTTAATCTCTATATCAAACTCCTAGAGTAGAAGGATCCATCTGGTCAATCTGTCTTTGACATCCTTCTTTGCCATGAGGTATCTGATGGAGGTATAATCAGTATAGATGGTCACTCTAGATCCAAGGATGTAAGATATGAACTTATCTAGGGCGAAAACTACGGCTAGCATCTCCTTTTCAGTGACTGTATAGTTCTGTTGGGCGGCATCCAATGTACGGCTAGCGTAGTGAATAGCAAACGGGACTCCATCCCTCCTCTATCCCAGCACGACCCCCACGGTAAAATCGGAGGCGTCCGTCATGATCTCGAATGGGAGAGACCAATCAGGTGGCTGGAGAACAAGAGCCTCTACAAAACGACTCTTGAGAGTCTCAAATGACGATAGACGCTTATCTACGAGGAACTCAGTGTCTTTCGTCAGCAAATCAGTCAACGGTCGGGCAATCCTACTAAATTCATGAATGAAGCGCCTATACAAACTGACGTGCCCCAGAAAAGACCGCTGCAGCAAATTGGACGGTGGATTGAGTTTTCTAATGACATCTACCTTGGTCGGATCAACCTCCATGCCTCTGTTGGAGATGATATGGCCAAGCACCGTCCCCTGAGTCACCATGAAGTGACTCTTCTTCCAAGACAACACAAGGTGAACCTCAATGCATCACTGAAGAACTCAGTCTAGGCAGTCAAGATAAGAATCGAATCCGTCGCCGTAAACCGAGAAATCATCAATGAAGACCTCCAAGCACTCCCCCACCATGTCCGAAAAGATGGACAACATGCATCTCTGGAATGTCACCGGAGCGTTGCACAATCCAAATGGCATGAGTCTGAAAGTATATGTCCCGAAGGGACATGTGAAGTTAGTCTTGTCCTGGTGCTCGGGTGCGATGGCCACCTGATTATAGCCGTAGTACCCATCCAAGAAACAATGATGGCTCTTCCCTGCCAGCCTCTCAATAATCTGATCAATAAAGGGCAGGGGGAAATGATCCTTCTTGGTGGCCTGATTCAATCATCTGTAGTCCACACAGACCGGCCAAGAAGTAGGTTTCCGGGTAGCGATCTCCTCTCCAGACTCACTGACAACTGTGGTGATGCCCGTCTTCTTGGGTACCACATGCAATGGACTGACCCACTTGGAGTCGGAGATGGGGTAGAAAAAATCGGTGCTCCACCATTTAGAGATTACCTTCATGACAACCTCTCGAAGATTCGGGTTCAGCCACCACTGGAACTCACGCGACGACTTTGCCTCCTCCTCGAGATAGATATGGTGGGAGCACAGGACCGGACTTATCCCCTGGAGATCGGCTACACTCCATCCAATCTCCTTGCGGTTCTTTTCAAGAACCCCCATTAGACGAGATTCATGCTCTCCAGTCAAATCAGCGGAGATAATGACTGGGTACATCTCATGCTACCCGCAAGGAACCTATACTTCAGCGACGACAGTAGCGGCTTCAGCTCTGGACAAGTAGGTGCTGGCAGATCTGGCCTCTGAAAAGTCTGAGTGAATGCTGCCAAAACTGCATGGGAGAATGAGAACTCTCGCTCATAATCTGAATCTGGAGAAGGCTGCTCTACTGGACTATCTCTGCTCTACACGAAATCAACCTCCTCCCTAGATGTAGGCTCAGTGGAAGTCAGACATGTTATCAAATCATCGAACTCTGCCCAATCAATATCTGACTTCGAGGGATCTGTATCGGACTCACAAAAATTTGTCTCGCGATCGGGAACCGGGTCTGCTGCTTGAGATGTATCCTGGACCAAGAATGCGCTCTCCAAGCTCTCCTCTGCTGGCGTCTCTGCATCAGCGAAGTCTGAAGGTGAGAGGATGGCCTGTGTGACTGGACCTGCCCAAACTGCCTCGTCGTCATCTGTAATCACAAAATCACAGTCCTGATGGATGTCTTGCCCTGCCTCTGTCATCTGCTCTGAATCTGTAGTCGGCTCTGAGCAAGCTGAATCTCTGGCTCTAGTCTCCTAGGCCATCTCTATTTGTATACTCTCACCCTCGACGTGAAAGTATACCTTCTCGCTATCATGGTCGGATACTGCCTTGGCTGTGATCGAGAATGGGTGTCCTAAAATGATGGGGGTATCGGTCACGGATTCAGGGATCTCCATGTCCAACACAACGAAGTCCTCAGGGAATTTCAGGCCTTGAATCGTGATGACACCGTCCTTCAACAACCCCTTCAGCCTCTTGATAGATTGATCAGCAAACTGAAGGACCGTCCTACTCTGTCGGAGAGGGCCCACTTGAAGCGGTCAAGAAGGGCTGTCGGAAGTAGGTTGATCGAAGAACCGCTGTCTAATAGAGTGTGGTCGAACCTCTGCTCATGGATGTGGCATCTGACATATGGGGCTCCTGCATCTTGCCTCTTGGCTGACAGACGGTTCTGAATTGCGAAACAAGTGGCACGAGTAAGCACATGGATCTCTGACTGATGGTTCCGCCTCTTCCTCCTAACTATGGTCCTGTCTCTGAGTGATCTCTGGAGTAGAGGTATGTGCTCCAAGGCCTCCTGTAGAGTCAGATGTATGTGGAATCTATCTATCATATGTTGGTTGAACTCTATCTGATGGTTCTTTTTTTTATTTTCTTTTTTTTCCCCTTACCCACATGGAGTGCTCTAGGAAAGGGGACTACAGGGTCCTTCTCAGATGAAGGACTAGGAGAGGGTCTGGCATGCTCATGAACAACAGAATCCACACAAACATCATCAAGCAACACATGCGGATCCGAAAACAACAAACCCTTTCCTTTATTTGCAGAAATGTCCCGAGATACATCAACTGAAGGAAAAACAACAAGACGAGTAGAGCTGGAAATGTTGGCCTCAGTACCACCCTTGGCATCTGGACTAGCGGCATCAGTACCGCGCTCTGGCTCAGCAACTGTGATGGTGGCGTCAGTACCACCTCCTCCAACTGGTGAAGCGACGACCTCAGTACCGTCGGTTGGATCATCATCCTTGGTGGCATCAGCACCACCGTCATCATCTCTCGCGGCATCAGTACCGCGCTCCTACTTGCATGGCGCTCCTGAAGTGGCGTGAGATCGTCGCTCAGACGAGGCGCCGCCTGCTAGCATCCTACCGTTCCTAAGTGTAACAAAATCAGCATCGAACATGTATGCAGACATATCACCAAGTGAAGCACTAGGAGTGGTAATCTCAGTGAACTCTACCTGCTCAGACTTCCTCTTGAGGTTTTTCGGGTTGGGCTCGATCTGGGCAGGGATGGTGGCCTTCCCTCTCACAATCTCCCGCATCTCTTGGAGGAACTCATCCACCTCCCGTCGAAAAGTAGCCTGCTGCTCGGTCATGAGGCGGGCTAGATCATCCAAGGCGTGGTTCTCATAGGTCGGCCCATGAGAACCTGACGGGTGGCCTCGCTGGTAGTGAGGTTGTTGCGACTGGTTGATGAATCGGTGATTCATCTCTATAAAAGTTGAAAATAGAGCTTTGGTCCCGAGTAATTAGAGGTATATTTATACTTATATTGCATAATTAGCATTCATGCATGCAAGCATAATATCTGCATGTTAGCATTCATATTCGCATAAAATAAGAAGCCAATTCACTTGTAAATATTAACATGTATATTAGCTAAAAATACCCTATTTGTATATATTTTATACTAACCCCGAATCCAATAAAACCAAATTTTTCTGTGTGTATATGACTAACACTAATTAAAGAAAAATATCAAAAAATACTAACTTGTAAAATTACCCAATAAAACCCCAATCCAAGTTTGAAACTAGGAGTCTTAAAATGCATATATCTCTCTCATACAACCTCGAATTAGGTCTACTCACTTTTAAAGTAATATACATTTAGAGATCTTCGAAACAAGACCAATTTCATTAAAATCAGAGCTCGTATGCAAAATTTGGGTTTTGGGCCCCTTTTGTATATTGTACATATTGACCGTTTTACCCTTGTATTTTACATTTCATTTTCTTACTTATTGAAAATCCAAAAAAAATAAATTGTAAATATCCTTCTCATATTTTTTTCTAGTTTTATTTTGATTTTTCTCTTATTGAAAAATGACAAAAAAATACAAAAGATAAAATGCGGTATTTTATATCTATAAGGTACCGTCCAAAAATACATTTTTGTACAGATGATCTCGTTTGATTTTTGGCCCTTCACGAAAGTTGTAGATCTCGTCAAGACGAGCAACATTTGTGTTGACCACTTTTTGATTTAATCCCTTTTATTTTGGATTTTTTCCATTTAGCTTTAATTTTTCTGAGAGCGACACGTGGTGGCTCCGGAAGTCGCCACGTGTCAATCCCTTGGTTTTTGGCTACTAATTAAATAAATGCCACATGGCCGTATCCTAGCGCACCAAGTGACGTCATCTCCCTCTTCTCTACCCATTGCTCCCCCACTGTAACGACCCCGTTTCCCGGGCCGTCGGATCCTCCCATATCCGGATCTGGTTACTCAGCAATAATTTATTCAGCAATCACAACTAACATTCAGAAATAGACTGCAAATAAAAATACTCATAAGAAAGTATTTCAACACTTTTCCATTCACAAAATAATGTTCAGATGATACATTGTACCACTATAACCATTTACATGTACATCAGCTTAAAAGGGAAATATACAAAAGATTACTAACTACCTTAAAGAAAGTAAAGCTACGGTGGCTGGCTGGATGTCTAGTATGTAAGCTGGATGATTTTTTTAGAGTCTTTGCGATGGCTCACCGATACCTGTTGGGTTTTCCATGAATCATAGGATAAAAATTAGCGAATGCTAAGTAACGAAGAAGAGAAAAGCAAACAAATTGTGTAATTTTTCAAAATTCATTGATATCACAAAAATTTCATTTCTTTTCATTAATTTAAGTCCTATTCCTTTCTATTCCACATCAGGGATTAGTCCAGGGGAACCCCACCATTCTAGGACTCCGAAGCTGTGGATGCTTCAGGATTGGAGATTGTGTTGATCTAGGTAAGCTTATGCTGACGCACGTCGCCTCAACCAATCCTCCAATACTACCCTGACAATTTCCTTTTCATTTATTAAACAGGGTCTCGGTTGCTTAAAACCTCAGGCTAACATTTAATCATATAACCTAGGGTCTTTAAATACAAGTTATCGTGACCCAGCCGCTATTGAACCACCCGTGCCTCCACATGGCACGACCACATCTTCCGTCGTTCCAACCCGAATATATTGGCTCCCGGTACCACGCTTTGCAAAATCTTCATTTCGTGCGCACTTATCATAACAGGGCAACCGTGTACCACCTAGGTAGGGAAACGCCAATACGGGTTCCTTCCGACAAACCTATAGGTTGCATGCCCGACCTGTAGTTCTACTCCCAGTCATCCTTAACGTGACACATAATCCTTTTCAGGATCCATCTCAAATCACACCAATTCACATGATGTAATTCTTTCGTTAAGTCTTTGATTTGCATAAACCGCAATACTTAGTATCGACTCACATATATATTATTCATAACCATATGTATACTCCTATTTATGCCTATTTTAACTCCCAAACCCTAACTTTCAGAACCAACGCATCAATTTGATGCGTAAATCTTATTTTAGTGGGAATCACAAAGCAATTCTTCAGACTTTTCAAAAATAACCAAAATTAGGGTTCTTCGTAGCAAAGAACACAAAATCAAGAATTTCAATAATTTTGTATGAAAACCCAACAGCAAAAGGAAGGATTTCGTTACCTAATCGAGCTCTCTCTTGTGTATGCAAGGCTTTATCGAGTTTCGTTTTTAGAAAGGCTATTTTAAGGCTCCTGAAAAGATCGAATTTCATTTTTCGTATCAAAACGCTAAGAACATGTTAAGAATGCGAAGAACGAACGAAGAACGCGATGAACGCGAAGAACGCGAAGAACGTCAAGAACATACTTTCTCTTAAAATTTCGGCAGAGTTTCCCCTTATATCGGGACATATTTCTCGGAAAATTTCGGCAGAGTTTCCCCTTATATCGGGACATATTTCTCAGAAAATTTCAGCAGAGTTTCCCTTATATCGGGAAATATTTCAAAATAAAAACGAAAAGAGTTTCCTCTATAAAATCAATCGAGAGAAAAATAACAACGAAACTGAAAAAATATACTCAACAACAAGAGATGAAGAACCGGTAGACACCACACATCTTAGGTGAGTGAACGTGTGACGAATCACAAGGTCACTGACGTGCATAGCCGCCCGCACCTAAGTAGGGTATTACACAGATTTCTCCATCAAAATAACTATAAAAGCATAATACGAAGAATAGAAACATAAACGATGGAGAATCGGTAGACACCACACGTCTTAGATGAGTGAACGTGTGACGAATCACAGGGTCACTGACGTGCATAGCCGCCCGCACCTAAGTAGGGTATTACACAGATTTCTCCTCGAACCACAACAGGAAAATGAATCGGAAAGAAATATGAATCAAAAACAAAACTTAGAAGAACAAGAGTATGAATTGAAAGCCTAGCTTACGAAGCAACTAAGAGAGGATCATACCTTTCTCCTCCTCGTTTTCCCGTAGCGCTTCGCTAGTGCTCCTCCTCGCCTCCCACTCCTCCTCCCAACCTCTCGACCCTATCCCTTGGGTGGTGGTGGTAGTGGAAGTTGTAGAGAATGAATGGGTAGGGGGGTCTATTTATAGGCCCAGAAAACCACTAACCATGGTTAGAAAACCATGGTTTAGACCTTAACCATGGTTTAGCGTCCCATGGTTTTGGCCTATGGTTTTAGCCAAAACTTATCCCAAACTTGGAGCCTAAGTTTGAATATTTAGAGGATTCTAGATTCGCTAATGACGTTTAATTAACACTAATCGTGATTAACTCTCACTAATTGCGATTTAACTTTCACGGCTTATGCTTATCTTTTGTTAACTATTGATTAGTGTTTATTAATGATCATTAGCAGCTTTCAATCGTCATTAATTTCTTTAATCATGTTTAATTAGTATTAATGACAGTCATTATGGATTAATGACTTCTCTTTCTTCGGAAAATCATAACAATTCGAAACGAAGTCCGATTCACACGAAACAAATTTCGTTGGTTTTCTCTTGACGAGCCGGATCTTATTATATAGGATCCGAGATATACCAAGTTCAAGGCTTTACACCCACTCTCCCTTAACTTAAGGGAGAAGCCTCTTCGACACCTCCCATCCCACCCCATCTCCTCCACCTTCTCCATCTCCTCTCCAACTGCCTCCTCCTCCTCTTTATAACCTCTCCATCTCCCACACTCTTCCCCATCCGCCACTTCGTAGAGTGAGAGGAGCGAGCCCCTAAGAAGTCCCTGGTGACAACAGGTCCCTCTAGTGGAGCAATAACCTCCTCCTCCTCCGGTGAGATCTAGCGAAGGTGCACTTCGCTGTTGCGAGCTCTTGAAGCTCGCCCAGCTCGGCTCATGCCGGAGCCTTGAGCAAAGACCAACCAGAGATAGCAGCTCTAGTACCTTTCCCAGGCGTGCCCATCCACCTCTACAGGTAATCCGTCTTCTCCTGGTTCTTCTTCTCACCTTCCGTTCTCCTTCTCTCTTCCTCCTTACTTTCTCTCTCCTAAATTACCATCTTCTATCCATCAAAACACAAAAGTAAGAGCACTTCCACGGACAATTAACACATTGCGATCACGAATATGATTTTTCGTGATTTTTTGGAGTTAGATTTCTCAACCAATTAATTGGTTATTTAACCCGACTAAACAAACAGGGGAAGTTCCCTTGTTCTTCCTCCTCTCCTTCCCACCGACCACCGCATGGCCTCCCCTATCCACGTCAAGCCGCACACCGAGCCAGGCGCCCCAGCACCCCGCGCCTCCCTTCTCGCCGCCGCGGCCCAGCCGCCCTGCGCTACAAGTCCTCTAGTCGCCCCCACGGGCCTGACACCCCGACAGCCACCCTCCGCGTGCGCACGCCCGCGCACAGTCCTTCCTCCGCCACCCCGCGCGCGAGCCCAAGCTCCCTCTCCACCGTGTGTCCCTGCTCCAGCCACGCGCCCCTCCTCGGCCCACCGCCGCCTCAAAGCTTCCACCTCCCCCTCGCGTCACCGGCCACCTCCAAAGCTCTCGCCGACTACAAGCTTCATCATCCCCTGTTCAAGTCCAAGAAACAAAGGAGGCAACATCGGATTAATAAGGACAAAATGGGAATTTGCAAAGCGGACACTTGCACCTCTTTGCAAGTTCTTAAAAAAATTTCAAGTTTCTGATAATTGCATGTAAGTCCCTGTTTCAACTCATATTTCTTTTCTCTGTATTGCATTCATACCCCTGCATTTACATGTTTATTTAGTCGTCATTTTGTCATCCATTTTTAATTCCAAATGTTGAATTGTGTAGCATAACTCTTGTTCTATCATTTTAGCATTTATTTGTATTTTTTGATTTACAGAATATTTATGGAAATTAACTTGGTGAAAATTGCAACATTTTTCCCCATATTGATTGATTAATTTATTGCGTATTGTTTGCTTATCGAAAAATCTCTGAAAAATCATCATTGGTAGATCTAAATCTATGCCTACAACATATCCAGAAATAATCCTATTTGCACGTATAGTTTGTCCTAGAAAAAATATTTAGTGGAAACTTTAATCGATTTTAATTAATCAACCGTGAAGTGTTTAAACAAAACTAAAGTTGATTTGGATAGCTCTTATAGACCTATTTGGATTAATTTTGTTTCTGAGAAATATCATTGTTTGTTAATTATTAAAATTGGTTTAATCATTTTCACTAAAATCTACATTTTTTATTATCTGTTGCATCATAAAATTCTAAAAGAATTAGGGTTGCTTAATTTCATCATATTTCATTATCTGGCAAGTTTCATAATTTTTGGAATTAATTTGACCATCTTTCTGAATTAAGTTCTAATTTAGCCTGATTTTGCATGTGTCTTGCATAAAAAACTGAAAAAGACCAAAAGTATCTCCTCTAAAAATCAAACCTTGGAAATTTGCCTCGAATCTACCTAAGGAGACAGCTGCCTCCCTGAGTTCGACCTTGGACTTCCACCAAGTAAAAAAATTGCCGCTCAAAATTAATTTGACTATAATTGAAAGTGGTTTTGATCTGCTCTCATTATCCGACTGCAACAAACATTCTTAATTAATTTGAACATTAATTTGCTCGAATTAATAAGGGTAGTGAGAGCTAGTTATCACTATTGCGGGTGAGAAGGGTACTGCTGATGATACTCCTACTGAGGCTGCTCTCGCCTCCAAGGTTGTCCCTACTGATAGGGACGAGGACTGTACTGCTGGTGTTGGGACGACTGCTGCGGTTGGTGTACTGGGGGTTGGGGTTGCCGGTGCTGCTCATGCTGCTAGTCGTACTGGCCACCTTGAACTGGAGGCTGCTGCTGGGAACTAGTGCCTCCGGCCGACCAACGGAATCTGGGATGGTCTTGTCGAATACCGGGCAGGGGTCGGTCGTACCAAATCCTGTTGACATCCTTCAACGGCTCCGGCTCGTAGGTGGGTGGAGGGAGTACTACCAGGGGCTGATCCGGCTGGTAGACCTCCATCTGAGTGTCTTGGGATGGTGGTGACCGGTAGAACTGCGGTGGCTGCTGGTACGACTCTGCCTGTACAAGGTGAACCTGTCTAGGCTGATTGGAGTGCTGGGACGAGCTACCACTGCTGCTCGGATCTCCTCGTGACCGAAGACGGGTCTGAGAAGCCATTTGTGCCTCCTAGAGACACATGAGTTGTGTCTTTAGGTTCACTCAGCGTCTGTGCCATCTGATCCATCTGCGTGATGCCCTGGCACTGCTTCTTCTCGATCAGCTCGATCCGGTCCAGCTTCTCGCTGATGATGCTCATATTTGCGGCGGTGGACTCGGCCTGTGCGGCTACCACGGACGAAGTAGAAGGACCAGCATCGACCCGTGCTATCCTCTGGTACTGCCGGTCTGTGGCTGGGGGCGTCCCTGAGTGTAAGTCGGGTCTGGGAATCACTGTATAGTTCTCGGCCATCTCCTCGTAGATGGCCCAGACCTGATCCTCATCCTTGGCGAAGTAGGAACCGCCACAAGAAGCATTCACTAGGCCCTGCAACTCTGGTGTCAGTCGGTAAAAGAAGCTCTGAACTAGGTTCGGCTTCGTGATGTCATGGTGCGGGCATCTGTCTATAAGCTCTCTGAACCTCTCCCATGCCTTGTGGAACTGCTCATTGGGGAGCATGGAGAAGTTGCTGATCAGGACCCTCACTACATTGGTCCATCCGAGTGGATAGTACTTGTTTAAGTACTCGGTGTGGAGCTACTCCCAGGTGTATACGAATCTCCCTAAATGCTTCAGCTAGTTGGCTGCTCTGTCGGCAAGGGAGAAGGGGAAGGCAATCATCCGGATAGTGTCCTCGTCCACCTGACGATCGTGGACGGTGCTGCACATCATCTCAAACTCCTAGAGATGTAGATGGGGCTCCTCAGTGGTGAGTCCGTGGAAGCGGGGGAGAATCTGAAGTGTCTGTGGGGGGGAACTTGAAGTTCCCACGATCGTCGGAAGTACCACCCACCGGTGTGTCAGTGTCGATCCGGGGTTGTGCAACTCCGGCATCGGTCTCGGCAGCTCGGTCGACTGAACTGTCTCCTCTGGCTGATCTGGGTCTCTCCGTCCTGCATCTTGCGGCTGCTCTCGTGCGGTCCTCAGCCGCTCCATCTCTCTCCTCATCTCCACCATGAAAGCTCCCTGATCCCGTATTTGTCGCTGCATAGTCTCTAAGGAAGCTAGCATGCCGGTGTTGATCGCACCCTGGTCCAATACATAAGTGGTCGTCTCTGGCCTCTGACCCTCGGTGCGCTCCTCGCTGGTGGCCATGATCTCTGCAAAGGCAAAAGACCCAAACTCAGGTGCCGATAAATCATCTGTCTGCTGTCTCGCATCTGGCCATGGTATCTCAGGACTGGTAGAAGGGTGGTCAAGGGAGAACAGAGCGGAATCGAACTCGGGTTCGGAGAGCGGGTCTCGGCTCTCACGAACCAACCTAGATGAATGGGCTAGAGTGCTAAAAAGCGATGTAGCCAGAGGCTTCCTAAGAGACCTCCTGCCCATCATCCTGATCTGGCGAGTCGGGCGGATGAGATCTGGAAACACACAAGATGAGAAAACAAACCTCAAATTCACCTACTCAACACTGAGCTAAAGACCATAAGAGAGATCGGTCCATTATCTTGTCAATTTTATTTAGGTGATAATCTTAGATTATCAGAGCGGTTACGCGAGCTGATGGGAATCCAATCCGCCTACCTGACTGTCCCGTATAAAAGACTGGTAGTCTGATCGGGGTTCGGATATGGCTCTAGCCTAGTGTGCGGGTATCTCTCTCGCTCATCCAAACCAGATAATGAGGGGGTTGCTCTCCCCAAGACAAATTTTTATGTAAGATGTCTTTTAGGGTCAAGTGTGTTTAGCAGTCCCAATTTTATAGTTTTTCTTTTTATGTATTTTTTCAAGCAAACAACGTCTAACGAATTTTCCGGTTCTCCTGGTAATTTAAATCCGAAAACGGGGGGAGAAGACGAAAAAACCGATGCGCGATAAAATCAATGATGCATGCAGAGTAAGACATGCGTACCTGACTCCAGTAGTCTACATCAGAGTGATCCGTGCATAAAATAAAGCCTGAAAGTAAACTATCTATATGATGCACGAGAATCCAGCCCTAGAGGAAGCAACTTCTACATGTAAGCACAGTAGCCGGGTAATCAAACCTAAGTCTGGAGTCCTATCTTGGGAGCCACTCGGTGTCCGCCACAACGGAACCTGCATGCGCTGTATGTGACTCCTCAAGGCACGTGGACTAGAGTTTAATTAGTCCGGCTTTTTCTTGTGGTTTAATTAATTAGGTCCAGTTAACGATTTATAGGTGCATGCAGATAATTAATGTTTGGATCCTAATTAATTACGTCACAATAAGAGAAAATCCTAAGCTAAGGCCAAAACTGCGTAAATCAGATAAGCAATTAAGAAAATACGAGAAAACTAAAACCGACGAAAAACCGCGGTTAGGTCCCCCGAGCACACCGGTGCTCGGCGAAATAGACCCTGATATCACCAAAGTCCAAGTTTCTGATTTCTTATATTATTACAAATAAATGTCTTGCAGAAAAATAAATCTAATCTAAACTACGGCTCTCTACGTGGCTATTCCGTTGATGAACCTCGTATTCATCATGCTAAAATTGGTTATTTATGCTCTGTTCCCCATCATTCACTTGTAATTAATCATTAATAGAGCATTATTAGCATTCATACATGTGTAAATAATATCTGCATTTCATCATGCATAATTGCATTAAAAATCCGAAGTGTAAATTAGCCCAAAAAGCCGCTAACTTCTCACATTTGTAAATAATTTATCCTAACTCCGATTGACCCAAAACCACCTCCATTGTGTATATATTACTAACCTTATTAAATAAAAAATACAAAAAAATTACTAACCCCAATAAGTGTCAAGTAATCCTAAAATCTAATTTCACATCTCACGGACTAAAATGAGCATATCTTCCACATACAGTGTCCGATTTTGGTCTACTCACTTTTAAACTTCATTTTCAAATACCTTCAAAACAAGACCAATTTCGTAAAATTCAGAGCTCATTTGTGAAAGTTGGGTTTTGGGCCTCTTTTGCGCATTTTGACTTTTTGCTATTTTTGACCTAAGTTTTTATGAACATAATTAACCTTGTTAATTTTAGCTCTTCTTCATTTGTGTTTTTGATGAAAGTTTTATTAAGCGATACAAAAATCCAAATCCAGATTAAAACCGAAATCAAAGAAACTGACCGAGTCCAATTGTCCGTTGTGAGTCTGTCCAAATATTGTGTGTTTCCAACTTCTATTTTATTCTCCCATTTTCGTATCTACTAAAAATCCAAAAAAATCATATTAGTGTATAAATAATTTTCTTGTATTTTATCGCATGTTTTCTATATTTTTTTATCCTCTCTAAAACCACCAAAAAATACAAAACCCCAAAAATCAGGTTTTCTATACACGTGGAAAGCCACCAAAAATACCACTTCTCACAGGTGACCTCTTTTTCTCATGGGTTCTTCATGAAAGTTGTAGATCTCGTCGAGACTAACAACTTTTGTGAGGGAAATTGTTCGATCCAATGTCATCTTCTATCTCTTTTTCCCTCTCAAAAATCTGAAATTTTTTTGATGCCACGTAGCAGCCCCTGGGCGTGTGATGATTACAACATATACAGAGATAATAGGATCAAATTATGTGATATACAACTTTAATGATTGATCTGTAAACT
Source organism: Ottelia alismoides (assembly GCA_037367405.1). NCBI lineage: Eukaryota > Viridiplantae > Streptophyta > Magnoliopsida > Alismatales > Hydrocharitaceae > Ottelia > Ottelia alismoides. The sequence goes on along the minus strand of JAZKJV010006793.1, from coordinate 293,060 downwards.
CCAAATTCACATAATACAACAGAGAAAATATTCATAATTGCACACAATCAATTAAAATCTCTGCAATCAACTGATCATGATTTTGTAAACGAGTAAAATGTTTTCAAAACTATCGATTACATATTTTATGATTCCTAATCATTCTTGTTAAGCCACCTAAATATAACTTAACTAATTATCTACATGAACTAAGCAAATCATATGGAAGTGTATTGGGTATATATAGCATTGAATATAACACATTGATTTGACTCTACAAAACCTCACTTTTTATTGGGAAGAAAATGAAAGGGAGCATAGTATAAATTTCCCACTCATTATAGCATGGAAGAGCCTCCCACGTACAACCCATTGCCTTCCCCATGCATAGAGCCCCATGTTTATACCTTCCCCATGCATATTCATTTAATTTTGTCTTTATTTGCATGGGGAATCCTTACTCATAGCCGCACAAAGCAAAGCATAAAAAGGGGGATCCCTCTCCCTCACTCACGGACTCCCCTCCCATCCATTTTCTCACTCACGCACCTCTCTCCCTCTGTCCATATTTTTTCATGAACGCACAAAGCCTTGGACGGACCCCTCTACTCTCTTGTTCTCCCTCTCCCTCTCGTTTTCTCTTGCAGGCACAGGAGTAGTGCAGCCCACCTGCACGCCCAGCCACCATCCTCCTCTGTTCAGCCACCGGTGCCTCCCCAGTTGTGGTGTACGAGCTCTTTCCTGCACATCCCACCTGCTGTGCGCGACCTTCAGCGATGCTCCAGACCCCAACGGCTTTCCAAGCATGCAGCACCTCTGCAAGCATCTCTTGCTATTCTCCTCCTTGCGCACATTCGCTACCGCGCACCGGTGTTCGTCTCGTGCGCATAGCAGCCACTGACCGCGGCTCCTTCTTCCCCGACACTCCAGCGATTATCTCCAGCCCGTATTCAGAGCGTTTGTTGCTCCATCCCACTCCGCATCTAGCGGCTCACGCACCCGTATCCATTGTCGTCGACATCGTCCTCATTCCGCATCCGAATAGAGAAGCATCTCTTTCCCATCTTATTTGTCACTTGTATTTTTCTATCTTAGTTAATTTGTTTAAGTTGAATATGCAAGAACAACTTTTATTGTGTAAGCTATTCTCAACTCCATTTTTCTTGAAAATATATGCAATGCAAGTTTTATATTTCATCATTCTCTCTTGAAAGCTTACAAGTAAATCTCATCTTCCCTTATTAAATTGCGAATCAACCCCCACTTTTTTACTTATGCACATATACCATCATTTGCTTATTCTAAGTTCTAAGAAGTATTCTTACCGTAGATCGCATTCTGTTACAAGTTTTCTTTCATCACAATAGATTTAAAATTTGAATCAAGTTTTACCTAGGAGACACGGGAGCAGAGAAACCGAACACTATGGACCTCATCTTCCAACAGTTACAACTTTTGAGAGAAGAGAATGCAACAATCCAACATACCATAGCTCCTCTCATCCGACCACCACCCATCAGCACACGTTATTGCTCTTCAGCAGAGGACACAGTCCATTGGGTCCAAAATCACACCCAGCCCAAACAGCTGATTGAGCCCTTACTGACACAACCAACATCAGCTGTGGATTTTGATGCTTTGACCCAGGCTATTCAGCAACTGGCTGCAACACAACAAAAGTCCAATCAATTCAATACACTAAATGAGAGATCCAACATAATTGAACGACCGTTCTTGGCCACTGCCAAGGCACATTTTGACTGTGAAGATGAGAGAGTGGAATTGAAAATCAATGATAAAAATATTCCTGTGGATCATGTCACCCCTACTTATGATGATTCTGAAATTGAGGACTATGGATGGATTGAGAACTGTGCTATTCTTGATGATTTTGCCCATGTCCATCTTTCCAAAGACCCTCTGGAGGTTAGTCTGAACACCCTACAACTCACTCATAAGGACATTTCTCATCTAGACTCTGCACTTGAAGCCCCACCATGTCCTCTCACTGGTCGAAAAAATTCGAATTAGATGAAGTCTGGGAAACACTAAATACTGATCTCACATTAACTTCAGCCATGGGTATGCGAAAGATGAAGACATGTTTTGATGATAACATTGATCCTCCCTCAGACGATTTTGAAAGTTATGAACCTCGGTGTATTAATGATATTCATTGGTCTGAGATAAAAGTTGAAATTGAGGATGACACTTATGTTGAGTGGGAAGAAAAAACAGAAGGAGATATACCAATTGATGTTGATTCCGGATGTGATTTTTCAATTAAGGAAAGTACAAAATTTGAGTTGGAATCTGAGGGCATATCAGACAATGAGTTGACTTCTTCATGCACCAAAACTCCCTTCCAACCAACACATGATGATATGCTGAAGATTTTTTACAATGACTCATTCAAAGATGAAATTTCCAATTCCATTACCCCCACCACAAGGAAAGAAGATCAAATGAATTCAGTCCATGACTATATGAATAGATCTTCTACTACTAAGTCTGATCAGAGTGATTTTCTATTCTTTGATCCTTTTTGGGATGATACTGAGGAACTACTCAAAACAATCGAAGAAAATCATCCATTTGCCAATATTCCCCCACTCCTGGCCTCTGAATCTCCTAATCATATGTCTTGGAAAGAATCATCTTTGTGGCTAAAGAAGAGAACTGAAATGAAATTTACAATAGATGCCACCGAGGATAGACATGATGATTATTTGAGGGAAAATGATGATTTATCACAATATATAGAGGACCTCATGGAGGAATCAATTCTTAATCATGTAGAGATCGACTTCAATATATCATATCTAGTCCATGAGCCCTTCACCAGTCCACCCATTTCCCTCCCATCACATCCAATCCAAGATCAAACTGATTCATCTCTCATTCCGATTCATCAACCAATTAATGTCTTCACCGTATTAATGAGAGAACACATTTATCAAATTCATCAACCGCACTCTCACATCTGGGTCAAGATATCCGTATCATATCAAGAGTTTCATTTGGGTTTTCTAAATACAGCTTCTGCACTCACACGCAACATTGGATACTCTTGATAAGCTGAATCGTCGAGTTGGGACGTTAAACTAACAACATTTTGTGGGTCCACACCCATAGGTATCTTTTCCTTTCTTTGTATCCTTCTCTTTACTGCATTGCATTAGATAAGTATGGGGGTCCACCTTCACACTTCACAAAAAAAACTTTTCACAATCGCTCACCACTTCTGATCCTCCTTTTATACATTGTCTTCACCATGAGGACATGGTTTCTGTTAAGTATGGGGGGTGTCTAGATAGTTTTTCAAAATTGCATACTCTTTCAAAAAAAACTCTCTTTTGCAAAAATTCCCCTAAAAATATTTTCAAAAGCAAAAAAAACCACCAAAAATACATCCTTCCTAGTTTTATCCCATTTTGAGAAATCAAATCTTCAATGCATAAATCATAGACTGAGGTTGAGTTGACCCTAATCTACTTAACTTCATCAGAATTTCACTAGGCACGAGTTTTTAAGCTTTCTTCAGGTCCATATGTACTTTATTCTCTCAGTTCCACTAACTCTACTGGTGAATGAACTTCTGTATCTAACTAGATCACCTGAGAAACTAGTAGCACTCTTAAACTCTTCAGTGGATATTAAGCAACTGCACACTGCACTTAGCTTGATTGAGTTTATTTTACGAGATACAATTACAATCTAGTTGAGGTGAGGAGTTGTCCTCTTGGTTGTGCCAATGCCTGAACCTTATCTATAGCTAATGTTCTTCTATCTCTTTTTCCCTCTCCAAAATCTGAAATTTTTTTGATGCCACATAGCAGCCCCTGGGCGTGCGACGTAGCAACCCACCTGCTGCTCCCCCTCTCTCCTGGCACACGTGCCACGCACGTGCCACCTTTCCTCCCGCGCGCACGCACGTGACCTGTACCTGCCCCCTCCCCTTCCTCCATTCATCTTCTCCTCTTGTAACGCCCATCGCTACCCCCTCTCCTTCCTCAGCCACCCGTTACGCCACGCCTTCCAGTTGTTGCCCTCCATCGGCCATCACTCCTCCCCATTAGCCGTTACCTATCTCGCCATCTATAAAGCTCCCCTCCCTCTGGCCTCATCCTCCATCCGCCATCATCTCCGAGCAAGCCAAGGAGTGGGGTTTGTGACAGGAACCCATCCTCAAACAAGAGCTTCCTCTGGCATGATCCACAGGGGATTCCCTCTTGTGCTCCGGTCATCTCTCGCACCACACAGGGAAGAGAGCCCTTCTCCTCTCGCCCTCAGGTACATCACCACCTCCAAACCACTGCAGCAGCCATCCTCCTGCCTGGTCGCGCAGCCCGTACCTCCGCCTTACCGCACGCGTTGCATCTTCACATCGTCGGCCGAGTGGCGCCTCCGCCTCGATTTCCTCCGCAGCTCCCACACCACCCGAATCAGCCTTGCACAGGATGAATTCCTCTTCCGCTTCCCCAATTCACCTACGCCTCACTGGAACCTCCCTCAAACCATGCTCTGATCGCATCGTAGCGTTCCCCGGAGCTCCTCCGCCTTGTAGCTTCGATTTTTTTAACGTGCGGGTGAAGCCAGCTCTGTGCCACCACCACCGGAGCCTTAGCTCCAGCACAACGCCGGCCACCTCCGCCTCGCGGCCCCGCCTCCTCCGTCCCAGGGTCGCCGACTCCGCCTCATGGCCCCACCTCTTCCGCCTTGACTTCCCTCTGCCGGTCGTGTGTCGACCGGCCAAGGGCCAACCGACCGCCGTTCTTCGCACCTCGGCTGCTCCGCCTTGCGCGGTGTACGCCTCTGCCCATCGTATCCGCCCGCCCTATCACGACGTACAGGCGTCGTTGAATCGGGCAGGAGGCCCTTGATCCGACGGCCCTGCTTGAGCCACACCCCCCACAGCCTTGAGGCTCGGGCTGGTTGAGCCTTAGCCTCGGGGCATCCGAGCCTCCCTCAGCTTTGCCCCGCCCCCGAGCCTCAGGTTCGTCACCCGAACCGCATGCTCGGGAAGCCGAGCCTCCCGATCCTTCCACGAGCCTCCAGGCGTACGTGCTACGCACGTGCGCTTGGAAAAATTGCACCGATGCCCTCCATCATTTTAGAAATTGCAAAAATACCCCCGTTAGGGGTAAATTACAAAAAGGCCCCACTGACTTTTTGAAATTACAGATAAGTCCTCCCATGGACATCTTTGCAAGAAAAACTTTATTTTATTTACATTTTAGTCCCTGGAATTTCATTCTAGCATATCGTTTTCATACGAACTCCATTTTTAGTGTATAATATGTCATTTTGAAGCTATTTTCATGCTTTACAACTTAACATAATTTGTGGACAGATTTGAGGCTGTTTATTAATAATTATTATTCGAGGATCTCATTTGACATGGAGGCTCAATTTTGACATATTGGTGCTTGATAATTTAGTGCTATTATTTTGCAGGAATTCAGATGGAGATTTTAATCTGATTAAGCCTTAATTGTTTATTCTCAATAGATTAAATTTCTCTGGGGATTAATTTATATCAACTCCTCTAAGATTATTGTCAACTAGTCGAGGACTTGAATCAGAGGCATTTGAAGACCGAATATTTTGCTTCAAATTTTTATGAGTATAAATTTATTAACTTGAAGCATTAAGTCAATTCCATCTTGATTTGTGATTACTTCTATTGATCATATTTTTGAAGGAATTAACACGTTTCAATACACATATCCTGGGCTTAATAGTCTCTGTTTATTTTCTTTGCATCGCATCTCCATCATTGCATTGTATATTTTATCAACACAAAAATTAATCGAGCATTTATTAATTACTTGATTTCATTTAAAATCATGCAATTAAAAATCTCTGTTCCCTGTGTTCGACTTTGGTACACTTGCCAAGTAAAAATACTCCACAACATTCAAAGATTGTGGTTTTTGATCGATCGAATTTGCCTACTATGCTACGACAATTCATCACTATTAAAGAGGCAAATTCGACGTTCATCATCCGCGGCTCCCGCACTCCTGCTCGGCTTCTCGCGTCCTCCTACGGCTCTATGCAGAAAAGAGCCGCCTCTGACTCCCGCGGTTGCTTCGACTTCCGAAAAAGCCGCCTCGGTCCTCGAGCCCTCGCAAAAAGTCAAACAAGAGTATCAGACACACGTTATTAGAAAAATATGCAAATAAATCAGATAAAAATATCTACACAACTATGGACAAAAAGCCTTGAAAAACCGCGAAAAATCACAAGACTACTAAGCTGTGCTCCCCGGCAACGACACCATTCTGATGAGCCGAAAATCCCACGAGACCCGAGCAAGGGATAATATCAATCAAGGGTCGTTGCGACCCGGATCTCATAGATCAGACTCAACAAGAAAAATAAGACCACCAAATCAACAGTAAAACAATGAAACACGAATAGCGGTCTTCGCTATTTATTTAACCTAGTATAGCGACCAGGGTCGAACTCAAGGAGCACGGATTGGCCAAATCAGCCTACGAAGTAGTCAAAAGGAGTAAAATAAATAAAAATATTTTTGGTGGCTATTATGTATTTTAAATTTTTTTGTGTTTTTAATTATAAAAGAAATATAAGAAAAAGGATAGAAAGGCAAATTCAACAATTTATGTAACACTAAAAAATGTTCAGAAAAATCGAATAAAATTATTTTTGTGTTTTTTTTATAATTTTAGGTATTTTTGGTATTTTTTGGGAATTTTATAATTTTTAGCAGATTTTATAAAAAACAAGAAAAGAGAAAACAGTGACAAACTGTGCAGTCGGATTTAATAGGCTAATTAAAAATATCTAATTAGCCTCTAAAAATCCGATGGCAATTTTTTATAAAAAGTAAATACAAAAACTAATCTGCAGAAACTGAAATTGCAATTTTTGAATTTTTTAGAATTTTATAAATTTCTATAAGATTTTTAAGGTTTCGTGATTTTTAGGGGTTTTATAAATCCAAATGGCGCAAAACTTGGACTGAAACTTAAAACCAACAAAACAAGTAATCCCTAATTTTTCTAGATTTTTCTGGACAAGTTTTTATATCTTTAGTCGATTTTTCAATTCAAACAGTAACAAAAATGCATGTTTTTGAATTTTTAGAAATAGTAAAAAATAACACAAATGTTCCAAAAAATTAGTGAAATTTTTTACACAATGGCAGGAGCCACGTGTCCAAATTTCACTTGATTTGGAGTTTATTTGACAGGGATGAAAGTGTCATTCTAATTAATAAACATGTAAATAGTAACCCCTTGAAATTATAGGACAGAAAGTGTAATTGTTCCACAGATCATGTGTCGAAGCACGTGCACCACATATATAGGGATGAAAACACAATATCTAAAAACACTAGGGTCCTACATGCAATTTATCATAATTAAAAACAATGCGATAAAATATTTATAGGGCTAAACTATAAAGCAAAAAGGACAAGGCCTAAGTTAAAATTACCCCGTTATTACGATCCATGGCTGGAGGCGAGCCACGTGTAAGATCCGACGACTAAGACGCGTGGGCACTTCTTCGATGATGTGTGGCTTCAATCAGATCCTCACCTGGATCCAACGGTCAGACGCAACCCTCAGATGGACAGATGTGGTCGAATCTGGCGCGAGGGCTCGATCTGACGACGGGAGAAGGTCCTCCAAGAACAGCCGACGAGTTTCGTCAGCCCAATACATGCGGTGGATGGCTCCTCAGATGTTGCTAGATTGGGCAAAATGCTCCTGACGACGTTCCGCAGCGGTTGGGTAACTCAGATGGGGCCGGAGATGTCGGAGACGCTCCGGCGACGATGAAGGCTTGGAGCTCCTGTTCCTGAACCATTTGGACCCCCAGATAGGGTAATTTGACCTGCAAACCTGCACAGGATGAAAGTGGGTCGAGGGCAAAGTGCCTCGACCCGGTTACGGGTGGAATGGGTGATCGTGTGGGGCAGAGCGTGGGTCTCCGATGAGGTGACGATGGAGGAGAACCAAGACCTGGTTCCGGGGCGAACCAGGGTGATCGGAAGGGCGTAGAAGATGTAGAGGGGTCTCGTGAAGGTGATGTGACAGTCGAATGATCGAAAGGATGGCCGGAGCGGAGTGGGTTAGCCGAGATCGGCCGACGATGCATAATACAAATTCAGAAATGGAAGCTAATCTAAGGATGTCGAAGCTACCTGATGCTCGAGAGCGTCTATGGGGGATATGCTGCGTCTCTTTGGGATTCTTGCCTCAATAAAGCGACGCCTCCAGAGGCTCGAGCTCGCCGGTGGTGGAGCGTGTCAGCGAAGACCACCAGATCTGAGGCTACCGACCTTGGTCCTCGCTGCAATCAATCCCTCTTGCTTGTTGTCATCAAGGAGGAGGAAGGGAGGTCTTGGGAATCGAAGGGGATGGCCAAAGATGCGGAGGAATGCGGCTGGAGCAAATATTATATACAGATGCAGGTCCGATAAGATGGAAGTAGAGAATGCGGATCGATGCTCGGATCCCTAAGAAGATGCCCGGGCATGAATCATGGATGTGGGAGCTACAATCGGGGCCCGGGGTTTGGGAAAATGGGAAGCGGATCATGTCAGGAAAAATTAGTGAAGTCGGGTCGGTGACCGGGTCTGAGGAGCATGTGGTCCTGGGGGGGGAAGTTGACCAGGGGTCAACATCCCGTGGACCAATCAGGAGCCGTCATTCAATTATTATTTGTAAATTCATTTAAAAATAATTAATGATTTTATTTTGAATTTTTTTAACATGAAAAATGTTTATTTATTTTCAAATTATTTTTTATGATTTTTATTTATTTTTTTGAAAAATAAATTTGGTATTTACGTTATATTATTATTATATACAGGTATATTTACATATGTATTTCTGATTTTTATTTTTAGTTATTTATTTTTGTAAAATTATCCTTATTTTATATTGTATTTATTTTCAACATAAAATATGGGATTCAAAATTATTTTTATTTGATTTTTATTCATTCTTTACAATGGTAAAATAAATACATCTTATATATATACATGGTATATGTACACCGAGGAGAGAGAAATTATTTGTTTTTATTTTTCTTTTATTTTTCCCATTTTTATTTTATTTTTGGGAATATATAAAAAATAAAGGGAGCACATAAATATTTTTGTTTTAGAAAATAAAATATTTACACCATGTTGAGTTACCCTATCTCTCTCTACTTATTTCATTTTACGGTCAGGCCCATGCTGAGCCCTCTCTTGGGTTTAGGTCACTCAATATTTATTCTAAATATTTCCTTCTTTTTTTATTTATTTCTTTATTCCTTTATTTTTGTGCAAAAACATGCTAATTATGGCTATTTACATGATGTATGCATTTTGTCAAATTCTTGTATTTACAACTATTTACATGGTATTTTTCCAAGGTTTCTAGCTAAAATAAAGGAATAAAGAGTGATGAATGGGGATTCATCAGTACCATGGACATCTTAATAATCATACATTTGTTGATTCAATAATTGAATCATAGAGGCTGGTGCTTGTATGAATATCTAAAGGGTTAGATTGGGGACTCGTCAATCACCGTCAAATGATTGTTATGAGATTATCTCTAGCCTGAGTAGGAGATGGCAATCCTTTCTCAATTAGGCTGATATCTGACCGACCTCTTGATGTAGGTCCTCTGCAGAGGAATAGAGATTCAGAGGTGCTAGATTAGTTAGGTCAAAGAGTTGACTTAACGAGATCGAGATAACCAAAGTCCTATATCGTATGTTGTCACGATGCAGGCACACATCCTTTGACCGGAGACAGATGTGTTACTATATGTCTGAGTATGTACTTTGGAAAACCAATAGGTTGATGACCTAAGCAAGGTCTATACACTGGCGTGTTGGTGTGCATATAAGGGCATATGAGTAATATGATCTCTCAAAGGGATCATACATGTTCATTTACTGAACTGGAAGGCATGAGCTCACTCATGAGATATTGGGAAGAATCAAATTCTGTGCACTGTCGTATCGCTTTGGAAGCTTGACTGAATTTGTAGGTTTGATATATACTTTTGGAAAGTATATGATCAATACCTAGGTATGATATATGCTTTTGGAAAGTATATGATCGATACCAACTCCCAATGATCGAATGAGAAACTTACTGATAAAAACCCTGAAGTAGACAGTATAAAGTTGATCTAATACCTTGTATTTATTCTGAGTCTTCAAGTATGCAGGATGTACAGGTATTGGGAATACTTGAGGGTGATGTGATCATAAACAATTGTATAACCATGACGCTTCCATTCCTAAAGAGTGATGAAACAGGTCTGGATTTTAGTGACTCCTCTTGGTAGAGAAGTAATCTGATCTTGATCTGAATGTTGGGCATTGATCTGAATGTGATTCGATGCAATAAAAAGATTAGATTTGTGGTCTTGATTTCATCAAGCATCTATGGGAGGACCACGATCTGGATTTTAGATATGATCTCAATATCCAAGTCACTATACGTTGAACAATACAATCGCCCTGTCCTTATCTCCAAGTATTCGTGGAGAAAGCACATTATCCTTGAAAGAGTTCAGGATAATTTCATTGTTTATATGTGTATCCGAGCAGTGAGAAAATGCATAATTAAATGTGATTTAATTATCACAGATAATATCAATTTGATTCATATTATAAGGAGAGTTATCTTAGATGATTAAATGTGATTTTAACTATCAAAGACAAAAATAATGTGAATGTGATTCATATTATTTGAGAATATGAGAATAGAGATCTAAGATGATTAAATGCGATTTAATTATCATAGATATGAATAATGTGGATAACACTATCCATATTAATCATACATATTATGAATGTGATTACAATATATAAGAGAGAGCTATTTGTAATTTACATTTGTTGATTAAATGTTTATGTGAATGGATTCACATTGAACATTAAAAATGAAAATGTAATTCACATTTTATTTTGGGTTGTGAATGTGATTCACAATTTTCTAATGGTAAGATTGCAATATTCCACAAAATAATTATGAATTATTTTGTTGAATAATTTACGACACGTGTTGTTGTAAATCTTGGAGATTTCCATGGAATAGTGTAATCTCATGAGATATCATGGGATTACATGAGATTGCAACCAAATCCCATATTTTGGAAGGAGGCAATCTTCATTCCATAATCTCCATGCTTGATTTATTTAATTTGGGATTGATTTATATTGATTTATCAATATAGATTTAATCTAAATTAACTTAATTGTTGTTGGTTTTTACCAACACAAATCTTAACCATTAAAAGAAATACAAATCAATGAGAGCCATTGGATTTGTGTTGTCCATGGATTGAGATCCATGGATCCCAAAATATTATCAAAGGAGAGGCACCCATTGCTCTTCTTTACACAAAAGAGAACATAAGTCTCTCTTTCTCTTTCTCTCTCTACACTCCCACTCTCTCTCTCTTATGTGGCCGTCTACCATGGATGCCCTATAGAGGTTCTCCATCGCCGCAGCGTCGTCGTTATGATGCCCGATCATTTGCTCGTGGATATCCGTCTCCTTCGGTGCATCTCGCTCGTGAAGATGATGTCGGATCTCGTGTGTCGATATCAGGAGATCAGTGTCTTGGATCATCAAAATGGATTGCGAGGAGCACGTGTTTCATCAACACGCTCATAAGCGTCTCCTCCGTCAGATTAGACTTGAGACAGGAGGTCTCTTCGTTTAGAGACTCGATCGCAACCACGCTTCAAGAGATAATCCTATTACCTGTTTGTGGTTTAAACGAAATAATCCGAGAAGTGTTCTAGGATCATGTGGTTTTATTACATAAAAAATTCTTAATTTCCGCTGCATAGAACAACTAGTACGACTAGTCGTTCTTCGTCGTAATCGATACGATGCCCACACTTCCGTGATGCGCTTGAGGATATCACATATCCTTCAAGTGGTATCAGATCCTTAGGTTGGAAGGTTTTGTATGCGATCCATGAATCGAGGACAACTTGGGTTCGTTAGGGTTTGCGAAAGTTTTCCCGCATTTCATTTTCGTATCTCTGTTTTGAGATTATTTTTCGGCATTATTTAACTTGTTTAAAAACAAAAAAATAATTTTATTTTGTTCCCCATTAAATAAGGAAACCGTAGAATCTGAGTTTATATAATTTGGATTCCGTATGCTCGAGATATGATCATTTTAGTGAACATGTATCCACAGTTTCGGGGACTGCGAATCATGACGTAATTAAAATGTTAATTGCGGATTTGAAACCCCTTGAAATACGTGAAAACCACTTAGGTTCTGTTGTAAATCAAATTAGAAAACTACAAAAACTTATTTTGCTTAATTTGGATTTAAATTGATTGAGATATGATATTTTTAGTAAGTGAGGGTCACTGCTGGAAATACTTTCCTAATCAAGAATCTAGTGATTGTCAATTAATCAATTAATGAAATTAAATTTTTTAATTTCCTGGAATAATTATGCATAAATATTTGTGAAATATTTTATGATAATTATTTCTTTAAATGACATTTCCTTAACCAATATTTGATTAGATGTAATCTAGGTCACTAATTGGTTACATGATCTACATTCCAACAAACATGTTGCTTGAATAGGATTTGGGATTTGTTTAGAAAATCTCATTATAATGTTAATCAAATTATTATTATTATTATTACATGGTATAATTTCGGTTGAAGAACCGATGATCATCTCAAGTACAAAGTGATCTATTTTGCATTATCCTTTCCTGAGGTGGATATGGTGTCTAGTCGGGAGTGTTGGGGTAGTTGGTTGCACCGTGTGCGGTCTATCCCACTCCATCAATACTGGCCATGACAGCGGGTAGGGTTAGTATAATGCTTAAAAAATCATGATGTATTTCTAATTATTAAAATTCGAAATAATACATATTTGAGATAATACCATAATTCAAGTAACAATTAAGAATGTTTGTTGGATATTAATTGGAGCATTAATTTAATATGATTAGATCGATTAGAATCCAATTAAAATTAATACACTCTATTATAAATAGATGTGTCATTTCCCTTAGAAGAATTAATCGTAATGAATATGATTCATAATGATTACTTAGAATTTGAATATGATATGGAGGGTCACATAAGTGACATCCATGGTCTCTCGTCAAGGAGAAGGGTTCCATCGTCAGATATTGTATGTAGGAGATGCCTGCCCGAAGTGACAGCTCCTGCATACAATCCATTTGGATCGGGCTCTTCTCTTCTCGAAAGAGTAAGGACCTATGCATAGTGACCCCAATATCGGGTCCTCATATTATTGGGGCGATATTGGATTGCCCATAGCGAGTTGTATTTCTGTTGATGGTTGGTTCAATTAATGATGGGTCAACATCGCCTTAGGGGTGATGGGCCCGGGTGTTAAAGATCGAATTGGGAGACGCAAGTTGGACTTGCAAGGAGGAATGTGTTCCCGCTTCTTTTTATCCGAGTTGCAGGTTCTCGTATTATTGGGATGTAACAAAGATAAGGAAGGAGATCCCAGATCTCGCTTGAGATATAAAGGTAAGTGTATCTCTTACATTGAAAGTGATTAAGAGAATGAACTTTCAGTGTTGACAAGGCAAGACAACTTTGATATAAAAATTCTTAAATCAAATATATATATATATATTTATGAAAAATTTTTATTTCAGATAATCCTTCGTTAAACCCACTCAATGTTATACTCAATAATAACCAGTATGATATCATGGATTGGACGCATGATCCAGATATTGTACTTGCAGTTGGACACATAATGTATGTGATTGCAATGTGCAAGTTTCCTCATAATAATGAGGAATGACAATTAAATAGACAATAGATCTACAACCCTAGGGTTTGTATGTCTCTATAGTCTTGATATAATCAAATGTACTTTGGAAGTGACATGTCGATGATGATCATAATTGTCAAATAATCCTTAAAAAAATATAAGAAGATATTCTGGCATACATATTTGCTCTTGACATTTATCATGAATGACATGGTTCACTGCATCATGCAGAATGGTAGCTCTATAAGAGATGACGTATTCAAAATGTTTGAATACCTACCTGAACCAATGTTTTAAGAGTCTAGATGGATGTAGACATGATGAGTTTCATAATTCTACTATCTATACTCTAGTCATTCATGAATCTTCATAATATTCATATTGTATGAATTTAATGAAGCATGTATAAATGTTGAAATGCTCTTACATTGAATTCTTTTGAATTTAACATAAGAGTTACCTTAGTCTTAAGCGATGGTTGTTTATAGATAAAGGGAGCGCAGTGGAAGCATGGGTCAGACCCAAGATGAGAAGGATAGTCAAGGAGTTGACTGTACTTCTATGACTTCCATATGACATCCAAATAGTTGGATAAATGCCAATACTGTAATAAGTTGATGTGTTGATAGTATGACTATCAAGTCTGTCTAGAATCCTTAAAGAAGGACTCGGATAGAGCATAAGAATAATCTACATAAATCATTGACATTGACTTGCTTATTGAATAATATAAAGTCTTATAATTGTATCTCAATCCTCTAACATCACTTGAAATGGGTTGCATATGTATTAGAAGACTGGAGAATTTGATCTTCAGGTTTAGTAGTCATCTACATGGATTTTGATGCAGTTGTTGCAACAATCTCTATTGGATATACAGACTTCATTATTTCAGTGGGAGCCTTTAGTCTTGGAGAATGTCTCTATGACCTGGATATTAGAATACACTCATAGTTTATTTCCAAGTGTTGGAAATAAACATGAATTCTGAAATAAACCTATCATAAAGAGTTATGATGTATATATTTCAGATAGTAGTCTGGCATCTAGTGGGCTCTACTAAATTAGAAAATTAATGAATGGTTCACTAAGATTTCTAATATTGAAATTAAACCTTTAAAAGATCAATATGAGGATGAGGATCATTTAACAATGATCTGGCATCAAACCTTGGACATTTATCTGTTGATTTGATCAATAGATTGGTAAGAGATAAAACTTTAGAATGTCTAAAATTTCAAAACTTACATACTTGTGAATATTGTATTCAAAGTAAAATGTCCAATAAACCCTTCTTTGGGAAAAGTATAAGATGTCGAGGTACTCAAGATCTAATACATATTGATGTATGTGGATCATCTATATCAGAATAAACATTATGGATATGTGATATTTATTAATGATTATTTGTGATATAAGATTTCTTCCCTTCGCCATTAGAAACCTTTGAAATGTTCAAAGATTTCATAATTTTGGTTTGGAACCAAAGTTTGAAGGAAGATGGAAATGAATTTGGTCTAATCTAGGTAATCAGTACCTATTAGATGAATTCATGGTATACGGTGGACAAAAAAATATCATTCCTATCTCACTCCTTTTGATAAACCTAAACTCAATAGAGTTGTAGAGGGATACAATTGGATCATGTGTGACATGATTTGATCAATGATGAATTTTAGCATAATTATCCCTTAGTTTCCAGGTATATATGTGGAGTAGAAACTACAGTATATATCATTAATAAGGTTCAATGCATATAAGCTGGAATCTAGCACGAGAGAGTGCTACTTCATTAGGAAAATAAAGAATGGTATTGGATACCTACTTTATGACCTTGAGATTCTTAAAATATCTCATCTCTGATAATGTGATTCTTAGAGGTTGAGACTTTTGAAAGTCAAGATGAAAATGAAGTAAAGGAACTCATTTAATCTTGAGAAGATAATGAGGCTCCTGAAATTGGAAACTAAAAGGACAATTAAAGATGAAACACTAATACCTCCAAATGAGTTTGAGGATGTATTCCATGTGTCAGTTAAGTCTGACAATGATCGGATTTCATGTGATGAAACTCTTGAGGATCATAACATGAAAAGATGGATTTTTGCAACAAAAGTCTAAAGTAGACTTCATATACAAGTGTTGTATATGGACCCTCGAGGATCCGCCTATATGGGTAAGACCCATAAAGGTATAAATGGATCTTCAAGAGAAAGAAGTCAAGATTGCATTCATCTCTAAGGATATTCACATGAAGTAGCCCCGGGGCCTCATGGTTGAGGAAAGCAAGATGTGCAAGCTAAAGAAATCCATCTATGGACTCAAATAAGCTTCTTGTAGATGGAACATAAGATTTGATGAAATTATAAATGTTATGATTTCAGATAGAATCTTGATGAACCATATGAAGCTTAGTAAGAGTGCCATTTGTGTTCATCATGCTAAATGTAGATAATATCTTAATCATTTAGAATGATATAAGGATGATAATAAGTGTTTTATAATATGGTTGTTCCATAAGAGATATGATCTCAAAGATGCCTCTTAGATCTTAGTTCTGAAGGTGTTCAGAAG
Source organism: Ottelia alismoides (assembly GCA_037367405.1). Lineage (NCBI taxonomy): Eukaryota > Viridiplantae > Streptophyta > Magnoliopsida > Alismatales > Hydrocharitaceae > Ottelia > Ottelia alismoides. The sequence continues at coordinate 276,716 of JAZKJV010006793.1, read as the reverse complement.
CAAAAAGAAGAGGGTATCGGGACCGTCACATTTTGTATTACACCTTGGACATATTCCATTCTTGGAAATTCCAAGAAAGGCTTCCATTCCATTAAGATATGGTAATGACCTATCTGAAGGGATAGTACCTCAAGGAGTTGAGGAAGTGAATGCTAGAACTGCTTGCCCTTGTGCATCAGTTACGAGAAGCTGAGTGTACGCTAGATGTGTACAAAAGCCAGATATATGTCATGCAGTGGGAGTATTAAACTGTTACTAATCCAACTATGGAGATAAAACACTTGATTGCAGTAATAACAATAACTTCAAAGATGGAAAGATTTTTTTGAGATAGTGATCTCAAAGTCTTAACTTCAAAAACTTAAGATTTTATAGATAAGGATCTAAAAGGTCTTAGCTGTGGATACCTAAGAGATAGTGATCTCCAGGAATAAGGGTATTCTGATAAGGACTATAGAAATACTGGTTATGATAATTATTAAGCTGTAGTGTCAAGGAAATTGTAACTAACAAGATTGAGTATAGGTTGCATAAGATGCAACATTCGTATTAGCTGCGAGCACTGTTACTGGGGATATGTAAGTGCCGTAAAAGGACTTGGCGTAGTCTCACGGGAACAGAGTGACTGATAAGCTTACCTAACTATTTTATAAATAGCCTATGATTGCCACATGAGTGTAGGTTTAAATGATTAGCCCATTAATGTCTCTTTGGGTTAGTGGGAGATTGTTGGACATGCGAGCCCAGGGTGAGCCATTATGCAATAAATGTTATTGCACATATCATTCTCTGATCTGAAACAAAGAATAAATAATTTACATAATAGGTCCCTTAGTACAATTAGGGTTATGTACCATGGCCATCTTAGTAATCATACAGCTGTTGATTCAATAATTGAATCATAGAGGCTGGTGCTTGGATGAATATCTAAAGGGTTCGATTGAGGACTCATCCAACACCATCAAATGATTGTTAAGAGATTATCTCCAGCCTGAGTAGGAGATGGCAATACTTTCTCAATTAGGCAGATATCTGACCGACCTCTTAATGCAGGTCCTCTGCATAACAATAGAGATTCGGAGGTGCAAGATTAGTTAGGTCAAAGAGTTGACTTAATAAGATCGAGATAACCAAAGTCCTATATCGTATGTTGTCACGATACAAGCACACATCCTCTAACTGGAGACAGATGTGTTACTATATGTCTGAGTATGTACATTTGGCAGACCAATAGGTTGATGACCTAACCAAGGTCTATATACCGACGCGCTGGTGTGCATATAAGGGCATATGAGTAATATGATCTCTTAAAGGGATCATATAGGTTCATTTACTGAACCGGAAGGCATGAGCTCACTCATGAGATATTGGGAAGAATCAAATTCCGTGCACGGTCGTCTCGCTTTGGAAGCTTGACTGAATTTGTAGTTTGATATATACTTTTGGAAAGTATATGATCAAGACCTAGGTATGGTATATGATTTTGGAAAGTATATAATCGGTACCAACTCCCAATGATCGAATGAGAAACTTACTGATAAAAACCCTGAAGTAGACAATATGAAGTTGATCTAATACTTCGGGTTTATTATGAGTCTTCAAGTATGCAGGATGTACAAGTATTGGGAATACCTGAGGGTGATGTAATCATAAACGATTGTATAACCACAACGCTTCCATTCCTAGGGAGTGATGAAACGGGTCTCGATTTTAGTGACTCCTCTCAATAGAGAAGTAATCTGATCTTGGTCCAAATGTTGGGCATTGATCTGAATGTAATTCAGATGTAATGAAAAGATTAGATTTGTGATCTTGATTTCATCAAGCATCTATGGGAGACTCACGATCTGGATTTGAGATATGATCTTAATATCCAAGTCACTATATGTGGAACAATACAATCGCCATGTCCTTATCTCTAAGTATTCGCGGAGAAAGCGCATTATCCTTGAAAGTGTTCAGGATAATTTCATTGTTGATATGTGTATCCGAGCATTGAGTAAATGCATAATTAAATGTGATTTAATTATCATGAATAATATGAATTTGATTCATATTATAAGAAGAGTTATCTTAGATAATTAAATGTGATTTAATTATCAAAGATATAAATAATGTGAATGTGATTCATATTATTTGGGAACATGAGAATAGAGATCAAAGATGATTAAATGTGATTTAATTATCATGGATATGAATAATGTAGATAACACTATCCATATTGATCATATATATTATGAATGTGATTTATAATATATAAGAGAGAGCTATTTGTAATTTACATTTGTTGATTAAATGTTGATGTGAATTGGATTCACATTGAACATTAAAAATGAAAATGTAATTCACATTTTATTTTGGGTTGTGAATGTGATTTACAATTTTCCAATGGTAAGATTGCAATATTCACAAAATAATTATGAATTATTTTTGTTGAATAATTTACAACAAGTGTTGTTGTAAATCTTGAAGATTTCCATGGAATAATGTAATCTCGTGAGATATCATGAGATTACATGAGATTGCAACCAAAACCCATATTTTGGAAGGAGGCAATCTTCATTCCATAATCTTCATTCTTGATTGATTTAATTTGGGATTGATTTATATTGATTTATCAATATAGATGTAATCTATATTAAATTAATTGTTGTTGATTTTTACCAATACAAATCTTAGCCATTAAAAGAAACACAAACCAATGAGAGCCATTGGATTTGTATTGCCCATGGATTGAGATCCATGGATCTCAAAATATTATAAAAGGAGAGGCACCCTATTGCTCTTCTTTACACAAAAGAGAACATAAGTCTCTCTTTCTCTTTCTCTCTCTACAAGTCCACTCTCTCTCTCATGTGACCGTCCACGGAGGAGGCCGGAGGCTGCGTGTGGTGGAGGATGGCTGAAACTAGAGTGCTTTCAATTTTTATTAAGTTAAGATGAATTTTTAACTAATTGATTCATAAAAATTCTTCAAAAATTTCAATAAAATTAACCGTTAGATCCGTTATGAGTGATATATCCGTGAAAATGCAAAATGTTTTGAGATTCGATGGATGCATGAAGGTGTAACTAAGAAAGAGAAATTATGAAAAGAAATGAAGAAGAACAAATGGAGGAGGAAGAAGATGAACAAGAAGTCTGGATAATTATACCCCTCTTAACTTCATCATGATTTGAAAAAATCATGGTTAAGTCAACTCATTGGCGTTTAAACTAACGGAGGGGCACAACTGATAGAATGGCAAGAAGTTGGGGGCACAACTGATATTTCTAAAAAGATATGGGGGTATAATTGATATTACAGTATCTCGGAGGGATACAACTGTTGGACATGTGAGCCCACGGCGAGCCATTATGCAATAAATGTTATTGCGAATATCATTCCCTGATCTGAAATAAAGAATAAATAATTTGCATAATAGGTCCCTCTGTACAATTAGGGTTATGTACCATGGCTGTCTTAATGATCAAACAGCTGTTGATTCAATAATTGAATCATAGAGGCTGGTGCTTGGATGAATATCTAAAGAGTTAGATTGAGGACTCATCAAGCACCGTCAAATGATTGTTAAGATGTGATCTCCAGCCTGAGTAGGAGATGGCAATCCTTTCTCACATAGGCTGATATCTGACCGACCTCTTGATGCAGGTCCTCTGCATAGGAATAGAGATTCGGAGGTGTCAAATTAGTTAGGTCAATGGGTTGACTTAACGAGATCGAGATAACCTAAGTCCTATGTTGAATGCTGTCACAGCATAGGCACGCATCCTCTGACCGGAGACAGATGTATTGCTATATGTCTGAGTATGTACATTTGACAGACCAATAGGTTGATGACCTAACCAAGGTCTATACACCGGCGCGTTGGTGTGCATATAAGGGCATATGAGTAATACGATCTCTCAAAGGGATCATACAGGTTCACTATTGAACCGGAAGACATGAGCTCACTCATGAGATATTGGGAGGAATCAAATTCCGTGCACGGTCGTCTCGCTTTGGAAGCTTGACTGAATTTGTAGGTTTGATATATACTTTTGGAAAGTATATGATCAAGACCTAGGTATGATATATGCTTTTGGAAAGTATATGATCGATACCAAATCCCAATGATCAAATGAGAAACTTGGTGATCAAACCCTGAAGAAGACAGTGTAAAATAGATCTTGATCTTCGGGTTGACCTGGGTCTTCCAGTATGCAGGATGTACAGGTATTGGGAATACCTGAGGGTGATGTGATCATAAACGATTGTATATCCATGACGCTTCCATTCCGAGGGAGTGATGAAACAGGTCTGGATTTTAGTGACTCCTCTCAGTAGAGAAGCAATCTGATCTTAGTCCAAATATTGGACATTGGTCTGAATGAGATTCAAATTCAATAAGAAGATTAGATTTGCGGTCTTGATTTAATCAAGCATCTGTGGGAGGTTCGTAAGATCTGGATTTGAGATAAGATCTCAATATCCAAGTCACTATACGTGGAATAATACAATCGCCCTGTCCTTATCTCCAAGTATCTGCGGAGAAAGCACATTATTCTTGAAAGGGTTCAAGAATAATTCTTTTGATGAAATATCCAAGCAAGGACTTGATGATTAAATGAGATTTAATTATCAAGTTTAATATGAATATAATTCATATTGTGAAAATGATTATCTAAGATAATTAAATGGGATTTAATTATCAAAGATTAAGAGAATGTGGATAACACTATCCATGATATATGTGTGTCATAAATATGATTTATAATATACATATATAAGAGAGAGAATCTATGTAAATAGCATTTGTTAATTAATAATGTGGATTGGATTCACATTTATTAATTAATTGGAAATGCAATTTACTAATTAGTTTGGGTTGTGAATATGATTCACATAATATTCAATGGCATGATTGAAATATTCACAAATTAATTGGGAATTAATTTGGTGAATATTTTTGTGAATTCAAAATTAATTAAGGAATAATAAGATAAATAAAAAGGAGCCAAAAATTGACCACCCTCCTGACGAAGCGCAAAATCGACCCTTTAAAAGAGTGTTTTTAGCACTCAGAATCGTCATCGTAGTCGGGCCGGTTTGGGTCATCAAAGGATCACCTCATTTAAATATATGCCATGATGAATCAAAATGAGATGATCGTATTTATTTTTTACTTGGCAAGATACCAAGGTCGAACTCAGGGACACGAGCCTCTCTCGTATTAATCAGATTTAAATGTGTTCAATTAAGCGTTGAAATAAAGCCTATAGGTCAAATGATGCAAAGACACAACATGACATGCAATTAAAATAAAACATGCATTTTTTTATCATTTTTTACAATGCAAATAGATGCCATGCAAAGTGAATGATATGCCCAAAATAACAGTCACTTGAGCCATAGGAAAATCACGAGTCAATCCAAGTTGAAATAAAGAACCCTCTACTAATATGAAACACGTAAGCATGATAAATCGAAAAGATTCAAGACACTTAGATAAGAAAATAATACATCACAGTTCATAGTGTCAAATCTAAAATTTAAACATGCCATAATGAAGAGGATGAGATGAGCTTTAAAACGAAACTGAAATCAACTTGATTGGATAAACATAGCTCAAGATACGCATAAAAGAAGACAGGGGCATAATTGAAAGAAAACATAAAAAAGATAACTACAAATAGGTCCTGGCAGGGACTAAAATGTAAATACGTAAAAGTACTGGACTTCCCTGTAAAATATCCTCGGCTCATGCTTGCTGCACGTGATACAAGGACCTAACTGCAAATTGGAGAAGATGGCGGGGGCTCCCTGCAATTTGCCCAGAAGGCACGTGGGGTGCACGTGCTTCTTCCAGGCTCGGATTGATCCTAGGCTCGGGGGAGGTTCGGCTGCCTCGGCTAGGCTTGGACGTAGGCTCGGGCTCGCTGCAGGCTCGGTGGAGGTTCGGGAGAGGCCTGGTGCATCCAAGCTTGGAGGCTCGGACGGGAGGCTCGGTGCAGGCCCAAAAGCAACCACGTGGCCGAATGACGGCCATTGGATCATAAAGATCCAAGGGTTCCTGTTGGTGGACGACGTGGCTGCACGAAGATCGTCGGATCGAAAGGATCCAACCTCTGCTACTGTTGATGGCGTGGTCTCCTTATGGCCGTTGGATGACCGCCGAGGAAGGTGTATCCAACGGAGCCTGTAGCATCTCCTTCTTCGACTGTTGGCGGCGGAATTCGAGCTCCGGCGAGAAGCTTCAAACTCCGCCGCTCTCATCTGGGCACTGAGGATCTCCCCCGAGCTCGGAGAGGGATCGTCGAGGAAGCCAGGAGCTCGGGGAAGATGCGAGGCGTCTTGGTTCGGTCTGATGGAGCTCAGAAGGTCGACTGCGAGGTCGATGAAAACGACGCCGGCAAAGCTCCGGCCATTCAAGTCTTTGGATACCTGCAGGGTTAGTAACGCAAAGCCGAAGCGAGAAAAAATTCTTGCGTGCGTGCATGAGTGAGATGGGAGCTCTTCGGGGGTGGAGAACGTGGATAGCTCGGAGCTCCTCCGCCGCGAGGGCGGAGGAGGTGGGTCGACTGTGGTTGAAGGTCTGGAAGGAAGAGGAGGTGATCGAGAAGTTGCGCGAGAAGGGGGAATTGTTGGCGAAGCTTGTGAAGGTGTGAATGAAGGGCGAGGTTGACCGGAGTGACCGAGAATAACTCGAACAAATTGACTAAAAATACAAAGAATGAAGACGAAGAAGCTTACCTGCTTGGAGGCGGAGCGGAGCTTGGGGGCGAGCTCGAGGTCGAACTCTGGTCGTCGCTGAACTCCGGCAGCCAATCGGAGCAGCTCGGGCGGTCGCGATGCGCCACAACTCCGCCGTGAAGGTCGGAGGGTCACACCGGGGAAGACAGTCGTCTTCGCTCTACCCTCCGCCTCCCCCTGTCACTGGGAGACGGAGGGGGGCTGGGCTGCTCCCCTCGTAAAGATGGACAGGTTGCTTCGGCTGGAGGAGCGGCGTATTTGAAGGTTGGACTCAGTGGGGTTGCGAGTGGCCGACGTGGTTTCGAGGGGTGTTGAGGAGCGAGTGGGACGATGACTGGAGTTGTGGAGTAGTGCGCGGGGTAGAGGAAAGATCGGAGAAGACCATGGGGCGGTTGGCGAAGGGTGAGGTAGTCGGAGTTCGTGGAGAAAATGGGAAAGGGGAGAGGTGGCGCGAGTGGAGAACGTGGGGGTGGAAGTGGCCTTCAGAGGTAGAAGACGATGTATCAACCGTTGGATCTGGTGATCCAACGGTTGGTATTTGGGCGCGAGCGAGCGTCCACGATTAGATCGGAAGCGGTAAGATCGGTGGTCGATGAAGCAGCCACGTGTCGGTTGGAGAGCGAGGCGCCATCGGAGGGCGGTGATGAGAAGAAGCTGTCGATCGGATGGCTAAGGCGCGAGCTTAGAAGAGGCGGCTGTGATGCGAGATCCAGGGCGCGATCGAAGAGCCCACAACGCTCCACGTGTCTGGCTGAGGTCGAGGCGCCCACGTGCGGTGCAGATGGAATGCGAGGGAGATCTGACGGCTGAAAGAAAGAGCGCACGTGGTCAAGGAGAAACCGTTGGATCTGATGGTCATCCAACGGCCAGAAGTAAGGGCGGGTACTGCAAGAAGGACCGGGCCACGTGGCTCTCCCAGATTGGGCCACGTGGCCCAATCAGATTGGTCAGAATGTATTTTTGATTTTTGAGGGATTATTTGGTCGAATTTGAGAAAACTCAAAACATGAAAGTTGTAGATCTTGAAGAGATCTACAAGTTTCATGTTGACCAAAACTCGAAAAGAAATCAAACAAGGACCCAAAATATTTTTGAGGGTATTTTTGAGTCTAAAAATACCACGAATTTTGTTTTGCCAATTTTTTTGTGGTTTTTAATTTATTAGGGACTCTGTTAATTATTAGACATTAACAGGGAATTATTGACAAATCTTTAAGCAAGGGGGTTAATTATGACAAATAAAGATGATGAAACTGAGGTTCATCACCCCCCTATACTTAAACTATGCTCGTCCTCGAGCATAAAAAAAATGACTAAGTTGGATTAACCCCCTTGTGCATGTGAATACAGGATCCAATCTGATCAAGTCGACTCGGCTTCAGAGATCCGAAATTTTAGAGTTCAACCCAGCCTTAATCAAGAGGCTTCCAATTCCTCTATTTCTCTAGACTCTCTCTGATGTACATATAAACTAAAGGATATGAGTTTAGTGTTGACTGCAATTCTGAGAGTAGAGTCAAGTCTTCACCAAAAATCTTGGTCCAAGAAAATCTCCTAAGGACCCAATCCTCAGCACTAGGGAATAAATCAAATCTTGCATTCAGTCTACCGTCTCTTTAGTTTGTCAGTCTTTAGAAAATGTGGATGGCAGGCCAGAAAATGGAGGGCATGGGATTGTGTCAATTCTTCTCTCCCTCTCATTGGAACAAGGATTCTCTCTAGTGCCTTTTACACAACACTTTTTTTGGTGTTGATCAGTGCGTCCGTCAAGAGAAGTTGGAGCCGTCTGCACTTGTTTTCCTGGGAGTACACCGGGGTGTGTCTTTTTTGGGTATCTATTATACCTTCTACACCCAGACTTGTAGCATTTACGATGCAGAGCCCTTTTTTGGTGCAAGCCCGACTCCTGGTCCTAATAGCGGTGGTCCAAGTGGAAACTTTGAAAAGTTTGGGAGCGCTCGCCTTTGGTGGAAGCTCTTTTATATTTGACTTTGTGGAATGAGAGCTTATCTTTGAAATTTCATTGACTTGTATAAATTTTGGCTAGCTCCACTGCTTTTACCAAGAGTTGGCGCACACTGATCAACAATTTTTTTATTTATATCACACCCAGGCACTTAGGTCAATGTCAAGAGATTAGTATAAGAATCAAGTTCTTATACTGGCTAAAATTGCTGACACTCAGGTTTCCTGAAGCCTCCAAAGATTTTATCCCATCCTCGAGCATCATTAGATCAAATCCAAACTTGACTTCCTCATCCCAATCCCTCAGGTGAAAAATCAACTCATCTCAATCAAAAACCGCAGTCGTGCATGTGATGTGCTGATCATATTCTCTTTTGTCTGAGACTAAGCATGGAATATAGCATGCAAATCTAGAGACTTAGGGGAATGTGGATGATTAAGTCTAAGACCCTGATGGTTAAGGCTGGTTAACCGCAAATCTAAAAGACCTCTAAAAGCTAAGTCTCCTTGAACAATTCAGATCCTGGGTGAAAGTGAAAGAGTAGAGGTTTAATCCAACTTCTTCATCCAAAAACACACATTTTTTTTTAATTTTGCAATTTTTATGGATTTTAGTCAAAACATAGGTTAGACTCAACTTTCCTTGATAAAAAATTTTCAAAACCATGTCACACGAATAAAGAATTTTCAAAACATTTTTCAAACAGATTTTTCAAAACAAGAAAAACTCATTTTTCAAATCATTTTCGAAAATATTTTTATCAAGATAGTGTAACATAGTTAGAAAAGCCGTGAAATCTTTTGAGTTCTCTTAGTCCAACAAATTTTTACCTTAGCCAAAAAGTTTTTAATTTTTCAAAATTTTCAGATATTAGCTAAAGTAAATAAATTGTATGTACGGTATACCCCCCTATCCTTAAACTTTGCTATGTCCTCATAGCACTAGATATTACGAGTCCATAGGTCCATTAAAAAGAGAAGAATATACGGGAGATAAAAGGGACTCCCCCCTATACTTAGGTTAGAAATAACCTAAGTATAAAGGCAAGAAAAGATGAGTAGAGAAATCACAGGGACTTGGGTCCCCCCTATACTTAGGCTGAGATTAGCCTAAGTATAAAGATGAGGATTAATGTTGGAAGAGACCCAAGGTGAACGAAGAAGAGGGATGGATTTACAGGTGAGCGGTATTGAATCTTGGAGATGAAATGGAGTGACTATGGTTTTGGGGTTGTGTGTCGTAACAAATAAGGCTCAATCAAGCAAGCAAACCCTTAGTTTCACCAACTCACACATGAAACCAACCAAGGTTGGTTGATTATCTTGTCGGTTTTATTGGTGATAAAACTTTAGATAATTACGCGGAGAAATATGTGCAATAAAAACCAACGCGTAACTGAGGGTGTTGCTCTCCCAAAACCGATTTTTACTCCGTTTTTGGTTGACTTGCAATTAACAGTCCCAATTTTATTTTGAGTTATCACTGAATTAAGGTTAGCACAAAATCAAGAAATCATCGTCTACCGTTCATTCCATTTTCCATTAATCCTAGGTGATCAAGCTAGAAAATGAAAGCCGAGAAAAACATGTATTCAAAGAAACCGCGATCTAGGCTAAGCGATAAATCATGCAGTGATTTGACGATAAAAGCCGCGAAAAAACTGAGGCCGTTTTGAAAATCAAATGCAACATGTATGCAAGTCGAGAAAGCCGCACCTAATCATGCATCTATTAGCGGTGATTAATCTTCATGAGTTTTAGCTAAGTGATGCGAGATTATGTGCGTCTTCATTTAGAGTGTGTCCTACCTACGATCAAGCACGTAAAAAATATGAAAAATTGAGCTCGGAGAGCCGCGTGCCTAGTCCTAGGTCGACACTCAAGTGGGGACGATCCCCACACAACCACAATCGTTCGATTACAATCGCGAGTCTTCGATCGAAGACCGCTGTAAAAGACGAATTATTAAAAAGAAAATGCTACAAAAATGCGACACATTTTTTTTTCTTTTCTTCCTCCTTTGCTCCAAGCATGCTCCTGCGGCTCCTCGCAGCGGGGAACGTCCTGCTCCTCGCCTCCTTGATCCATCAAGGGCCCTGCCACAGAAATAATGGTTAGAGATCAAATAAGAAAGAAAAATTTTCTATGCAAAAATATGTGACTATTTAACCTATAAAAAGGAACACTAAATTAAACACACAAAAATCCAAAAAATAAAAGAAATGAGCCGTGTCCCCGGCAACGGCGCCATTTGACGAACCGCAAAATCGGCCCTCTAATAATGCTAAATTAGCACCTTAATACGTCGAAGCAGTCACGCGGGTATAGTGGTGAGTATTCCCGCCTTAATACGTTGTAGTATAGTGGTGAGTATTCCCGCCTGTCACGCGGGTGACCCGGGTTCGTTCCCCGGCAACGGCGCCATTTGACGAAGCGCAAAATCGACCCTTTAAAAGAGTGTTTTTAGCACTCAGAATCGTCATCGTAGTCGGGCCGGTTTGGGTCATCAAAGGATCACCTCATTTAAATATATGCCATGATGAATCAAAATGAGATGATCTTTGGTAGTCGTAGTCGGGCCGGTTTGGGTCATGATTGGTCATCGTAGTCGGGCCGGTTTGGGTCATGATTGGTCAGAATGTATTTTTGATTTTTGAGGGCTTATTTGGTCGAATTTGAGAAAACTCAAAACATGAAAGTTGTAGATCTTGAAGAGATCTACAAGTTTCATGTTGACCAAAACTCGAAAAGAAATCAAACAAGGACCCAAAATATTTTTGAGGGTATTTTTGAGTCTAAAAATACCACGAATTTTGTTTTGCCAATTTTTTTGTGGTTTTTAATTTATTAGGGACTCTGTTAATTATTAGACATTAACAGGGAATTATTGACAAATCTTTAAGCAAGGGGGTTAATTATGACAAATAAAGATGATGAAACTGAGGTTCATCACCTCCATAGGTGGCGTCACCCATGAATTGTTCATGGGTGACGCCCCCCAATTTTAGGGAGGTTGGTTGACTCCATTTTTATTTATCACATTATCTCTTAATTAGTTAATGTTAAATTAAATTATGTTGATAATGTTGCAACATTTTTTAATTTAAATTAATGTTGTTGGTTTTAACCAACAACAATCATAGCCATTGATTTAGCATGGACCAAGCATAGCCCTTGGATCCATGTGTCCCATGGATTGAGATCCATTGGATCCTAAACTAATATAAAAGGAGGGCTAGGGTAGCCTTCCATGGTATATCATTAAGAGTTGTACAAGGTGACAACTCTCTCTCTCTTTCTCATTCTCGCCCTCTCTCTCTCTTTCTCTTCTCCATTAAGTGGTCGTCCACTTTGTGGTTAGAAAGGAGAGACTCTCGGCTTCTTCTTCGACGACTCGTGGATCTCCATCTTCTTTGGAGTTTCTTACTCTAAAGGAAGACGACGGATTTCGTTTGACGAAATCGGGGGAGCCATCGCTTGGATCTTCATCGAGGATTGCGGGAAGGAACATGACTCATCATCGCGCCCGCAAGTGCGTTCTTCGTGGATCGGACTTAAGATAGGAGGATCTCTACTTTGGGATCTCGCGATCACAACCACGCTTCAAGAGGTATTCCTTGTACTTTGTGGTTTGATGAAACGATCCGAGAAGTGTTCTCGTGATCATGTGGTTTCATCTTTAAAGTTAAAAAATTTTAATTTCCGCTGCATCTAGCATCTAGTACGACTAGTTGCTCTGATTGCATACGATGCGATCGACACGCTTCCGTGATGCGCTTGAGGATTCTCAATATCCTTCAAGTAGTATCAGAGCCATAGGTCGAATATGGTTTTGGATATGATCCATAGACCTTAGACGATTTGGTTCTTGAAAGGGTTGCGAAATTTTTACTGCATTTCAATTTTCGCACCTCTGTGTAATTGAATTTTTCGGCACTGTTTAAAATGTTTAAACACGAAATTTTCAATTGGATTTTGTTCCCCATTAAACAAGGAAACCATAGGACTTGAGTTTACTAAATTTGGACTTCATTTGCTCAAGACATGGCTTTTTGAATATGACTATATTCACTGTTGCGGGAACTGCGGATTTGAACGTGATTAATGAGATAATTACGGTTTTAATCCGCCTCGAAATGCGTGAATTATCACTTGGGTTCTTTAATAAATCAAATAGGCAATCTTTGGAAACTGAGTTTGCATTTTTTGGATTTAAATTGATCAAGATAAGTTAATTTTAGTTATTGGGGGTCACTGCTAGAAATTAACAATTTTGATCTTGAACCTTGTGATATGTCATTCAATTATCATGATGAAAATTAATTGTTAATTTTCTGGAATAATTAGTGATAAATATTTGTAAAATATTTAAAGAGATAATTATTTCATTGAATGACACTTGCCTAAACCACAATGATGAGATATTAGATCTTGATCATTGGTTCATCAACAAACATTGCTTTCATGAAAACCATAGTTTATCCTACAATTGTTGCTGGACAACTTTTACATGAAAAACCCTTTTGCTTGAATAGGATTGGGGATTTGTCTAGCAAATCTCCTTATAATCAAAAATGTTTTGATTTATATTATATGGTATAATTTCGGTTGAAAAACCGATGAACATCTCAAAGTACATGATGCTCTATCTGGTATTATCCTTTCCCGAGGCGGATGTGGTGCCTAGTCGGAGAGCATTGGGGTAGCGGGTTGCAACGTATGTGGTCCGTCCCACTCTCGTCGGTACTGGCCATGACAGCGGGTAGGGACTGTATAATACCGGAGACAGACAATGTGTATTTTTCTAATTATTAAAATTCGAATAATACGTATTTTGAGATAATACCTACTATTCAAGTAAAAGACATGTTTGTTGATTGATGATTGGATTGATGATTAATTTAATGTGATTAAATTAATTATATCCAATAAACACTCTATTTTGAATAGATGTGTATTTTCCTTGGAAGAATTAATTATGTGAATATGATTCACAATAATTAATTACAATTTGAATATGAGGTGGAGGATCACATAAGTGACATCCATGGTCTCCCGTCAAGGCAAAGGATTTCGTCGCCAGTTGTTGTGTATAGGAGACGCCTGTCCGAAGTGACAAATCCTGTACATGATTTAATTGGATCGGGTTCTTTGCTTCTCGAAAGAGTAAGGCCGTATACGTAGTGACCCCAATATCGGGTCCTCATATTATTGGGGCGATATTGGATTGCGTATAGCGAGTATTAAGCCTGTTGACGGTTGGTTCAATTAATGACGGGTCAACATTGCCTTAGGGGTGGTGGGCCCGGGTGTTAAAGACCGAATTGGGAAATGCAAGTTGGACTTGCAAGGCGGAATGTGTTCCCGCTTCTTTTTATCCGAGTTGTAGGTTCTCATATTATTGGGATGCAACGAAGATAGGAAAGGAGATCCCAGATCTTGCTAGAGATATAATGGTAAGAATATCTCTTACATTGAAAGTGATTAAGGGAATGAACTTTCAGTGTTGATAAGGCAAGACAACTTTGATATAAAAATTCCTAAATCAAAGTAAAACATGTATATATATATACCCTTATGCAAATTTCTTATTTCAGATAATCCTTCATTAAACCCACTCAATGTTATACTCAATGATAACCAGTAAAAATATCTTGGATTGGACTCATGATCCAGATATTGTGCTTGCAATTGAACACATAATGTATGTGGTTGCAATGTGCAAGTTTCCTCAAGATAATGAGGAATGACAATTAAATAAGATAATAAGACATCACCTTAGGGTTTGTATGTCTCTATAGTCTTGATCTTTCATCGAATGTACTTGGGAAGTGACATGTTGATGATGATCGTAATTGTCGAATAATCCTTATAAAATAAAAGAAGATATTTTGGCATACAAATGTGCTCTAGACATTTAATCATGAATGACATGGTTCTCTGCATTATGCAGAATGGTGGCTCGAAAGAGATGATGTATTCAAAATGTTTGAATACCTACCTGAACCTAAGTCTCCAAGAGTTAAGATGAATGTAGATATGATGAGTGTCATCATTCTACTGTCTATACTCAAGTCATTCATGAAGCTTCATGATATTCATAATGTATGAATTTAATGAAGCATGTATAAATGTTGAAATGCTCTTGTATTGAAATCCTTAGAATTCAACATAAGAGATCCTTAGTCTTAAGCAATGGTTGTTTATAGATTAAGAGAGTGCAGTGGAAGCATGGGTCAGACCCGAGTAAGAAGGAAAGTCAAAGAGTTGACCTACTTTTGTGACTTCCATATGACATCCAAAGAGTTGGATGAATGCCAATACTGCAATATGTTGATGTGTTGATAGTATGACTATCAAGTCTGTCTAAAATCCTTAGTGAAGGACTCGGATAGAGCATCAGAATAATCTACATATAGTCATTGACTCTGACTTTATTATTTCATAAGATAAAGTCTGACAATTGTATCCCAATCTTCTATGACATTTGCAATTGGTTGCATAAATATATTAGAAGATTAGAAATTTGATCTTGAGGTTTAGTAGTCATCTACATGGATATTGCTGTAATTGTTGCAGCAGTCTCTGTTGGATAGATGGACTTCATATTCTCAGTGGGAGAGCCCTTAGTCCTGGAGAATGTCTCTATGACCTAGATAGTAGAGTACACTCATTGTTTGTTTCTAAATGTTGGAAATAAACATGAATTCTGAGATAGAACTATTATAAAGAGTTATGATGGAAATATTTCAGATTGTAATCTAACATCTAGTGGACTCCACAAAATTAGAATAGTAATGAATGGTTCATTAAGATTTCTAATACTGAAAATCAAACCTTATAAGATCAATAGGAGGATGAAGATCATTTGACAATGATCTGGCATCAAGCCTTGGACATTTGTCTATTGATTTGATCAATAGACTAGTAAGATATGAAACTTTAGAATGTCTAAAATTTCAAATCTTACATACTTGTGAATATTGTATTCAAAGTAAAATGTCCAATACACCCTTCTCTGGGAATGGTGTTAGATGTCGAGGTATTCAAGATCTTATACATATTGATGTATGTAGATCATCTATATCATAGTAAACATTATGGATATGTGATATCTATTGATGATTATGTATGATATGAGATTTCTTCTCTTCACCTGAGAAACCTTTGAAATGTTCAAAGATTTCACAATTTTGGTTTAGAACCAAAGTTTGAAGAAAGATGAAATGAATTTGATCTAACCTAGGTAGCTTGTACCTATTAGATAAAATTCAAAGAATACCTTATGGAGATATGAATATCATTTCTATCTCACTCCTCCTGATAAACCTGAACTCAATAGAGTTATAGGGAGATACAATTGGATCATGTGTGACATGATTTGATCAATGATGAATTTTAGCATAATTATCCTCTTAGTTTCCAGGTATATATGTGTAGTAGAAACTACAATATATATCCTTAATAAGGTTCCATGGATGTAAGCTGGAATCTAGCACTTGAGAGTGCTACTTCATTAGGAAAATAAAGTGTGGTATTGGATACCTACTTTATGACCTTGAGATTCTTAAAAGATCTCATCTCTGAGAATGTGATTCTTTGAGGATTGAGACTCTTGAGAATCAAGATGAAAATGAAGTAAAGGAACTCATTTAATCTTGAGAAGATAATGAGGCTCCTGAAATCGGAAACTAAAAGGACAATTAAAGATGAAACATTAATACCTCTTCAAATGAGTTTGAGGATGTATTCCATGTGTCAGCAGAGTCTGACAATGATCGGACTTCATGTGATGAAGCTCCTAAGGATCATGACATGGAAAGATGGATATTAGCAATAAAGTCTAAAGTAGACTTCATATACAAGTGTTGTATATGGACCCTCGAGGATCCACCTATAAGGGTTAGACCCATTAAGGTGTAAATGGATCTTCAAGAGAAGAGGAACCTGATGAGAAGGTAGAGACCTTCAAAGCTCGGTTCGTAGCCATGAGCTGCACACCGTAAGAGAAGACATTGCTTGCAATGAGACTTGCTCTTTGGAAACCATGCTTAAAATCATCAGAATGTTGCTAACCTTAGCTACACAACTTGACTTTGCTTCTTCAAGATGGAAGTCAAGATTGCATTCTTCTAAGAATACCTCTCTGAGGATATTCACATGAAGTAGCCCCAGGGCTTCATGGTTGAGGAAAGTAAGGTGTGAAAGCTAAAGAAATCCATCTGTGGACTCAAATAAGCTTCTTGAAGTTGGAACATAAGATTTGATGAAATTATAAATGTTATAATTTCAAATAAAATCTTGATGTACCATGTGAAGCTTAGTGGGAGTGCCATTGTGTTCATCGTGCTAAATGTAGATAATATCCTAATCATTTGGAATGATATAAGGATGATAATAAGTGTTTTATAGACTGGCTATTCCATACCTTGAGATATGATCTCAAGAATGCCTCTTGGATCTTAGTTCTGAAGTTGTTCAGAAGCAAAGAAAAGAGGGTATTGGGACTGTCACATTTGTAGTACACCTTGGACATATTCCATTCTTGGAAATTCCAAGAAAGGCTTTCTTCCTTGAGATTTGGTACTGACCTATCTAAAAGGATAGCACCTCAAAGAGTTGAGGAAGTGAATGCTAGAACTGCTTGCACTTGTGCATCAGTTATGAGAAGCTAAGTGTATGCCAGATGTGAACAAAAGCTAGATATCTGTCATGCAGTGGGAGTAGTAAACTGTTACTAATCCTACTATGGAGAGAAAACACTTGATTGCAGTAATAATAAAATCTTCAAAGATGACAAGGCTATAGAGATAGTGATCTCTAAGTCTTATCTTCAAAAGCTTAAGACTTTATAGATAGAGATCTAAAAGGTCTTGACTGTGGATACCTTGAGAGATAGTGATCTCCCGGAATAAGGGTATTCTGATAAGGATTATGGAAATACTGGTTATAATAGTTATTGAGCAATAGTGTCAAGGACACTATAACTGCTTTGACTAGATTGAGTATTGGTTGCATAAGATTCAACATTCGCATTGGATGCGAGCACTGTTACCTAGGGATATGCAAGTGCCGTAAAAGGACTTGGCATAGTCTTTTGGGAACAGAGTGACTGATCAGCTTACCTAGCTATTTCTAAATAGCCTATGATTGTCACATGAGTGTGGGTTTAAATAATTAGCCCATTAATGGCTCTTTGGGCTAGTGGGAGATTGTTGGACATGTGAGCCCACGGCGAGCCATTATGCAATAAATGTTATTGCGAATATCATTCCCTGATCTGAAATAAAGAATAAATAATTTGCATAATAGGTCCCTCTGTACAATTAGGGTTATGTACCATGGCTGTCTTAATGATCAAACAGCTGTTGATTCAATAATTGAATCATAGAGGCTGGTGCTTGGATGAATATCTAAAGAGTTAGATTGAGGACTCATCAAGCACCATCAAATGATTGTTAAGATGTGATCTCCAGCCTGAGTAGGAGATGGCAATCCTTTCTCACATAGGCTGATATCTGACGACCTCTTGATGCAGGTCCTCTGCATAGGAATAGAGATTCGGAGGTGTCAGATTAGTTAGGTCAATGGGTTGACTTAACGAGATCGAGATAACCTAAGTCCTATGTTGAATGCTGTCACAGCATAGGCACGCATCCTCTGACCGGAGACAGATGTATTGCTATATGTCTGAGTATGTACATTTGACAGACCAATAGGTTGATGACCTAACCAAGGTCTATACACCGGCGCATTGGTGTGCATATAAGGGCATATGAGTAATACGATCTCTCAAAGGGATCATACAGGTTCACTACTGAACCGGAAGACATGAGCTCACTCATGAGATATTGGGAGGAATCAAATTCCGTGCACGGTCGTCTCGCTTTGGAAGCTTGACTGAATTTGTAGGTTTGATATATACTTTTGGAAAGTATATGATCAAGACCTAGGTATGATATATGCTTTTGGAAAGTATATGATCGATACCAAATCCCAATGATCAAATGAGAAACTTGGTGATCAAACCCTGAAGAAGACAGTGTAAAATAGATCTTGATCTTCGGGTTGACCTGGGTCTTCCAGTATGCAGGATGTACAGGTATTGGGAATACCTGAGGGTGATGTGATCATAAACGATTGTATATCCATGACGCTTCCATTCCGAGGGAGTGATGAAACAGGTCTGGATTTTAGTGACTCCTCTCAGTAGAGAAGCAATCTGATCTTAGTCCAAATATTGGACATTGGTCTGAATGAGATTCAAATTCAATAAGAAGATTAGATTTGCGGTCTTGATTTAATCAAGCATCTGTGGGAGGTTCGTAAGATCTGGATTTGAGATAAGATCTCAATATCCAAGTCACTATACGTGGAATAATACAATCGCCCTGTCCTTATCTCCAAGTATCTGCGGAGAAAGCACATTATTCTTGAAAGGGTTCAAGAATAATTCTTTTGATGAAATATCCAAGCAAGGACTTGATGATTAAATGAGATTTAATTATCAAGCTTAATATGAATATAATTCATATTGTGAAAATGATTATCTAAGATAATTAAATGGGATTTAATTATCAAAGATTAAGAGAATGTGGATAACACTATCCATGATATATGTGTGTTATAAATATGATTTATAATATACATATATAAGAGAGAGAATCTATGTAAATAGCATTTGTTAATTAATAATGTGGATTGGATTCACATTTATTAATTAATTGGAAATGCAATTTACTAATTAGTTTGGGTTGTGAATATGATTCACATAATATTCAATGGCATGATTGAAATATTCACAAATTAATTGGGAATTAATTTGGTGAATATTTTTGTGAATTCAAAATTAATTAAGGAATAATAAGATAAATAAAAAGGAGCCAAAAATTGACCACCCTCCATAGGTGGCGTCACCCATGAATTGTTCATGGGTGACGCCCCCCAATTTTAGGGAGGTTGGTTGACTCCATTTTTATTTATCACATTATCTCTTAATTAGTTAATGTTAAATTAAATTATATTGATAATGTTGCAACATTTTTTAATTTAAATTAATGTTGTTGGTTTTAACCAACAACAATCATAGCCATTGATTTAGCATGGACCAAGCATAACCCTTGGATCCATGTGTCCCATGGATTGAGATCCATTGGATCCTAAACTAATATAAAAGGAGGGCTAGGGTAGCCTTCCATGGTACATCATTAAGAGTTGTACAAGGTGACAACTCTCTCTCTCTTTCTCATTCTCGCCCTCTCTCTCTCTTTCTCTTCTCCATTAAGTGGCCGTCCACTTTGTGGTTAGAAAGGAGAGACTCTCGGCTTCTTCTTCGACGACTCGTGGATCTCCATCTTCTTTGGAGTTTCTTACTCTAAAGGAAGACGACGGATTTCGTTTGACGAAATCGGGGGAGCCATCGCTTGGATCTTCATCGAGGATTGCGGGAAGGAACGTGACTCATCATCGCGCTCGCAAGTGCGTTCTTCGTGGATCGGACTTAAGATAGGAGGATCTCTATTTTGGGATCTCGTGATCACAACCACGCTTCAAGAGGTATTCCTTGTACTTTGTGGTTTGATGAAACGATCCGAGAAGTGTTCTCGTGATCATGTGGTTTCATCTTTAAAGTTAAAAAATTTTAATTTCCGCTGCATCTAGCATCTAGTACGACTAGTTGCTCCGATTGCATACGATGCGATCGACACGCTTCTGTGATGCGCTTGAGGATTCTCAATATCCTTCAACAACTGATAAAAACCCTACACACACATACACACCCGAGCAGACCCTCCTTATGCCGATTTCCTGAGACCTGCCTCGACTTGCCAGCTCCGTCTCAGTACTCCAGTACTCCAGCAGCGAGTGACGAAGATTGGAAAACTTTAGATAAGATGGTTCTTTCATAGAAGTGTGAAAAGCCAACCATCTTATCCATTCGCAATAAATCTGACGGTTACGATTAATTGATTGTTATCTATATTTTTAAATATAGAAAAAAAACCCATTATGGTCATTTTAGCATATTAGATATTTAGAATGCAACAAATATCTCCTAAATTATCTCTTGTCTCTCTCTTTTCTCTCTCTCTCTCTCTCTCTCTCTCGATCAACGACGGCACACAGGGTGACGCAGAGGCGACGATGGCGTACGGGTCTATTTTGGCGATCGACAATGGAAGAGGCTGCGCCAGGTGGATCAGGGTCCTTGCACGACCGGGTGCTCCTACGGGCTGATCTGGATGGCAGTTGCGGCGTGTAGAGGTCGGCCCGTGGTGCGAGGATGCTACGCAAGGGGTGCATATGCTGCATCGTGCAGATGTCCATCAGGCAGAGGGCGGCAGTCTCCTCCAGGCGATGGTCGGGTGTAGGAGGCGAGGAGCTCCCAACGGTCGGGGCGGGTGTTGGTGGTGCGAAGTGGACAGGCTGTGTCAGCGGCTGAAGAAGATCGGGGGGATAGGGCTCCTGCCTCTCAAGGCGGAGAAGGTGCGGTGATGGTGGATCAGCGGACAGGTGGTTGTTCTTCAGATGATCGACTACGATGAGGCAAGGATAGAGATCGTTTTTAAATCGGGGAGGGTGAGTGTGGAGGAGATAAGTTGTGGAGGAAAAGGGCAGAAGAGGTGCGGGTGGAGGGGGATGCAAGTGAGGGAGTACGCGATTAGTTTTTTCAATATGAGATCGTTTTTACAATCTCGGGTCTTTTTTTACAATATAAGATCTTTTGTTTACAATTTTCATGTCATTTTGTAATCTCATTTTTTTACATTTACTTTTCTTTTATAAAACTTTAATAACCTCATTTTTTTACGATCTCAGATCGCTTTTTACAATCCGAGATCGTTTCTTATGAATCTCAGTACGTTTCTTGCAATTTTAGATTGTCTTTTTACCTTTATTGTTTTCTTTTATATATCTAACAATATAGTTTTTTATGAAACATGGTCTATTTTTTACAAACCTCAATTTTATTTACAATTTTCTCTTTCCACGTAATAATTGTTGAATTATCGGCTATCTATTTTTTTTGCGTATCTCTAAACAAATATTACAAACAAGTACGAAATTTTACGGAGACATTACTTAAATTACAATTACAACAATAAAAGAATTACTAACTTTGATTTTATTTTACAAATAAGGTTACAATCTTACAATGACAACACGTATTTTACAAAGAGTTTTGCCATTCTACATATTGCAAAAATGCTACCACGATGGCGAAACCTCATTTCATAAATAACAACAAAAAATGCCAATTCAGGCAGGCTAAAGAAGGCAAAAAATGATTAAATGAAATTCAAATTCAAAATGAAATTGAAATTCAAAATGAAAACACAAGGATTAAAATATCCTTTTGGATAAAGATCTGTTAGATTGAGATCTAATGGATGAGATGATTGGCTTTCCAAATATTCAGGAAAGACCCACCTCATTGGAAGAGCCTCCTATGTGTGTGTGTGTGTGTGTGTGTGTGTGTGATATCTTTCAAATGAGACAAGGTCCTTCCATCTCTAAGGAAGGCCAACGATCCCATGCATCCATATTCAGTCTACCGGTAGTTATTAAAGGCATATTATAGTTATTATTTAATTAACCAAAAACCTATTTGGTCATTATTCATTATCTAAATATAGTATGTAAGAACCTGATTTATCTCCTCATTAATCTCTCTCCCAATCTTTCCAAAAATCTCACATGCACGTCGAAAATATCTCATTAACTCTCTCATCTTTCCATTCATTTCATAATCTCGCATGCATAGAAAATGGAGGAAGAGGAGGGCGTCGACCATCGCTCGTTTTCATCTTCATCTCCGTTGTCGCTCGTCTTCGTCGTCGCTTGTCTCCATCCTGCGCACATCACATGCCTCCTCTCCGTCGTCGTCACAGGCCTTGTCATCCTCTTCGTCACCTTCGTCTCCATCTTCACATCGATATGACCGGCATGAGGATTTTCGTCCCCTTAATCTACGTCTTCAACGTCGACATGGAGTGTTTCTTGGTGTTATTTCTGTCTTCACATGGACAACTACGTATGGCCGATATGAAGTTCTTCGCCCCTTCATCTCCATCTTCAACATTGACATGGAGCAGTTCACAATGTCATTCGCGTCGTCATCGACAAGGCAGAAGTGGGAAACACATAATTGTTCTGTAAAAATATTTTTTCACTTTGTATTATAAAATATTGATGTCTATTATACAAATTTGATGTGTATTGTACATATCTAATATATATATATATATATTTTACATAACAATTTATTGCGAATAAAAAATGTAATTTTTTTATATCTTGTATATTTGATGTGTATTATACATTTTGGATGTGCATTATACATTGTGGAAGAGTATTATATATATGGTTTGTATTTTACTTATCGAATTTAGCGTGAATGTCTATTACATTTTTACAAAAACAATATAAAATTTATTATACAAAAAACCATATAATCGTTACAAAGATGTATACATTAATTGCTAATATGAATTGTATTCTACAAAGAACCATACCAAAATTACAAATAGCTGATTAATTTTGAAGGAATCACAATAAATACAAAAAACATACAATCGCTACAAAAGGAACCACATATTATACAAAAAATACATTATGATACAAACATTGCCCCACTTAACGTTGCCCAGCACAAAATTGGATATTTTTTAAATATGGTATTACGAAAAATACCCAAAATAAAACTAGATAAATTTAGTATTTCAGAATATTAATCAGCTTGCATAATTAATGCAAAAGTTATGACCAAAATGTCCTTTTGGGAAAATAAATTGATGATGACGTTAGATTTGAATCTAAAGACTACCATCTTGGCCTTCCTTAAGGATGGAAGGATCAAGTCCTATTTGAAAGACATATATATATATATGAAATATTTCCAATGAGGTGCACCTTTCCTGGATGTATGGAAAGCCTATCATCCCATGGTTGTCATTAATAGCTTATTATTAATATATTTTTAATGTTGAAAAACTCATTATGATCATTTTAACATATTCTAAATTTAGAATGCAATAAATATCTCCACAATTATCTCCTCTTTCCTCTCTCTCTCTCTCTCTTCATCTCTCTCTCTCTCCCACCGTCTCTTCGATCTCGATTGCAGCACGAGGTTCCTCTCCTCCATCTCTCTCTCTCGACGGCAGCACGAGGGGAGGAGGTTGCTGCTCATCAGTGATGGCGTGCAAGACGGTGGATGCAACGCGCTGCTCTACGGTGGTCGGTGATGGCGTTCTCCAAGGTTTTTTTCTTGTATGTAATAAAGACGACATCATGTGGGGATGATGGCTACGCATGGAGGAGGTGGATCATAAAGGAGAAGGTTGAAAGAGAGCGTGAATGGAGGTATGTGGACAGAGGAGGACGTGCATGGAGGAGGTGGGTCGTGGAGGAGAAGGGCGGAGGAGGTGCGGGTAGAGTAAGGATGCTGGAGATGGAGGGTGTGCCCAGTTTTTTACAATTAGAGATCCTTTTTTGCAATCTCGAATATTTTTTTATAATCCCATATCATATTTTACAATATCATATCATTTTTTTTACAAATTTCAATCTGTTTTTTATATTTATTTATATTCTGTGATGTGGCAAAAACTATTTATGAGACTCAGATATATGTTCGAGAGGGGGATTTTACAATCTCAGACCATAATTTACAAATACAAAGACATTTCATACATATACGAGACCTTTTTTTACAAAGACATTACCAAATTTACAATTACAACAATAATTGTATTACTAACTGTGATCTTATTCTACAATACATAATGAAAATTTACAATGTGGATCGAATTTTACAAAGATGTTGGCATTCTGCAGGGCGCGAAAGTACTGTACATTTTTGTGAAAAACGCACATAATTGTGGTGTGGATTTACAATCTTCATACATATTTTACAAAACGTGCATGAACTTTTACAATAGTGTTATCAAAATTACAATTATAATAATATAACTATTACTAATTGTGATTTTATTTTACGATGCAGGATACAATTCTACAATATCAACGGGTATTTTACAAAGAGATGTGCTATTCTGCATTGCGTGAAAATGCTACCACGTTGCCGAAACTTCATTAACTAAAAGGCAATAAAAAATACCAAATCAGACGCGCTAAAAATGGAAAAATAGAAGAACGAAATAAATTTCAAATTCAAAATTAAATTCAAATTTAAAACACCATTTTGGATGAAGAACCACTAGATAGAGATCTAACGGATCTCATGATGGATTTTCCATGCACCCAAGAAAGGTGCACCGCATTGGAAGGGCTATATATATATATATATATATATATATATATAGGGTTATATGTGGCTGCCCCCTAGGGGCAGCCAACATGGCTGCCCCCACCTTATTTGGGCAAATTTTTTTATTTTTTTTGAAAAATAACACCATGTACATTCATCCCTATATCCCTCCTATATACCATTCGAATTTCGTCAGAAACAGAGACTCCTACGGCCTCCATCCGGACAGTAATTTTTTAACGGTAACAAGATTTTTTTAAATCGATACCATCGAGATGGAGGCCGTAGGAGTCTCTGTTTCTGACGAAATTCGAAGGGCATATAGGAGGGATATATGGATGAATATACATGGTTTTATTTTTCAAAAAAAAATAAAAAAACGCCGAAAAATGGGGCGGGGGCAGCCATGTTGGCTGCCCCCAGGGGGCAGCCCCATTTTTTCCATATATATATATATATATATATATATATATATATATATATATATATAAACCTTTCTAATGAGCACATGGCTCATTAGCGAATTGAGAAGCATGGAATCTCAATGAATTTTTTTATCTTTTATCATCATTATTAGACATAAATACTTTATGATTCTATAAAACAGTATTTGCCTTTGTTTACATATTTACATGATTGCAATAAGCAATTTAATTACGTTGTCTTCAGCATATTTTGATTATAAAAAATTTGATTTATACCTCGTAGATCCTATAAACTTTGCCAATTATCTCCACAACCTTTGAAACAACCTAATTCTTCCCTCTATCCCATAAACTTGCTTTATCTTATTCCACAGATCCTATCGTCATATTTAACTTTATTGGAGTCAATTACTTGAGTTGAACTTGAGTTAATAAAAAATCAATGGTGGATCTTCAAATTCTCTCTCTCTCTCTCTCCCTCCTTCTATAGCGCCCCAAGCTTAGGTTCCCAGTCCATTATCGAGGAAAACTGTCCATGACAACTTGTTGGGTTCGAGCCAATATGAACTCATTGACAACCACCCAAAATGCTTAAGCACAAGTTGGAAGTAGTAATCTCCATCACTTATAAATCACACCCACACTTCGTGAGTTTTAGACGTGGTATTATGTTTGGGGTTGGAGTGTTACAACCCCCCACTTATATTCGCAACGTCTTCATTGCAATATGACACATTCACTTATTCCCAGTGACAGTGGCGGTTGCACGCTCCCGGCTTAGGTCCCTTCGGGTAGCCCTTTCCACTATCAGAGCGAACATGCTCTGATACCATTTGTAACACCGAGCTTAGGTCCCCGATCCATTATCGAGGAAAACTAGTCCTAACAACTTGTTGGGTTCGATCTCATATGGACTCATTGACAACACCCAAAATGCTTAAGGCCAAGTTGGAAGTAGTAATCCCCATCACTTATAAACCATAACCAATCTTCGTGAGTTTTAGATGTGATACCATGTTTGGGGTGGGGTGTTACACCTTCCTTCTCCTCCTTCTTCATCTTCTTCTTCTACCATAATAATGTGGGCAAACGACGAAGTAGAAACAATTGAGCGCACCAAAGCCTCCTAGCAGGCAATAGTAGTAATCCAGCCTCCCGGCATTGATATCGTTCACCAACCAATTCAGCATTCCGTGGCCTCAGGTGTACCTTCACACGAGCGTCATGATGCTGCTGCTGAGATAACTTGCTCTCGCCAGGCTGCAGAAGAAGATGGACCCATCGATGCTGTGCAGGTTCTCGGGGAAATGCTTGTAATAGAATTCGATCTGCGCTATCCCGGTGAATGCCTCCGACAGGCCCATCAACACTAGCTGTGGAGCCAACCACATGACCGAGATAGACAACCCAGACATCACTGTGCGATCCCTTCTCTTCGGCTCTACGAGCCCCGCCACTAGCATGCATGCGGTGGATACTCCCATTCCAACTCCCATCCTCTGTAGCACGTTGATGCCTCCTTCACGCCCGGTGGACAGGCACGAGGACGGGGATGATGAGGCGGTCGTAGACAGGTATGAAGAAGATGGTGGCTAGCATGGAGATGACGTCCTGGGAGCCCGAGGGGATCTGGAAATGAGGGCCGAGGTGGCGGTTCATCTTGAGGGCTTGGAGGATGGAGAAGGTGCCCTGTTGGGCCATGGCGACGAAGCATATGATGAGGATGCCCATATGGGTAATGATGCGTAGGAGGCATTTGAATTCCTCCACCTTATGGACATTGCATAGCCTACACAGATTGGCTGGACTCCTATCCGAGTCATCGAGTTCTCCATATAGTGTAATGGCTGCCTTATTCAAGAACATGTGCCCAGTTCCCCAGGGTTATCACATACAATGTAAGTAATCATTTTGAGCTCAAACGTAGGTAATGCTTGCCTGATTGTTGCTTCGGTGGAAGCTCAGTGACTATCGATGATTCCTTGGGCTTTAGATCGTAGAACATCGACTATTTTTCTCCGCGTTCCTCCTCCAATGATGGAAGTTTGAGAGACCTATTCCTGTAAGCCGCAACCACAACTTGCACAACACCGGCAAAGACACTCCCCTCCGATGGGACATAGACGTAGACTCACATACCGAGAAAAAATAGCACAATGGCGCATAACATGAAGACCGTGGGGATACCGAGTAGATCGACCAACTTACACTGTCCTGAATGTAGATGTCGGTGATGGAGACCATAATGGCAGCATTAATGGTGAAGTAGTACTAGTTAAAGAAGCTGTCGATGCCTTTCCTTCCCTGTTCCGTTGCCACATCAAACTGGTCTGCTCCAAACGAGAGGTTTGCAGTGGAGGTGGGGGAGGAGAGGCGGGGGAGGAGGGGAGAGGGGTGGAGGAAACTATGGAGGGGGATGACAGACCAGGATGAGGAGGGCGAGGGCGGCAGACCTAGAGGAGGATGGCAAGAGTGACAGATGTCAAAGAGGAGGGCAAGGGTGACGGATGTCGAGGAGGAGGGTGAGGGCGACAGATTTGGAGGAGGAGGAGGAGGGCAGAGGCGGCGGATGTCGAGGAGGTGGGTGGGTGCTAGGTGGGGAAAGTGAGATGAGGAGGAGGGTGAGGAGGAGTGACACTCAATGTAAATTTGTTAAACAAAATAGGTATAATGTAGAAGAACATAACGGCATCCGATTAATTTTAACGGGTAAATGGATGGGGGTAAATCACATGGTCTATAGGGTAAGGATTAGCAATTTTAAGGGGTCGAGGGGAATGAGGTTGTTTCAAAGGTCGTTGAGGTAATTGACAAAGTTTATAGGGTCTGTCGAATAAAATCCCTATAAAAAATTATTTATTTCAATTCTTTAGATATATTTTACATTTACTTTCAGGGATGTTTACCCAGCAGACCCTATAAACTTTGTCAATTACATCCATGACATTTGAAACAATGTAATTCCTCCCCCGACCTCGTAAACTTGCTATGTCTTACCCCACAGACCCTGCCGTCATATTTATCTTTATTGGAGTCAACTACTTAAGTTAAACTTGAATGATCAAATCAAAGAAAATCAATGGTGGATCGTCAATCTCCCTCTCTCCTTCCTCCTCTTTCTTCATCCTCTTCTTCTACCCAATCAAATGGTGTGACAGAATGGTCCACTCCAAACCCGCCTACAACCCCCTCTTCGTGCCCCCTCAGGCATCAACGTCACCTTCTTCTATGACCTCACAACCTCCTGGCTTGGCTCTGACCGCAACTGGCATGTCGTGGTCGGGAGCAAACGCAAGCTCTGGGGCATGTCCTTCCTCCATGGCAACCGTGACTTCCAGGCGTGGGTACTGGTGCTCCACCCCCTGCATTCCTCTACTCGCACCAGCATGTGGGAGTTCCCTGATTTCTACCCCGTGTCGGTCGCTGGGGAGGAGGGCGTCAACACATCCGAGTGGTGGGGCGGGCGTCGCCGTCGTCGACCTCTCCTTCCTTCGGTTGCTTCTCAACATTATGTGTATTCCAACGCAACGTCGCATAGAAAAACAACAACAGAAAGCCAAAGACTAAGAGGTGGAACAAACCTGGCAATCAACCACCAGGGAGAGCTGCGCGTTGACCTCATCGGCCACCACCTCCGCATGCGACAACAAACGCATGTAGTTAGTGTAAGGTGAAACTTAATGAAGAGTATCACGATAACACACATGGAGCTTGAGGTTGAAAACACGACAGAAGACGTGTAAGGGGATGTCAAGGCGGTGTTGGAGGAGAGAAGCGGCAGAGTCGTACTCCAAGCGGAGAGAGCTTGGCTGTAGTTAAGATTATTTTATTATTTTTTACAATTAGGATATTTACATCCATAATCTTGAAATTTTGTAATTATATTCATGACTCTGCATAATCGCTAATTGCATGAGTAACCCCTAATAGTCACTCCTTGTCACACCCATAACTCTCTGTTAGTTTATCTGTTAACTCAACCACACTATTAAGTTATACGTAACATATGTTTCATCCAACGATTATTATAAAAACACAAATAAATTAAAAAAAACCCTCATCCCGCTCTTCCTACACCCTCAACTCTTCAGCCCCACTATGTGATGCCCCCTTTCCTTTGTCACCGCCGCTGAAGCCCTCTCCCCTTTAACCCCCTACGATTGATGACCCTTCTCCTCCATCACCATCGCCTGAAGTTCCCTCCCCTCTACCCATTCCTCTACCAGAATCCCCATCTCCTCCAACCCCCTGTGCTCAATGCCTCTCCCCTCCACGCCCCTGCACCCGATGACCCCTCTCCTCTGTCATTGCCTGAACCCCCTCCCCTCCGGCCTCTTATGCTTGAGTGCTACCCACCCCCCTGATGGCATATGTAGTCCCATATAACCAATGATTGTCTTCTAAAGCTCCCATGATCCTCTCCGGTCACGTCCGTCGGGTTTTCCAGAAACCTCTCTGGACGAAACTCCATCGGATACTCCCAGATCTCTAGGTCCCTCGTGATGGTGTAGACGTTGATGATGATCTACGTGACGAAGGGGATGTAGTAGACATCGATGTTGTGGTGCTCGTAAGACGGGTGGGGGATTAGGACGGGGGGCGATGGGGTGGAGTCGCATCGCTTCCTTGACTATGGATGCCTGGTAAGGGAGTTGGGGGATGTCCCCTTCCTCGACCCACCGTAAATTTCCGATCACGCTGTCGACCTCCTCCATGACCTTGTCCAACATGTGCGGATGTCGGAGGAGCTCCGATAATGCCCACTCAACCGTCGCCGAGCAGCTGCCCATGCCGGCTGCAATGATATCTCAGATGTCCATTCAGAATAAACTCATACCATGTTTGGATTACATAATGCAAGACGATTCCAATTAAATCCTTTAATAAATATCATAATCTAACTAAAATAATTATGCCAAAGAGTAAAATGAAGAACTGCGTGGATTGTATTACATCAAGAAATTCACGTTTGATTATACTAATTAATCTCAATCATCAATAGATAGGTTGATAGGGCTATGAAGAGGATCTGCGAGCATACGAATGAGGAAACATGGGCTTTTGCAAATATGATTACACGAGAAACCTTGGACGACACTTTTTTCAAATATAATTCAGTTCAAGGGGCAAAATGGTCAAAATTTGACAGATACCGTCGAAGAAAACAGAGAGAATGGATGGAAGTTAACACATGGTCATGTTGTGTAAGAATTAAGCACTACTCATGGTTCCTCATGTAATTCGCGGTTAATTCGCGGTTACATGGGGTTATGAACGTAATTATGAAATTACCAAGGATTATTGGTGTAAATATCTCTTTACAATTCTAAGTTTATTTTACAACTTTTTTTTACAATTCCATGTTTATTTTCTACAACTTCATGTTATATGGTAGAGCTTGAAGCATTTTCCAATTTGCCGTTTATTTTTTTACAGCAGTGAGCGATTGACAACTTGATATTTGTATTTTTTGCAACGCCTTTTTTTACAATTTCATGTTTATTTTTTACAACCCTATTTGTATTTTTTAAGATATAGTTTAGTTTTTCCAATTTTGTATTAGAGGGGTATAGCTTGAACCTTACATTCCTCGGTTGGGATTAATTGTATGAACCTTACAATTTCTTTGATAAAATGTTTTGTTAACCATGTTTAAATGAAAAAGTTAACATAAAAACATATTATAATTATTACATAAGTTAATATAACACATAATCAATATCATATCACATCACATTTGTCATTCCAACCCTTCCAACAACTACTATTCACAGGAGGTTAACATGCTCCTAATCTTTCCACTTTTTTCTCTGCAGTCCAGACTTTTGGAATTTGATACGTTGTTGCAAGCAGGTTGATGAACGGCTGGAAACATCAAGAAATCATTTAACTCTACATTGATGTCTAGAGAACTGCAAGAGACACGAGTTGAAGGAGGACCACAGAAGTCGCATGGGTTGAGAACGATGCCACACATGCTTCTCTTGGAGATGATGGCTCCTATATGGTTACGATCGAGGTGATGGCTCCGCGAAATGGAGATGATGGCTCCTATGGGCAATCAAGTTGATGGCATGTGTGGATCCCCCAAGTAATGGGTATGATGGCAGTCGTCGATTCTTCCTCTGATGGAGATATTAATCACGTGTGGAAGCATGGACTGCTATGATCCTTTGAACTTGACTTAATCATTCAATAGAAAATGGATTGCATCCTTGCAGTTTGATTCACTTTCTTTTTTTTAATATGGTAGAATAAAAAGAAAAGTTTGTTGGTATTCATTGGAGTAAAAAAAAGATAACAAATGATTAGGAGAATTCCAAAACCCGTAATTACATTAAAAACGTTTAATTGAGATCATTGCGCCTTTAGCCAATCCGCATTATAGATTTTATCTGATCCATGCATGCCTAGCCAGTGTCCACCTTACTAGGATCAAAAAGTTACCCACATCACAAAATTACGGTTTGAGAAAAATTCAAATGATTGATCAGGAAAAATCAACGTCTTTGGGACTTCCCTTTGTTTTGTACCTTTGAATTCTTTTAGATTGGCTCAATGCTTCCCCAGTCCTCTTGTATTGGCAGACCTGATCAAGAAGAGGTTATTGGTGAAAATATTAAAAAGATTGATTTTTTTATAATTTCTGATAACATAAACAACCACCCTCCTGCTGCCACTTTAGCGGCATATAACATGATTAGTTCAGATCGATCTAACATGCAGTAAAGGCGGATTTCATTAGATATGCAATAACAAAGTTACATGATTGGAGGGCATGTCTTCTTTCTCCTGTATTCTCTGATGGTACATAGATAATCTACACATACATTATACCATCTAATACGTATGTACACAGAAGCACAAGGAGTTCGCTGAATTTTACTTCTCTTCCTTGTTCTTCCAGGGATATATAACCTTTGAAGACGAGTCTTCCAGCTTTGAATTGCAGCTTTAACGCCATAATCTCTTTCCCCTCTTCGTTCCTCTCAAGCCAAGAGCGGTGCTTCGATGTTCTCCTCTTGCGAATCTGTATCCTTGGTGGGATCGTCGGATTTTAGGTAGCATGCATAGCACAATGCTATCAACTGGCAGCAATTGCATGAAGTTAGCATATGATGAGAGGGAGGGAAGCAAAGAAGCCCCTGATGGGAATACATTACCAAGGAAATGGATGCGCAGAGGATGCTGAAGCCTTTGCACTCAAACGGAGGATCAGTCGATATGAAAATGGCTGGAAAAGATGGGCACGTTAATATGTCAGAGAAGTTGCAAAATCTCACGTATCAGACAATAGAGCCATAAATTAAGAAATTTAGATATCAAACTGTATCTACTGTATCCTTCGTTTTGTAGGCCATTTCCACATTCACAAACTGATCCCATGAAGCCAGTAAATTTCAGTCACCAACTAGCCAAAAAAATATGGGGTTGGCAGTAAAGGTTGTTGGTTGTTTCAGAGAAATTGTGAGCATCTTGTTGACTCGTGACTTAAACGCTCACAGCCAGGTTGGAATCTGACACATTTCGTAGATGATCTTGGATGACATGACGTGATACTGATTTTTTTTATCATGGAGGATATTTTTAACCATATACTCTATTGTGCAAGTGTAGTGCAGTATGTATGAGAAGTTCTTTCGGGATAATAACATCTCTTAGCGTTTTACGATACCTTGTACTCATTTTTTCTCATACAGTGGATCTCTGTTGTACCCACATCAATGGTCTGGTGGTAGTGCAGTGTGTCTAACACTCAAAAAAACATGGTTCAAATCTCTCCTTGTGGGTGTTACGTTATATAACCAACAACCAACGTAAAAAATAGTCAGATCTTTCAACATGGATTTGAGCAAGAATCCATGTAGCGGATCCTACTTAAAGTGGAAGAAGGCATCGTGATTTTTTATAGTGGACCTCTGTCATTACCTCATTCTCAAGGGGGTTTTCCACATAAATTTCGGTCTCATGTGCATTGCTTTGTGGATGATTTGTATGAATGGATCCTCAACCTATGTTGTGGTCCTAGAAGAACTCAAGGACACACATAACATCAAGGAACTATTATGAGATACCTGAGAAAAGTAGAATCTTGAGTAGGGGCTTTATTCCCCATTCCCATTCTTTTGGATGTTTTTGTCGGTGGGATAAAGCAGGAAAATGTTCTAATAAATCTGATTTGAATAATTTGAGTGCATACGATTTAATTGTCGAGGAAAATTCCATGTTGAAACATATTCTGGCTTCGTGGAGTCTTGCACTTTTCTACTATTATGACATGCTACAACAAGATAAATATAGGAAAATAGATAGGGTGCATCAAAAAGTAATAAAAAATTAGGATTTTCATAAAACTTCATAAATTTTTTTTAAAAAGACAATGCAAAATCAAGTCATTTTGTATTGTTAGATGTACATGCTCCTGGTTGAGAGTTATTATTGAAAATCAGTATTTCCTGGTTTATGACATTTTCGATTATGCAGTTTTTGCCCTCTCTTTGATTTTCCCTTTTTTTTTGAATTCTCCTAAACACCCCCACCCTGACCCACACGCACAATAAAAATTAAATAAGAAATGTGATTCCTTTTTCCATAGAGCATCAGAGTGATGGTTCTAGACCAAAGCCATGTACTTATTTATAACTCTAACATCCACCTTATGTTAGCATTGTAACTTAATCCTTTTAACAAATTAGTCCTTACCTTTTTGGATAACTACAAGTTGGCCCTTTATGTTTTTGGTTGGAGCCAAAAACTTGGAGGACGAATTGGATGATGGAGGGAAAGACTACAAATAAGAGTCTAATATCCCAAACCATTTGGGACCCAAAGAAAATCTACATCTTCTAAATAGTTCTTCAAGGCACATATATCGATACGTATTCAAGTTGTTAGGAGAATATTCTATGTGCTAGGAGTGTATTCTTGGGGCATTTATGCATTTTCTCCTTTGAGCTCTCTAGGGTTTTATCCTATATAAGGACCCCTAGACCTCTTGAATAACATAAGCTCTTTCATCTTTTCATCATTCTCCACATGATATCAGAGCAGCGGTCCTAGATCGGTGTTCTAACCTAGTCCCACCGCCACCACCAGCCCCGCGTCGCCCCATCCACGTGGCCCCGCACCGCCATAGTGACTCCACGTCGCCCTCCACACGGCCCTGCGCCACCCTGTGCTGTCCCATGCTGCCCTAGCGGCCCCGCACCGCCCCGTGCCGCGCCTCGAGCTGCGCCGTCTGCCGGACATCCATTCGATGTATTGCTAGGTCTACATGATACTTAATACTACAACGACTATCTAGATCACTTTTTCTTGACTTCTGCGGCCACCATGGTATCTGCTGAATCCAATCCCCTGTACCCGACTTCCTCTGTGATGGTCCATGGCACTTCTATTAAACTCAAGGGTTCCGAGACCTTTGTACTATGGTCTCGATCCTTCAAGGTGTTTATTGGTGGTCAGCGAAAGAACTATGTTCTAACTAAAGATCCGTCCAAGGAGATAGAAAAGGACTACGATACCTGGTACGTAGGCAACTACCATGTGATTACTTGGATGACCAACAGTGTCGATCCGAATATAGCCTCCAATCTTCTCTACTAGGAAATTGCGAAGGCTACGTGGGAGAGTCTTGAGAACACTTGCTCCCAGAAGACAACCAAGTCCAAATTCTCAGATATCTATATACTGATTTGGTATGCAAATCAAGGAGATATATCCTTGATCGAGTACTATTGACTCCTCAACGGCCTGTTTGAAGAGCTCCTTATCTTCTAACCTGCTTGTTGTGACAAACAGATAGGAGAACGCGCAGAATGACAACTATATCATTTCTTATAAGGGCTACATCCACGGTACAAGCTGGTGAAGGATCAATTTCTGACTGTTGTAGGTCTAACCCTTCTTGAGACCATCTTTGGCCGACTACAGGAACTTGAGTTTCCGACACCTCCTCTGTCTGCTGAGACTACAACCCATTTTGCTAGAGGACGCTCAACCTACCAAGGAGGACGTGGTCGTGACTTTGGCTGAGGTAGAGGCGTGAGTTTGGACGAGGATGTGACTCAGGTCACGGTCGTGGGCGTGACCCTACTACTGCCCGCTATCCACCATGCACTCATTGCAGATGCCTGAATCATCCGTCAGAACGTCGTTGGGCAAAGTTTAGCATGCCTCCCAATGCCAACATACGCTTATGAGATTGTCTCTTACGATGACACCTATGATACAGTGGACACCTCTCATGTTCAGTCTTCCAATGACAGTCAGACCTCCTTTACTACTTCTTAGTATGCTCGTTTTCGACAACTATTACAGAACTCTGCCAATGACACTCATGCTTCTACTCCTATTAGTCTGGCCACTACATCAGGTACAATTGCCAGCTCTGCATCTACATCTGCTCCTTCATGGATCATCGACTCGAGTGCATCAACTCATCAGACGGGAGAAGGTAGTCTTCTCACCTCCTCACGGTCGTCTTCCATTATGAAGACTGTTCGTGTTGCGAATGGTGCCCCTTCTCCTATTACTAATGTGGGTACCATGGAGTATTCCTCCAAACTCCGGCTTATTGGCGTTCGCTGCGCTCTTGACTTTCCTCTCAGTCTATTATATGTTCACAAGTTTTGCACTGAGCTTAACTGTCGAGTGATATTTGATGAGTTTTGTTGTTATTTTCAAGACATCCAAACGAGACAGATCTTTGGTGGGGGACATGAGAAGAACGATCTTTATTATCGTGATATTCTTTCTGACTCTGATTTGCTGGCGCTTCGTCCATCTCTGCTGATCCTCTTCTCTGGCATCTTCGTCTAGGTCATCCGTCTGCCAAAGCTCTATCTTAGATGTTCCCTAAACTCTCTATTCTCAAGCCTTTTGAGTACACAGCATGTCAGTTCGGGAAACATCATCGAGCGTCATTACCCGCTCGTACTGAGCCTCATCGTGAAGTTAATTTCTCCTTAGTCCATTGTGATATTTGGGGACCTTGTCCGGTCCGTACTCTGAGCGTGCATAGTTATATTGTTGTTTTTATTGATAATTATAGTAGGTTGTCCTGGGTCTATCTTGTTGGATGGGAAAAGAAAAGTTGTATTCCATCTGACCCTAGAGCTCTCTTATATAGGAGAAAAGCTCTGAGGGTAAATTACATAAACATGATAATAGAAATAAACAATATAGGAAAAGGACACAATAACATGAATATCTTAACACTCCCCCTCAAGTTGGAGCATATATATCTATCGTGCTCGGCTTGGAAAAACAATGATGAAAAGGACCTCTAGCCAAAGCCTTAGTAAACATATCTGCAATCTGATTTCCTGGCGCTACATAAGATGTTGAAGTAAGCCCCTTTTAGATCAAATCATGAGTATAGTGACAGTCCACCTCAATGTGCTTTGTTCTTTCATGAAATGCTTGATTATTAGCTATAAACAAAGCCGTCTGATTATCGCATTTAAGATGCATAGAAAGGGGTACTTCAATCGTTAAACCGGTTAAGATAGATTTACCCATATCATCTCAGTACTACCTAGAGCCATTGTCCTATATTCTGATTCTGCACTGGATCGAGCAACAATAATTAGTTTCTTACTCTTCCATGAGACTAATGAGCTGCCAAAAACACAATGAAGCTTGAAGTAGACTTCCTGTTACTAGCGCACCCAGCATAATCTGCATCTGCACACCCTATAACTGAGAGAGACGTATCTCTTCTAAACAGAAGACCTGTACCTGGAGATGACTTCAAATATCTCAGGATCTTGAAAACTGCATCCATGTGCACCTGCCTGGGTTGCTCCATGAACAGACTTACTCTACTCACAACAAAAGATATATTAGGCCTGGTAATAGTTACATACAATAATTTCCCTACCAGCTCTCTGTATTGTCTCTTGTCCACCTCCTCAGATCTGTCACCATAAAGCTTCGCATTAGGATCCATCGGGGTAGTAGCTGGTCTATATCCTGTCATGCCTGTCTCATATAGAATATCAGTGACGTACTTCCTTTGTGTCATAACCATACCATGCTAATTTTGTGCAAATTCCAGTCCAAGGAAGTAACGAAGCGTACCAAGGTCCTTGGTAACAAACTGCTATCCAAGAAAATCCTTAGCACCTTGAATGCCATGTCCATCGCTGCCAGTGATAACAATGTCATGAACAAAAACCAAGATGACTACAATACCTCTCTGGTGTCTCTTTACAAAGAGAGTATTATCTGCAGTAGATATGACAAACCCCTTCTGTTCAATCAATTCTGAGAGCTTCTGAAACCAAGCCCTCAGACTCTACTTATGGCCATATATAGCCTTATGAAGACGACACACCATACTGGACTCCCCATCGGCAGCAAACCTAGGTGGTTGTTGCATGTATACCTCTTCCTGCAAATCACCATACAAGAAAGCATTCTTCACATCCAATTGGAAAAGTGGCCAATCACGTACGACAACAACAATAAGAATCCGCAACGTAGAGTGACACGCTACAAGAGAAAACGCGTCCTGATAGTCCACCCCATATGTATGCTCTGCAACTCTGGCTGACGCAAGAAACCCGTGCTTAGAATAGCAGGTTTCCTCAGAATGGCTTGTCCTATGGCAACACGTGCACGGCTGACGAGGTCGTCCTCCTCCTCCTCTGTCGCAGTTGGAACTCCCCCTGCTACGATATGGTGTATGATTGCCCCTACCATGTGAAGCTACCATAGTTGAAGAGGTCTGAGACTGTAAAAGACTACCAGAGAATATAGATAGTCTACACAGCCTACAATACGTCTCCTCCATTGGAGGTATAGTAGCATCAGTGAGGATCTGGACACGAGTTGCATCATACTCTGAATCTAAGGCCGCTAGAAACACTCCAGTCATCACAGAATCTCTGTATGCCTTGAGCTGCTTTGGTGTAGCAGTCAAGGGTATGTAGCCATATAACTTCTCAAACATACACCTCAAAGAAGTATAGAGGGTGTGAAGAGGACGACCATTCTTCTTCGATGTGAAGATATCATGTTGAAGCTGTAGCATCTTCGATTCATTCTTCACCGGAGAGTATGTCGCGGCAAGAATGTCCCACATAGCCTTTGCAATAGGTTGGCTCAAAATATCATTAGCTATCTCTATGGATACGGTCCCAGATAGCAGCCATACACGAGCATATACATCATCAGCCTCCTATGAAACATTCGTCCCAGTCTTTTCACGTGGCTCCTCAGCCATGATGATGTGCTTCTTGCCATTACACTACATCAAACTCATGAATTACATGGCTTACAGTTCATAGTTGGTTCCATCCATTTTGACAATGGGTGTCGGATCTTTGAAGGTACCTAGGGATGGAACTTCCACTTTGTTGTTGGTCATGATGGCAACTATCTTCAAGATTGGGATGAAACTAAGAGATATCGGTGCCTATACTGACATACAAGAAGATGGTTGTGGGTTTAGACTTATACCACCTCTTCCATTCCTCAAAGGGTCCTTTGGGTAGCTAGGATGTTCCTAGGCTTCACGTCACATCGTAAGTACCCAACAAATCATCAGAACTGGGTTCCGTGATCCTGCGTGGGGTCACGCAACTGCGTCGTGGCCTGGCACCGTCGCCTAGCGTGAATCCGCGTGGGTGGCCTGGCATGTGGCTGGGAAGCACACGTGGCCAGGCTGTGTTACCACGCACGTGCGTTGGGCGAAGGAGATCTGCGTGGGCTGGGCGAAGAGGACGCCCGCAGGGGGCTCGACGGCAGTGGTTGCGCTCCCAAGAAGTTAGGGTTTTTGGTAGGGGTAGAATTCTAGGGCACAAGCTCCGGTCTAGGACCGTCGCTCCGATACCATGTTGAATGTGAAAAGAAAAGTTGTATTCCATCTAACCCTAGAGCTCTCTATATAGGAGAAAAGCTCTGAGGGTAAATTACATAAACATAATAGTAGAAATAAACAATATAGAAAAATGACAAAATAACATAATATCTTATCATATCTTATAAAAGAGCATTCAGAGATTAATAAAATTGTCAAAAATTTCATTCATTATGTCAAGATTATCTTCTCATCTGGTATACAAATTTTCCGTTCTGACAATGTTCTGGAATTCACACCACAAGACCTAACAGATTTCTTTACCTCCGCGGAACCATACATCAAACCTCTTGTCCATATACGTCCCAACAAAACAGGATAGCAGAAAGAAAACTCAGACATCTCCTAAATATTTCCCGCTCCGTTATTTGTCATATGAAGGTTCTCAAGACCTATTGAGGTGATGTCGTTCTGATCGTTATTCATCTTATCAACAGAATTCTATCTCCAAACCTAAATGGATCAACCCCTTTCTCTCTACTTTATCCAATTGAGTCACCCTTTCCTCTTCCGTTGAGAATATTTGGATGTGTCTTTTGTTCATAATTTCTACACTACAGACACACTTTCTCGTTGTGCAATCAAATGTGTCTTCCTTGGTAATTATCATACTCAAAAAGGTTACAGGTGTTATGATCCAACTAGACATCGCTATTATATCTCTACAAATGTAACCTTTTTTGAGCAGACCAGTTTCTTCACTCAATCTGTTACAGATATCCCTCTGGATCTCCCACCTCCACCCATTGTCTATAAACGCAGACAAACATCTTCACCACCAGATGTTCCTTCCCTGTTTCACTTTTTCATGATGATATGTCTTCTACAAGTGTCCCCTCCAATGTTGTCTCGGATGTTCCCTAAGATCTTCCAATTACTCTGCACATGATTCAGAGGTAGTGTACTTCTCATCCCATGTCTCATTTCACTTCTACTGTTGGTTTATCTTGCATTGACAGACGATATGCAGATGCTCTCAAGACGATTTCTATTTCGAGAGACTACCATAGTGCTTTACAGGATTCAGGATGGTGAAAGGCCATGGATGATGAGATGGATGCTCTTATTTCCAAGGGAACATGGGATCTAATGCAATGTCCCTGTGGAGAAGAGAGACAAATGGGATGTGTATTCCATAGGACTAGGGTCTCTTATATGGAGAGAAAATCCTAGAGAGTACAAGAGGAAAAATACATAAATACCCTTGAGGGGTTACGGAACCTGAAGGGTTAAAGGTTACGGAACCCGAAGGGTTAAGAGTTACGGAACCCGAAAGGTTACAACCATAATAGTAATATAATAATTCTAACAATCTCCCTTAACTTGGAGCATATCTGTCGATCATGCCCAACTTGGATACTAAGTACATGAGGCGCTTCTTTGGAAGAGCCTTTGTGAGGATGTCTGCAAGTTGAAGTTCAGTGGAGATGTGTGGAGTGTTGATTCGTCCTCCTCATAGTGCATCACGAATAAAATGGCAATAAACTTTAATATGTTTTGTCTGCTCATGGAAAACTGGATTAGTGGCGATGTACGTGGCAGACTTGTTGTCGCAGTATAAGTGTACAGGAGTGGCGACTGACATGCCAAGTTATGTTAGGAAAGAAACAAGCATGTGATCTCATATGTGGCCTAA
The DNA here is from genome assembly GCA_037367405.1 of Ottelia alismoides. Classification (NCBI taxonomy): domain Eukaryota; kingdom Viridiplantae; phylum Streptophyta; class Magnoliopsida; order Alismatales; family Hydrocharitaceae; genus Ottelia; species Ottelia alismoides. The sequence goes on along the minus strand of JAZKJV010006793.1, from coordinate 235,817 downwards.
GCCATTGCCCTGTATTCTGTTCCACACTGGATCTAGAGACCACAGTCTGCTTCTTGATTCGCCAAGTGACAAGGTTATCCCCAACAAACATGGTGTATCCTGTAGTGGATCGCAGTCCTCGGGAGAGCTAGCATAGTCAGAATCTGTATAGGCGGAGATATTAGTATGCCCATTCACCCCATAGAAGATTCCACGTCCGAAAAATTCCTTCAAATATCGAAGGATCAAAAGAACATCCCGTCACTGACTGTAAAGAGGCTTCTCCATATGCTGATTGGCTCTGCTCACAGCATATGATATATCTATCCTAGTAACAGTGAGATAGAGTAATTTTCCCACTGAGCTTCTGTATCGTGTTGCATCTTCAGAAGCTGGATCAGTAAAAGCTGAATATTTTCTCACTTCTGCAGGGATGCCAGATGGCTTGCATCCAAGAAGTCCTGCCTCAGTCAGAATATCGAGGCAATACTTTCTCTATGAAAGATAGATCCCTTCTGTTGTTTGTATTACTTCGATGCCAAGAAAATAACGAAGTTGGCCAAGATCTTTTGTGACAAAAAGACCTTCTGGAGGAAGGTCTTGGTCTCCTGAATACCATCTATATCATCTCCTGTTATAACCATATCATCAACATAGATAGCAAGGATGATCGTGCCAGTAGACCGTCGTCTAACAAAGATAGAGTAGTCAGATGTTGTCCTTTGAAAACCAAGTGTGTTGATTTCCGTAGTTAGCCTATCAAACCATGCCCTTGGGCTATGCTTCAGGCCATAAATGGCTTTGCGTAGTTGACATACATGCTCCCCCTAGACTACAACCCCGGCAGATGCATCATGTAGACCTCCTCCCTAAGATCACCATAAAGAAAGGTGTTCTTCACATCAAGTTGATAAATGGGCCAAGCCTTGTTGGCAGAAACAGAGAAAATGGTATGTATCGACCCCATTCTGGCAACAGGTGAGAAGGTCTCAAAATAATCAACTCCAGATGTTTATGTGAAACCTTTGGCAACAAGTTCGGCTTTCAACCTGTCAGTAGAACCATCAGGCGATTGTTTAGTTGTGAAGACCCATCGACAAGCCACATGGCGAACTCCCGAAGGGCACGACACAAGATCCCACATGCCCCGAGAGATAAGTGCATCCATCTCCTCATCCATGGCTTATCGCCATCCATGATCTTGTATTGCACTGAAATGATCTCTTGGAACAGAAATAGCATTCAGAGCATCTGCAAATCTCTTGTCACAGCTAGATAAATCATATGTAGAAGTAAAATGTGACATGGGGTGATATGTACATTGTCTTTTTTGCTTACGTAGAGCTATAGGGAGCTCCCCAGGTACATCCAGAATAACAGTAGTGGGAGCACTCAAAGTGGACATATCATCATGCATAAAGGGGACAGGTAAAGGTATAGACACTGGTGTAGAAGGTATAGAGGTACATTGGCGAGTATAGACGATTGGCAGAGGAGGGAGGTCCGGAGGAATGTCCCTCATACTCTGTGTGAAATAACTTGTTTTCTCAAAGAAGGTGACATCATCAGACATATAATATCGACGTCCAACAGGATCATAGCATCGATAGCCTTTCTGGGTACGAGAGTACCCAAGAAAGACGCATTTGATGGCACGAGAGGATAATTTGTTAGCTGCATGAAAGTTATGAACAAAGGCAATACAACTAAAAATTCAGAGAGGTATAGGAGAAGAAGACTCAGTAGGGTAAAGTAAGGAAAATGGAGTTGCCCCCTTCAGAACCGATGAAGGAACACGGTTGATGAGATATACTGCAATAAGGATAGCATCTCCCCAATATTGTTTAGGAACACTCATTTCACTAAGAAAAGGTCTGACAACATTTAGCAAGTGTCGGAATTTCCTCTCAGTTATACCATTCTGTTATAAGGTATATAGACATGATGTTTGGTGAACATTTCCTTAGGATGCAAAGAAAGAGGTCAAGTCATGTTGGGGTAACTCAAGAGCATTGTCAGTACGAGTGATCTTAACAATGCTAGAAAAGTAAGTTTTAACATATTGAAAGAAAATTTTGACAATTTGATTAATCTCTGAACGCTACTTTATTAGATATACCCAAGAAGATCGACTATAATCATCAACGAAAGCTATAAAATAACGACGAGCACTTAATGTGTGGATCAGACAAGGTCCCCAAACATCACAATGAACAAGATGAAAAGCAACAATACTACGAGACTCAGTACGAACAGGAAACGAAGCTTGATGGTGTTTCCCGAAATCAAATGCCTCGCACTGAAAGGGATTCAGAGCAGAGAGTTCAGGAAACATCATGGAGATGGCCCTGGCAGAGGGATGCCAAAGGCGCAGATGCCACAGGAGCGGATCTTCAGAGATGGACGCAACACCAACAAAATTGGAGTCCGAGGGTATGTCAAGATAATATAGGTCGTTCTTCTCATGACCCCCACCAAAAATCTGCTTCGTCTGAATGTCCTGAAAATAACAAGACTTATCAAATATCACAAGACAATGAAGCTCAATACAAAGCTTGTGAACTGACAGCAAGCTAAGAGGAAAATCAGGAGCACAATGAACCCCCGAAAGTTGGAGCTTGGAAGAGAATTCCATAGTTCTGACGGTAGTAATATGTGATTGAGTCCCATTAGTGACTCGAACTGACTTCACAGAGGTAGATGGTATGGAAGAGGTGAGCAGACTACCTTCTCCAGTGAGATGAGTAGTGGCACCAGAATCAATAATCCAAGCTGGAGTAGGAGTGATAGCAGAGTTGGCTATTGTACTTGAAGGAGTAGCCAGAGCAGCAGTTGTAGTGTTACTAGTGGTGGTAGGCCCTGGAGTATGAAGGATATGCATTAGGCGGGAGTAATCTGCATCATTAAGATGAACAGTCTTGCCACTGAAGGTAGGCAATGCCTCTTCCACATCATGTGCATCTTCATAAGCATTATTGGCGTGATAAGAAGGTACGCCAAACTTTTGTCAGCATCGTTCAGTCAGGTGGTTCCACCTACCACAATGAGTGCATAGGGCAGTAGAGTATCGCCCACGACCACGACCAAAGTCATGGCCTCATCCAAATTCCCGTCCACGGTCACGAATTGGATCACGACCGCGTCCTCTTCGCAAGCCGTATCTGCCTCCCCACTCGGATGAGGCGATGTGTGCAAAGTTCTCTGTTGAAGGCAAGACAGGAGGCCGGGCAGCGGATGTCTCGAGCTACTCAAGTCGGCTAAAGATGACCTTCATTGTTGGCAGTGTGTCTGATATAAGAAATTGCTCCTTCGCTGCTTGGTATCTAGAATGCAGGCCATCAAGGAAGCGGTATACCTGCCAGTTAGAACGTTTTTGTATCTGTTTGGTGCAACATGGGGGCTGGAATATTGCAAGCTCCTCATACAGGCTGGAGAAATGCCTGTAGTACTCGATAAGGGTGGAATCACCTTGAGATGCCGACCAGATTCGCCTGTAAATGTCTGCAAGGCGTGACTTCGTCTTCTTCTGGGAGTATGTTTGCTCGAGATCCTCCCACATTTCCTTGGCCGTATTTTTGTAAAGAAGATTTGAGGCAATGTGAGCCTCAACGCTGTTGGTTATGCAGTTGATAACCAAATAGTTGTCAGTCTGCCAGTTGTCGTACTCTTTGTCCTTTTCATCTAAAGGATCTTTAATCAAAATGTAGAGTTTCCTCTGACCATCAACGAACACCATAAAAGATCAAGACCAGAGCACGTAATTTTTTGTGCCCTTGAGTTTGATAGTAGTGCCTTGTGCCATAATATTTGTGGCCAAGAGCTTTGCCTCGGTAGAAAAAGATGCCATGATGGTCTTCAAATAGAAAGGTCTTGATCAACTAATGATGCATATAAGAGATGAAAAATACCCTAGAATTCACGTTTTCCCTCGAAGAAGGGTTGGAAATCCTCAATGGACAACAGATTTGGATTCTTGGCAGTGGTCTGTGATGAGTTTTGGGTCGAGCTGCTGCACTGGAGGCGATTGGAGGGCCTTGCACGGGGCCCTAATTCAGAGAAGAGGGTCCGTGTAGGCTTTTGCGAGGCTTGAAGGTGGCGGTAGGAATTTTAGGTCAGAACCCCGATCTAGGACCGTTGCTCTGATACCATGTGGAGAAGAGAGAGAAATGGTATGTGTATTTCATAGGGCTAGGGTCTCTTATATAGAGAGAAAACCCTAGGGAGTACAAGAGGAAAAATACGTAAATACCCTTGAGGGGTTATGAAACTTAAAGATTAAAGGTTACGGAACCCGAAGGGTTAAGAGTTATATAACCCGAACGGTTACAACCATAATAGTAATATAATAATTCTAACAGTCCCAAAGGGACTAGACCTGTGACGTGTAAATGGCGTCTTCACGATCAACCAATCACCAGATGGGTTGATTAACAGGTTGGAAGCTCGTCTTGTGGCAAAGGGCTTCACACAGACATATAGAGTGGATTACTTTGAGACATTCTCACCGGTTGCACGTATGGGGTCAATGAGGACTGTCCTTTCTGTAGCAGCCAATAAGGCATGGCCTATCTTTCAGTTAGATATGAAAAATGCATTCCTATAGGCGATCTTAATGAGGAAGTGTACATGATGCAGCCTCCAGGCTATGAAGTCGAGGGGGAGTGTATATGTCGACTTCGCAAAGACATGTATGGCCTAAAGTAGAGCCCCAAGGCATGGTTTGACAGACTTACTGCAGAGATCAACACTCTTGGCTTCTAGAGAACAACATCTGATTATTCTGAGTTTGTCAAAAGATAAACAACTGGTACTATTATTCTTGCAGTCCATGTGGATGATATGGTTATTACAGATAATGATGATAAAGGGATAATAGAGACCAAGGCCTTCCTCCAGAAGGTATTTGTTACCAAGGATCTTGGTCCACTACGATATTTCTTGGGCATAGAAGTACTACGCACTACATAGGGCATTCATCTCTCACATAGAAAATATTGTCTGGACATTCTTACGAAAATCGGATTACTTGTATGCAAGCCCCCTAGTATTCCTACAGATCCTAAGAAACACTTCACATCCGTTGACCCTATCTTCGAAGATGTTACTCGATACAGAAGCCTGGTTGGCAAACTTGTGTGTCTTACTGTTGTCAGACCAGATATTTCCTATGCAGTGAGCAGAGCTTGTCAACACATGGAACAACCTTGTTACAATCATTGACAGGATGTTCTTCAGATTCTACGATACTTGAAGGAATCATCAAAGTGTGGCCTCTTCTATGGGGCAAATAGGTAGACCGATGTTATTGCATATGGTGATGCTGATTATGCAAGCTCATCAGAGGATCGACGCTCCACCACAGGTTATACTATGATGGTAGGAGGAAATCTTGTTACATGGAGAAGCAAGAAGTAGACTGTTGTATCTAGACTCAGTGTAGAAGAAGAGTACAGGGTAATGGCTCAAACTACTTGTGAGATTACGTGGCTATTATCTTTTTTGCAAGAACTTGGTATTGTTATCACTACTCCTATTCCACTATATTGTGACAACAAATCAGCTACATCATTGCCATGAATCCGGTGTTCCATGAGCGAACCAAGCATATAGAGGTTGACTGCCAATTTGTTCGTGGTGCTGTCAGGATTGGAAGGATTACTACTCCTCACATCAACATTGACCTTCAGCTTGCAGATGTCTTCACAACAACACTACCCAAGAAGCGACTCTCCTAGATTGTTTTCCTTTGAGCTCTCTAGGGTTTTGTCCTATATAAGGACCCCGAGACCTCTTGAATGAGACAAACTCTTTCATATTTTCATTATTCTCCACACAAGTCTTTGTTAACCTAGTGCCCACATAGATATGAGAAGTACACACCATGTGTGCAATGGGAGACTCGACCTTCATAGGCATGCACCAATAGTCAAATTGGTCAATATAAGAGTCATGGTTCTCGAACATCAGAGTTAAGGCAAGCTCTTTCATCTTTTCATTATTCTCCACACAAGTCTTTGTTAACCTAGTGCCAACATAGATATGTGAAGTACACACCATGTGTGCAATGGGAGACTCGAGCTTCAGAGGCATGCACTAATAGTCAAAATGGTCAATGTAAGAGTCATGGTTCTCAAACATCGGAGTTATGGGAATCACATATCTTGGTTTCTACCTACAACAATGGATGTGCATTCCTTGTAAGGCTACCGGACCATGTGGGCAGCCTATAGAACAATCATCTCAACCTATTATGTGTTCTCTCTGCAACATTCTGAGCTTAGGTCCCTGATCGCATAATTTTAAAAAGCGTAGCCTCGAGGCGCTGAGGCATACGCCTCGAGGTGAGGCAAGCCTAAAGCGCCTCGAGGCATGTGCCTCGAGACCTATTGCAGGTGTGTACGCCTCACCTCTTCGTGAGGCGCTCGAGGTGAGGCGGAGGCGTAAGCCTCAAGCATGAGTTTTTTTTAACTTTTTGGTTACGTGCTTTGCACATGACCCTGTTTTTTCCCTAAGCATTATTTTTTTTGATGTTGTTTTTATTTCCATGTTAAACCTAGCATACTTCTATATGTAGCTCCATACAAAGAGAAGAGATAGCTTGAAACAAACAAAATTCCGTGATCTTATATATATATATATATATATATATATATATCATGTTCAATTTATCATGCATCTGCACATACTAGTTCTATTGCACACATTTGAGTTTGAATTATAATAAGTATTTTATATTAGTTGCAAGTTTGAATGTTGCTAGCTCCATGGTCAGCATCTTTCTCACCAAATCTTTAGCATATACCATATTGAGAGCCATGGCTTACTTTCCAGATATATGGGTCCATCTAGTATAGCTTGGAAATTTTTCTTTTCAATATATGCGATATACTTTACATTAGCCATAAAGAGCTGGCACATCAACATATTTGGCATTAATATAAAGTTGTGAATCTTAGAATAGCTATTATAAGATCGTTCGTTGCAAATATTAGAAAAATCGCTTATGCATTGTATCTCTTACTAGTGTGAAATTATTTTTGAATGTGTTTTTGGCAAAACTTAATATTATTATATGCTTTTCTAATGTATTTTGCTTTAGTTTTATTTTATTTTTCAAAAAATTGAGGCTTACTCCTCGACCACCTCGAGGCTTATGCCTCGCCTCAATTTTAGAGAAAAATGCCTCGGACCGCCTCACGCTTTTTTAAACCTTGCATGATCGTTACCGAGGAAAACTAGTCCTAACAACTTGTTGGGTTCAAGCCCGTTGGACCTGTTGACAACCACCTAAAATGCTTAAGTCTAAATTATCAAGTAGTAATCCCACCACCTATAACACACTCTGAAACTTCGTGAGTTTCGACGTGGGACTATGTTTGGGGGTTAGGGTGTTAAAACCTCCCCCACTTATATTTGCAACATCCTCATTGCGACATTGTCAATCACTTATTCCCAATGATACTGGTGGTTGCATGCTCCGAGCAGCCTTTCCTCCTATCTCATTGTAGGGATAGCTCCACATCTTGGGTAGCCCTTTCCACCATCATATGAAAAGTGTCTCTGATACCATTTGTAATGGAACGTACCACATGGTTAATGGAAGCATGCAACTTTACGTCACACGGTCAAGATGTTACCAAAACGTGCGTGGTAATCATTGAGCATAAAAAATATCATTCTCAACGATAATCATAATGTCCATTCAAAGTAAGAGTTCCTTTTTACTATACCAAGAACGATATGGTTGTAAAAGATAAATAACCAATACAATACCATATCTGTGGTTCTAGTAGATATCTTCGTAACTCTACGCAATAAATCTTATCACCGCAAATATCTTGATGAACCTTCTGTACAATCCACCTTGTTCTGCACTTGAAATATAAAAACATAATTTTGCACGAACCTAATGCTTAATATGCATCGGAGCCCATTCATGAGAATTCTAAAGGTTTTTTAACCCGTGACATTACACATGCTTGGGTAATCATGAAAATTATCATCACATGCCTACTAGTTCCCATTCGTGTCAAGTTCATTCCTCTAACAAGCTGCAAATTGGTTTCTTTCATAAATATGAGTATACATGTGAAAGATACATAAAAATACATAAGCTATCATCTTTCATCATATGGGGTATGTTTCATGAAAAGGCATGAGCTATGATACCATTTGTAACATCTGGGCTTAGGTTTCTAGACATTTATCAAGGAAAACGGGCACTGACAACTTATTGGGTTCAGGCTCGATCGGACCCATTGACAACCACCCAAAGTATGTAATCTCCACTGCTTATAACCCACTCTGAAACTTCGTCAGTTTCTGATGTGGGACCATATTTGGGGGTTGGGGTGTTAGACACTCTTTCTTGTGATGTACATTCTTCCTGAAAATATGCCTACAAAAATATCTCGACCAATGTTTTACTAATGTGTTCTTCTAGGATGATTTTGGACGGAGTATGCTATCTTTCAAAGTGGATCACCGTATCCGAGGAGATGCATGTGGGACCTTTTGCATTAGATCTATTGGGGCTCTTTCTATAAGGAAAGTCTTTCATGGACGTTGTAAACATATTGCATTCAAACTCCCTTTTGTTTCATGGACGTTGACTTAATTCCAGATTTTTCCTACGTAATCATTCATCTTAATTTTAAGATCTACATGTCATATTCAAACTGCATGATATGATATGCCGACATGTTTGTTATGAAATTAAACTCGATTTATTCATGACTTTTATATTGTTCGGTGCATTGTTTTTGTTAGAGTATTTGGTTGTGCGCCATATGTATGGGAGATGGGTAAATTGATCTTGGAGAGGATCCATTTATCCCATCCAGAGTTTAGTACCGCATCTACCACCTGTGGGATGTTGAGGCTCTGTGGAGGCTATATAAGGAGTCCCATACCCCTGTAGTCCATTAAGAAAGTGTAATGCATAACATGCCTCTTTGAGGGCTTCTCCCGTGATTTCATCCCGCTCCTCACGGAGTAGGGTTCCACGTTAAATCTCGCATTCTTCGTGTTCTCTATCTTTTTCCATGTTCACTTCCGCATGTTTATTTTCTAACATAGCATCAGAGCGGGTTCAATTCTTGCGGAGTCATTCGCATTATTGTTCGAGATTCAGTTTTATATAATATTCTTGGAGATTTATTGTCATGCATGATTCAAGATTCTAGGGTTCCTTTTTGAAACCCTAATTCATGGTTCAATTTCTAAAATTCATAACGGCTCCGGCATATCGTTCTCCAAGTCTCCAGATCGCAGGCAGCAAGGGTAGCTACCTCAGATGTTCTGAAGCATCATCGTGCGCCGCCTCTCTCCCTTTTTCAGCGAAAGCACCTGGCGATGCTTCATCAAATGAACAGGAGGCGCATCCCGATCGCCCCATCTTCAACTCCAGTTCCCTCGCGCAGCGGCGCAAGGGCTCTAGGTTGTTGATCTTCTGGACTCCATCTCTGTCGCACGCGCTCCACCCCCTCCAGCGGTCCTGGCGGTGCGCGCGACTCGCGCACAATCCAACACTGCCGCCTCAGAGATCCAGTCCTCCCATGCCTATGCGCGCAACCCCCCCGCGCACGATTGCTCTCTAGCGCGCGAAGCGTCCCCAGGCACAAAACCCTTGCCCAGGCGCCTAAGCGACGCATCTGCGCCGCCCCAACTCCTCCTGGCGACGTAAACCCCTAGCGCGTTGGCGGTGCGCCTCCACATCGGTGGCGGCGCCCCATCTTCTCACAGGCAGCGCTCGCCTCCTCCAGGCGGCAGTCGCCTGCATCCCGATGCTCTCCCCTGCCGCGAGCTCTCTCTCATATCCACTCCAAGGCAGCGGCGTCGGTTTTCCTTTTGGGAACCATCAGGCTCCACAGAACCCTATTACTGTAGCGTTGATAAAAAAAGAGGTTTCTTTTGAAGGGCTATTTGAGCCCAAGTAAAAAAAGGAGGGAGATGAAATTTGTGCGTGGCTCGTGTATGGTTTAAAAAAGAAGAAAAAAGAAAAGGTTGTATGATGAAAAAAAAGGAGGAAGTTGACTTGTTTAAAAAAAATAGGGGAAGAGATTTGTTTTAAAATAGAGAAAAAATGGTTTAGCCGAGAAAAAATGCAAGGAAAGCCGAGAAAAAAATGTGAAACGGCTTTAAAAATATATTTTTTTTCAAAAAAAAATGATTTGAAGAGTCGTAAATAAAAAAAATTGAAACGGCCAAATGTTATTCATAATTTGAGAAGCCGAAAAATTTGAACGGCTTATTTTGTACCCTATTTATCTTGTCTTCTCCCAACTTTATCGATGTCATTTTCCAAAAATATGGGAGAAAGGGGGAGTATTGTGTAGAGTCACATGTATTCTCCAGATTTCAGATTTGTCAAAGACCAGCCGGATTGTTCAGAATCTATAAAGGATCAGTTATTTAGACTCGGCGTTCAGAAGTTTTCGAGTCTCCAGATTCAGACATGCACGAGTATGTGGTCTTTTCAGATGAGCATGTTTTTGCCATCTTTTGTAGTGATCCCCATTTTTCTTCTTGTTTTGTCGGCCAGAGTTTTCATGTGAGCCATAGGGACTCCAGAGTAGAGGACCATTCCCTATGCCACATTGGCAAGGGTTTTCATGTGGTATCATAGGTACACTAGAGTAGTGTATCATTCTCTGTGCCAGATGGGAGACACCCAGTTCTCCGACGAGGAGACTTCTTTCAGACTTTATTCTCCAGCGACCGTGAACTCCGACGAGGATTGCACTTCTACGACCTTTTCTAGTTCGACCCTTTTTCAGAGATGGAGCAGTTGTCCACATTGTTGTGGCGGGCCAGAGTACTCTGACGAGGAGACTTATTTTCAGTTGCAGTGACTCTGACAGGCGCAGTTCACAGCACATGCTCTCCGACGAGGACATTCAACAGACTCACACTCCAGCTCGTTCGTCCTCCTCACCTGCACAGCAGGAGAAGCAACGTCCTCGACTGCAACAGTTGTGCACGTTGAGTTGATATTGTCTGTAGTGTCCTGTAGCGTTGAGTTGAGTTTCTTTCTGTTTGTCCAAGCTGAGCATTGCATGCTCCAACTTAAGGGGGAGTGTTGGAGTATTTAGTTATGCGCCATATGTATAGTAGATGGGTAAATGGATCTTGGAGAGGATCCATTTACCTCATCCAGGGTTTAGTACCACATCTACCACATGTGGGATGTGGAGGCTCTGTGGAGGCTATATAAGGAGCCCCATACCCCTGTAGTCCATTGAGAAAGTGCAATGCATAACATGCCCCTTTGAGGGCTTCTCCCGTGGTTTCGTCCCGCTCCTCACGGAGTAGGGTTCCACGTTAAATCTCGCATTCTTCGTGTTCTTTATCTTTTTCCATGTTCGCTTCCGCATGTTTATTTTCTAATAGTTTTCAATAAACTTTGCTGGTATAACTTAGTGTTTTAAGTAAAATGTGACTTATGTGAGACTTGGTTTTTAAATCACGGTCGATTTAACTGGAATGCCGGAGAAATCCAGTTGTTACAATCCAAGTATTGACAATAATGTATAAAGATCCGGTTGACCGCCATCAACTTGATTTCAATGCTCAAAATTACTGAGAGGTACTTTGTAGGGTTTTATCAGTTGCGCCCCTTTGAGATATTGCAATATCGGTTATATCCCTCTATTTTTTAATATATCAGTTTAGCCCCTAACTTCTTCCACAATGATCGCTTGTGCCCCTAGGGATAGTTGTTGTCTATCCCAAATGCAAACAGATGCTAACTTTGGGGATACAAAGGGAATTAGATTTTAAAAAAGGTTAGAAAGTCCTCCCACTTCTCCTCGCTAGCCTCCTCCTCTACCCCAGCCTTCTCCATCGTCTTCTACCCCAGCCTCCTCCATCGACCCCTCCTCCTCCCCATCCTCCTCCTCTGCCCTAGCCTCCTCCTCCTCCACCCCTTCTTCCTCCTTCGCTCCCTCCTCTGCCCCAACCTCCTCCATCACCCCTTAAATGTAGGAGAAGATGTCCTGAAGGAAAACTTCTAGGGTGCTTGGTCGTAGAACAAATGGTTTTAGTAGATTTAAGACATCTGGGTTCTTGGGTCGCTCTAGAATTGCTTCAATTTTGCAACATGGGGTTAAATTTCGGCGAAATTTAGTCCAATTTCAGTTGAATTCGATGGGTGATCGAAATTCGGTCGAAATAGCCTTATCAACCGAAATTTGGGTGGCTCTGTTCAAAAGCCAACCGAAATGAACGAAATTTCATTTTGATCAATCACAGAAATGGTGATCGAAATTGAAATTTGAGGCTTTTTTTGCACTGAGTTTGCTTCTCAGTATATACTATCTGCCCGATTTGTTAGGCCAGTTTAATCGCAGTTTGGTAGTTTAACTGCTATGCCATCCATCTGTTTGAGTGTTCTTGGTGGCGCAGTTGTAATCTGCATTTAGTTTAGCATTTTTATGGCTGCAACAGTTCTGAATACTAATTAGGCTGCGGCAAAATCCAGTTGCCGTGATACACAACTTCAAATCATGTTGTTGCAAGTTACCTTTACCGAAACACCCACCCAATCAAATATGTTGATAAACAGACCCTTTAATGTACGCAATAAATTAACGTAATTTCCAGCAAATCCTGGCATTCGTTGGCTGCCAAGTACAAGTTCAGGAGCACGGGTAGGATGGCATCAGTTTTCAGCCTCCGCATCTTGTTGATTCATTAGTGCTCCTTGAGATGTGTTAGTTGCAAGTGGTGGTATGAATAGTAGGTGGAGGACATGGATGGGAGCTCTATGGATGTGGAGGCGAAGAAGAAGGTTGTACAGGAGGCGACGAAGGAGGAGGCTGGAGGGTGCAGGGCAGAGTGGTCAGAGGAAGATGTGGGGGGTCTTTAGACAGTTATTCCCCTATAAATCCACCATGATTTGAGAAAATCATGGTTAAGTTCAACTAATTGATGGCTAAAGTAATATAAGGACACAAGTGATAGAATGACAAGAAGTCGAGGGCACAGCTGATATTCAAAAAAAGGGAGGGGTATAACTGATATTACAATATCTCAGAGGGGCATAAGTGATAAAACCCTGTTTTGTATTTGTATTTGCTTAAATATTTTGTCTCTGTTATGTAATTTGAGCCGTTCCTATTTAATATGGGAAAAGACTTTGTTGTTGTTTATTATTACGTAATTTACCCTCTAGGGTTTCTCCTCTCAATATAAGAGAGCCTTATAGCCCTTAGAGTAATTTTCATTATTTATTTCCACATGGTCATTTTATTTCTAGGCCCCATAAATGGTCTGGTGGTAGAACAGTTTTCCTACTACCCAAAAGACCGAGGCTTAAATCCCTATTTGTGGAGGTTGCTAGGTAGTCGACAATCAGTGTAAAAAATAGTCGAATCTTTCAACATGGATTTGAGCAAGAATCCATGTAGCCAACCCTACTTATAGCGGGAGAAGGTTTTGTCATGGTTTAGAACAACGGTCCTAAACCGGAGCTTTAAAACCCTAACATCCCCACCCTACCCGCCAACGACATCGCATCATTATCAGAACTACAAAAAAGAAGATTGACATCATAGGATTAGAATCAGAGCAACTACTATTGTTCAAGCAGTTGATAATGCCGTTAGAAACAAAGCATCGTCAAGCACAACTTTCTTTATATTTATTGAGTTAGTTTGTAATAGAGTAAAGTTATAGTTGTGTGTTGTAAAAATTCTTTGAAACAAAACTCACACAGACATACTTTCTCTTATTTTTATACTGGTACATATCCATGTACATCGATGCACGCTTAACTGGACTAAGTATCACACATCACTTATTGTTACACCGGTACAAGACCCTGTGCACCGATTCAAAGTACGTTATATGCAAAGGTACACTTGATACATGGTATATGCCTTGAAAAGTTCAAATCCAAGTGTCACAATTGTTGTTGCATTTGTACATGTATATTGGTGTAAATATGACTGTTCGTCATTTGAACTTAACCGTTTCAACATGTATATTTGTTGGAGTATTTGGTTATGCATAACTTGTTGGGGAGATGGGTAAATGGATTTCTGCAGGATTCATTTACCTCATCCAGAGTTTAGTCCCACATCTATTGTCTGTGGGATGTGGAGACTCAGTGGGAGCTATATATAGACTCACCCCACCCATTGTATCCATCGAGAAATTGCAATACATACATCAGCCCTTTGAGGCGTTCTCACGTGGTTTCATCCTGCTCCTTAGGGAGTAGGGTTCCACGTAAATCTCGTGCTTCAAGTTTATCTCTCTGTATTTATGTTCTGTTTATCATTCTACTTTCGCCATTCTCTATTTTCTAACATGGTATCAGAGTGGGTTTGATTCTCGAAGAATTTATATTGTTTTTGTTCGAGATTCGAGGTTCAGATCTAGGATTTCTGTTGAAACCCTAATTTTGTTTTTGAAGATTATTTTGATGTGTTTGATAATCAGTTCTTAGTTATTGCTGGAGATTCATTCTTGAAGATTCATTTTTATCTGTAGTTGTTCGAGATCTGATTATAATAGCAGTCCCAGATTCTGAGTTCTACAGCTCGAGATCCAGGCCACTAGCATGCCTTCATGGCGTTGCTTCACATCTCTCAAGTCAGATTTTAGCGATGGGTTCGAAGCCCAGCTGCTCTAATAGCCTTCCCTCTAAGCGTGAAGCCACGCATCTCCTCCCATCTGGCGCACCTCCTTCTCACAAGAGGCACCTACCATCAGCGGTGGCATGAACTCCAGGTAGAGGCGTCTTTTCCCAGGCACAAGTGGAGCTGCTCCTCCATCCCCTTCCTCGACACTCGCAGGCGGTGCGAGACCACAATCGTAGGCGGCAACATCCCTTGTTGCATCTTCTTCGGGTGACAAGCATTGAGCACAAACAATGCGCAATCAGTGCTCTGCCACCCATCGCACGCATCGACAACCATGACCTTGCGTGGACGCTCCTGTCACACTCAGTTCGGGGAGGTTGTGCCATCGTGGGGCCCCAACTGAAGCCAGCATGGCGATGGGCTCCAGCGATGCACGACCCTTCTCCTTCGAACTCCTTCTCCAGGCGAGCAGTGGCCCATCGCCACCCTTGCGCAGGCGGCGTGACCCACTTCTCCTCCAGGCTGCCTTTCTCCAGCAGTTTGACGGAGGCGGCGACATTGAGGACAGAAGCCCTCCAGGGCTGCAGCGACATGTTCTTTGAGGAATTGGGTTCCCATCAGGGAAACCTAAATAAGCCCCAAGGGGGCTCCTGTGTTAGATTAAAGAAAAGGGGGGGTTATTGCCAGGGCCCAAGTGGGCCGTCAAAAAAATGGGGCATGTAGCAATAAAAAAATGGTCCAATTGTTTAAAAAAAAGGAAAAAAAGGAGAAGTGAGAAGAGCCGTATAAAAAATTGAAGCAAGTTATTTAAAAAAAAGAGAGTCATGTTTAAAAAAATGAATGATTGGTAGAGAAAAGATGAGAAAAAAATACGGTGGATTATTTGATTTTTTTGTTCTCCCCATTATCTTGTCTTCTCCCAACTTGATCGATGTTTGTCATTCCGACCAGTATGGGAGAAAGGGGGAGTATTGTGTAGAGTCACAAGCTACAGATTTAGATGATTCTCCAGTCCATAAGCCAATCAGATTTCCAGACTCTACAATTCTTCAGATTTCAGTCTCGACGTCATATTTCGAGTCCTCAGCTTCATACACAGATATGTATGCGGTCTTTTCAAATGTGCGCATGTTTGCCATCATTGTTTATGGTCCCTATCTTGTGTTTCGATCAGAGTTTTCATGGGTTCTATAGGGTTTGCAGAGTAGAGATTCCATTACCTATGCTATGTAGGCTAGGATTTTCATGGGGTTTTATAGGGACTCCATAGTAGAGTACCATTCTCTGAGCCAGATGGGAGAGATCCAGTTCTCCGATGAGGAGACTTTTCAGACTCCATTCTCTAGTGACCGTGGACTCCGACGAGGATTGCACTCCATGACCTTTCAGTTCGACCCTTTTCAGAGATGGAGCAGTTGTCAACATATCTTGTGGCGGGTCATAGTTCTCCGTGTAGAGGCTCATTTTAGTTGCAGTGACTCTAACAGGTGCAGTAAAGAGTGCATGCTCTCCGACGAGAATATTCAGTTGACTCACATTCCAGCCCGTTCATCCTCCTCACTTGCACGACATGAGAAGTAATGTCCTCGACAACAACCAACAGTTGTACGCGTTGAGCTGATATTGTCTGCAGTGTCTTGTATTGTGAGTTGAGATTTCTTTATGTTTGTCCAAGTTGAGCATTTCATGCTCCAGCTTGAAGGGGAGTGTTAGAGTATTTGGTTATGCATCACTTATGTAGGGGATCGGTAAATGGATCTCTCCAGGATTCATTTACCTCACCTAGAGTTTAGTCCCACATCTATTGTCTGTACGATGTGGAGACTCAGTGGGGGCTATATATAGACCCCCACACCAATTGTATCCATCGAGAAAGTGCAATGCATACATCAACCCTTTGAGGCATTCTCTCGTGGTTTTATCCCGCTCCTTAGGGAGTAGGGTTCCACGTAAATCCAATGTTCCAAGTTTATCTTTCTGTATTTATGCTTTGTTTATCATTCCGCTTCCACATTCTTTATTTTCTAACAATATTCTTATAATGGGTGTTGCACCTATACACCTTATTGTACATTAGTATCCGCAAGTCATTGAAGTGTTTTTGCCATGATGCATGGTAAACACCTTTAAGCATTGGTATACTATAGAGTTCAAGTGTTTTTTTGATATTTTTTAGTGCGATATTATAATTCTTACTATATTTAGCTCTTCTTTGTGCATATAAAAGGACCCTACACTATACCCTTTGAACACACCAAGGGCACAAGTTCTCTACTCATTAGACACTCTTTATTCTTGTGAAAAAATCTTATATGCTCAAAAGCAGACTTAGCCAAAGCAAAACACTTTTACTTCTTGGCATTCTTCACGACGTTACGCTTTTGCTTTCTCAGAAAGCCTGATGCTTCAATGTTAATCTTGATTTACATTTACATTATGCATGTTTTACAGGTTTTATTAGAATAATTGTATTTTATTTTTATTCTTGGTTAAAAGGTGTTTTGTGTAAAGGTCTTTCTTCCTATATGGAAGATAAACTTTTGATGAGCATGTGTACCTTGAGGTATTTTATGTGAAAGCCTTTCTTCTTTTCTAAAAGGTAAATTATTGTGCACCTTGAGGTGTTCCTCGTGAAAGCCATTCGTCTTGTGTAGAAGATAAATTGAGGTAAGATGTGTGCTTGTAAGATAGTTCTGTACATCAGAAGTAGTTAATTTGTGAAATTTTTGTAAGTCCTAGGTAGGCGTAACTCATGCCTAGTACATAACCCAAAGGAGCACGAACCACAGGAAGAAATAAATAACTTGTTTATTCAGAGGTCATAGGTATCCTTTATATAGAGGAGAAAACCTAGATGATAAATAATGGATGGAGAAATTACAAAAAAGGAAATAATATGCGACATAAATACTATTTCCTATAACACTTTCCCTGAAGCTAAAGTATAGATATGTATCATGCTCATCTTTGAAGGACACTTCTGGAAAGATCCCCTAGCCAGAGCCTTAGTGAATATGTGTGCAATTTGCTTCGTTAAGCTGACATTAGATGTAGAGATTAAGCCCTTTTGTATCAAGTCTCCAGTATAGTGGCAATCCACCCTGATGTGTTTGGTCCTCTCATGGAAAGTTAGATGGTTGGCAATGAATAATGTAACCAAGTTATTACATAGTAGTTGCATAGGAAGAGGTGTGACAATGTCTAGGTCATTTATACCAAACACGACCTATATCATTTTAGTGCTACCTTAGGCCATGGCTATGTATTCAGAATAAATACTTGACTTAATAACCACAATTTCTTTCTTGCTTTTCCATGAGATCGACGAGCTTCCAATGAATATTGCAGATCCATACTTTGACTTCATGATTTTAGGGCATATTGCGTAATCAACATATGCACAGGATGTGATCTCAATGAATATTACTATACTAAAGAGTAACCATGTAACTGGCGAAAACTCCAGCTACCTTATGATCATGGAGGATACATCCTTAAGTAAATGGCATGACTTCTCCATAAACTGACTGAGTTTGCTCACGACAAAGGAGATATCTGGCATGGTGATAATCACATATAGGAGCTTCCTAACTAGCCCTTTGTATCTCTGCTTTTCTACATCATATGTATCATCATTGTATGGTTTTACGAAGATCCATATGAGTAGTAGCAGATCTACAATATGCCATCTCAGTCTCTTGAAGGAGATCATTAACATACTTCCTCTAAGTCATCACTAGTCCTCTCTAATTCTTGGCAAATTCAAGTGCAAGAAACTATAACAGCTTTCCTAGATCCTTGGTGACAAACGGTTGTCAAAAGAAAGCACTCACCTCACTGATCCGCAGTAAACCATCTCTTGTAATGATAATGTCGTTAACAAGACCTCGTGATGCCCTATGTACAAGGAGCGAGTGATTTGCATTCAATCTCTAGAAGCCATGATGCCATTGTCAGGTCTTAGAGTTTATGGAAATATGCTCTCCGGCTTTGTTTAAGGGTATAAATAGCATTTATGAAGTATACATATCTTCTGACACTCCCCCTCAGCAGCGAACCCATGTGGCTATTATATATGGACTTTCTTTTGCAGGTCACCATAGATAAAGGCATTCTTGACATCAAGTTGGGAATGTCTCCCTCACTACTGCAACAAAAAGGAGGATCCATCAGGGGGAATGACGTACCGAGGGAAAGAAAGTGTCCTGGTAGTCCGTCCCATATTTCTAATCGAATCCATGTGCCACAAGTCTAGCTTTAAAGTGGTCAACATTGTTGTCCCCTCTATGCTTCACTATAGACTCACTTATAGCCAACCAAAGAAGCCCCTACTAAGGCAATAGCCAAGTGTCATGTGCCTTGTGGCTACGATGCAACCATTCATTCATATCTAGTCAAACACCACTGACTTCTATATAGCCTCTTAACACGTAGTTTTAGAGATTAAAATTCTTGACATTCCTAAATTCCATTGTCCATGTATTAAATTGTATGCATGACCTTTCTATGTTAGGCAACAATATAGAAGCATCATTTATTTTTGTTGAGAGAGAATAACGAATTGATTAGTGTTAGAAATCGAGAATACGCAACCATAATATTAGAGAAATAGAATAAACATGACGAACTTTGGGATTTTTACGTAGAACCCTACTCCATAAGGAGCGGAATGAAATCACGGGAGAACACCTCAAAGGGATTTTGTTTTCTATTCACTTTTCTCTCATCTGATACAAGTCATATGTGACTTCTTATATGCCCCCACTGACTCTCCAAGTCCCGCAAATAGTAGATGTGGGACTCAACCACTAGATGTGGTAATTGAACCCTGGAGGGATCCAGTTACCCATCTCCACATATGATGATTATACTCCAAAACTCCCCCTCAAGTTGATACATGAAATGCTCAGCTTGGACAAATACAAAGAAATATTAAACTCATAATACAAGATACTACAGACAATATCAACTCAATGCATACTTTACTATCAATTGTTGTCAAGGATGTTGCTTCTCATGCCATGCAGATGAGGAGGAATAAAAGGACTGAAAAGTGAGTCGAACTGGGTCTCCTCATCGGAGAACATGTGTTCTGTACTGCGCATGTCAGAGTCACTGAAACTAGAATGAGCCTCCTTGTCGGAGTGCTCTGACCTGCCACATGTAGAAGACCGTGCGTCATGTGGACAATTGTTCCATCTCTGAAGTGGAGAAGTGAAAAAGCTGTGGAAACATCCTCGTCGAAGTCCACGGTCATTGGAGAATGGAGTATGAAAATCTCCTCGTCGTAGAACTGGGTTTCTCCCATACTGGCTTAGAGAATGGGATCTCTACTCTGGAATCCCTATAGAACTACATGAAAACCCTAGCCTGCAATGGCATAGAGAATGAGACCTCTCTCTGGAGTTCCTATTGATCACATGAAAACTCTGAGACCAAAAACAAAGATGAGGACCACACAAAATGATGATCGCATACTCGTGCGCATCAAATTGAAGACTCGAAACTAATCTAAACGTCGAGTCTGAATCTGAAAATCTGTAGAGTTTGAAATCTGGCTTAGAGAATTTGAATCCAACCTGCAACTCTACACAATACTCCTCGGTTCTCCCATACTTGTCAGAAAAAAATGGCATCGACAAAGTTGGGAGAAGATAAGAAAATGGGGGGGAAATCAATGAATCATCTAAAGCCGATTTCAATATTTTTTCAGCTTTTCTTTATTTTTCTCGGTTATTTCCTTTTTTATAGCCGACTCTTTTTTTACGTACGGGTTTTTTTGATATAAAACGATCCTCCTTGGCCTAAAAACAAAGCAACACTACCTGATGCAGCATGGACCAGAAAATAGGGCCACAATTTTTAATTACGTTTATTTGAGTCGTCGAAATTTTTATTTAATTTTATTTACGTTTATTTAAATTGCCGTGTCTTTAATTAAATAAATGAGATCGCCTGTGATCTCCAACAATTAGTTATAGATTTGATTTTTAAATTTGGTCGGTTAACTAGTTAGAGTCTATTTAGGATAATTAGTTGTCAATTTGAATTAGTTTTCTATTTTTGTAAACTCATCCCTCCTATATAAAGGGATGAGGGTCCATTGTTTTAGTGAGTTCAGTATTTGATAAAATTGAGATTTTTATCTCCCTCTCTCTTGTCTCTCTCTCCCCTCACGATCTACGCATTCTTCTTCTCAATCTCGCGCATCCGGCGTGTTTCTTTTCTCAACCCCTCTAATTTCTACCACCGAAAATCCACCGCTAAAATATTTTATTTATTTCATCGACGCGCCAAATCCAATCCGCATCAATTGGTATCAGAGCATGGCCTACAGATCGTCCTCACGATCTAACAATCCGTACCGACATTCGCCCCGACATGCATCGAGAGACTATCGCTCGTCCGAACGAAAACGGCGAGCCATCGACGCCCATAACGAGAAGATGAGGAGCAAGCTACTTGAGATACAAGCCAACTTCGAGTCCATGTTTCGAGATCTTAGGGCTCACTTCGAGTACCTACGCGCCAAATTAAAGCCTCCAACCACCGACCCCGAAGTTGAAGACGTCAACCTCGCCGTCAACGACGAACCAACCGTTGTCCAGGCCGATTTGGAAGAAAAAAAGGGCTATCCGAGCGTCGTCCACGTAATCTCAGACCTGCAAACTCTCCCGGAATCGACAAACGCCTCCTCGGCAGCCCTGTCGCCAACCCCTGCTGCAGCCCCAACCCCCCCCAGCGACCCCCCTAGCCACGTCAGACTCGTCCGCCACCCCTCAGACCCCCATCCTTCCCCTTGCCATTCCCCCTCCCCCGCTAGTAACCCTTACCCCTGCCATCACCGGCCCGCCACTCCCCTCGCGCACCAGTCACCTCGCCTTCGCCTTCCCAGCCCGCGCCTATCCCCCGTACGCCAGCCTTCCCAGCCCTCCCGCCTGCGCCTCCTCTTCCCCAGCGCCACCCCTCCCCGCCGCCTTCGCCTTTCCCCAGTCCCGCGCCAACTCCCCGCACGCCAGCAGCCCACCCCTCTCGCCTGCGCCTCCTCCTCCCGGCTCCAACCCGCCCCGCCGCCTCCTTCCCACCCCCACCCTTCTCTCGTGCACCGCGCCCTGCCCTCCCCCTCCCGCTCGCCTTCGCCGCCCGCCTTTCCCCTTCTCACAACCAACACCCCCCAGCCTTCACCAGTTGCGCCGCCTGCGCCTACTGCCTTGCAACCGTCCCACACCTGCGCCCTCCCTCCAGCAGCCGCTACCTCCGCGCGAAGCCCACCACCTGCGCCGAGTTACGGGCCACCGTCGTGGCGGCGATATGCAAGGACGAACCCTAACTGGAGACCCGAAGACTACGGGATGTGACTCCCACGACTTGTGGGATTGGAGATTGTTTGGGAAAAATTACAATAAACCCCCCTTGCAATAAATTGTATTCAAAGGGACAGTTCAAGAGACCCTCTTACAAAATTCCCTTAAATGAAGGGGTACGAAAATTGCGCCCAAGCTCCCGGCTGCAGAAATATTTAAAGAAAAGGGCTGAAAATAAGAAATCTGGGGACCCTCCTTATCCTATTAGGACTAGGACCTTGGGGTTCATCTATATAAAGACCCCATGGCTTCCTTCATTGGCCACATCTCCTCCTCTCACTTCATTGTGCTGTTGCTTTGCCATGGATCCTCCAAGAGTCATGTTGTTCATGCCTCATCAATTCTTCAATCATCACAATGAGGAGACAACAGTCAAGAAGACACCGCCGTTCGCACCACACATGTTCTTCCACCGCGAAGGCTGCGTCACCTACGCCCGCGTGTGGATCCCGCCATTTGTTCCGCACCAATTCTTCCAGGGAATGACTGACGATGCGGATCCAACCTCCAAGCCTGCAGATCCCGCAATTCGTCGGGAGACGAATTTTTAAAGCGGAGGAGAGTTGATGCAGCGTGGACCAGAAAATAGGGCCACAATTTTTAATTACGTTTATTTGAGTCGTCGAAATTTTTATTTAATTTTATTTACATTTTTTTAAGTTATCGTTTCTTCAAATGAGATCGCCTGTGATCTCCAACAATTAGTTATAGATTTGATTTTTAAATTTGGTCGGTTAATTAGTTAGAGTCTATTTAGGATAATTAGTTGTCAATTTGAATTAGTTTTCTATTTTTGTAAACTCATCCCCCCTATATAAAGGGATGAGGGTCCATTGTTTTAGTGACTTCTGTATTTGATAAAATTGAGATTTTTATCTCCCTCTCTCTTGTCTCTCTCTCCCCTCGCGATCTACGCGTTCTTCTTCTCAACCTCGCGCATCCGGCGTGTTTCTTTTCTCAACCCCTCTATTTTCTACCACCGAAAATCCACCGCTAAAATATTTTATTTATTTCGTCGACGCGCCAAATCCAATCCGCATCAATCCCCCTTTGTATTTTTAAATACATCATGGGCCCGTTGGACCTAAAATCGAAGCAACCTCCCCCTTTTTTATATAGAAGGGCCAAAGGGCTCTTTCTTCTCAATGCATGAAGATTAGGGTTCCCCAATTAGGAACGCATCTCTCGATCAACGTCGCCACTCCTTGATGGGGATCCCTAATGCTATTGGAGCTCGCTATCGCCATGATGAAGGAACAACGCTGCCACCTCTAGATTGTAGAGATATTCCTATGTTCTTTTTCTATTATTTTATTTCTTTATGTTCATCTTATTACCCATAGGTCTCTCCCTATATAAGAGTGCCTAGGATTCCCATAGATTTTTCCCAATATGGTATCAGAGCAACGGTCCTAGATTGAAGCTCCGAACCCTAACTCCAATCCTAAATCCCCACCCGTCACCCCCCCTTTCCTCCCACCACCGTCGCAATTAGCGGCCCCGGCTCCAGGCGGCAGCTGCCTCTCCAGTTGCCGCTCCAGCTATCGCCTACCCGCTGTGGCTACCTCTCTAGCCGCCACCTATCTGTTGTGTCATTGCCGAGCAACAAGGTCGGCGCCGTCGCGACCATCCTCTGGCTCCGACCTCCTTCGCTTGTATCGAGCACATTTTTTGGTTGATGGATTTGGGTGCATAAGTCTACGTATGCATTCAAATCCACATATGTCTGGACATCCATTTCATTGGTCTACAATATCCCGGTTATCTACATCCGGTAATATGTGAGAAAACAAAGTCGACGTACCCCCCACATGCACTTTCAGAGGTCCAGCGCCTATTGTCAAAATGGACAGGACAAACTATGAGCTCTGGGCTATGGAGTTCATGAGCCTTATGAAGTCTAACGGTAAGAAACACATTCTTATTGAGGAGGAGCCGGTGGAGAAAACTGGGTTAACGCCTCGTGGGAGGTGGATGATGCATATGCTAAAGTTTGGCTCTTCGGTACATTGACGATAGAGATCGCCAATGATGTGTTACATCAGCCCACTTCTAAGGTGATGTGGGATATCCTCGCGACAACCTATTGTCAAGCGAGGAAAGAGACCAAGATCCTCCAACTCCAGCATGATATACTTACTATCAAGCAGAACGTGTGGCCTCTTCATTCATTGTATACATCCTTGCATGAGATATTTGAGAAGCTCTACAACTTCAGGCCTCTCTAGGCGGCTCCAGATTAGTAGAAGATATATCGGAATGCTACTATGGTTGGTGTATTCCTAGCAACCCTTGAACCTGAATATGATGCTGTTCGCTCCCAGATTCTAGAGGATGCCACTATTCCTCCCCATGGAGGAAGCTTTTTGCAAAATCAACATGATTATTTTTCTGTCCACAACTACTAGACAGACGTCTTCGACAATGGCAACCTCCTGAGACAGGGGAAGCTCTTCTTCTTTTCGTGGACGCAGACCTTGTCGTAGAGGAGATCGCATTCGTCAGCCATGCACGTACTGTCACCGTCCAGGTCATACTGAGGATACATGCTACTCCAAGCATGGTTTTCCGACATCAGCTCACGTAGCGGAGCAGGTTGAGTCTCCAGTAACTCCTACTTCAGATCAGTGGTTTGATGACCTCGTAGCCAAACTGTGGAATATCATGCCTCATGCCTCTTCACCATCTCTAGGAGGTCATTCAGATGTAGCAACCTCCACATTTGCCAATACTTCTGCTACAGTGATGAATCTGTGATTCATCACTCTTAAAGTTGAAAATAGAGCCTTGTTCCCGAGTATGTAGCAGCATATTTCCCTTTATTTTGCATAAATAGCATTCATGCATCAATCAACAATACATGCATTTTAGCATTCATATTTGCATTTAATAAGAAGTCAATTCATTTGTAAAATCCACTTGAAAAATATCCACCAATAATTCACCTAATTATTTGTATTTTATAATCCCTCTGAAATCAAATAACACCCTCCTTATATTATGTACTTTATTAGCTAATAAGAAGGCTAAAATTTCCTATCTTGTAAATTACCCAATAAAGCCCCTGGACCTTAGATTTCCAAGATCCCTCTCATACAAACTCCGAACTAGGTCTACTCACTTTCAGATTAATACACATCCAGAAACCTTTAAAATGAGACTAATTTTATTCATTTCGGAGCTCGTATGCAAAACTTGGGTTTTTGGGCCCCCTTGTATACTATATTTATATATATGTATTCTTGTATTTTTTTGTATTATATTTGACCTCATCTCCGTTTTTGGTCAACATGCAACTTGTATATCTCATCAAGATCTACAACTTTTATGTTTTGAGTTTTTCCAAATTCAGCCTCCTTCTCTCTCTAAATTCACTTTCTTTCTCAACCACTCAGAGCTGGCCACGTGGCGCCCTCTGATCGCGCCACGCGGCACGCTTCTTTGCGCACCACGTGCCCAGCCTTCCCCGTTGTCCGATCACTCGCCCCCTCTATTGATCTGGGCCATTCATCTTCGCATCGCTTCCCAGCCGCCCGATCTACCCAGGGATCTCATCTGGATCGTCCCTTCGTGCTTCGTCCTTAGCACGCCACGTGGTGCATTAGGCACCCTCCGATCATCGCCAGAGGCCCTCAATCCTAGCCCTCCATCTCGCACTAAATATGGACCCTTCGATCAAAACCCCAGACGTCGTCTCTGTTGCACGCTAGCGCCTCGACCTGCGCCCGCCACGTGGCAGGCCCTGTGCCCTTGATCTCGCTCCGCCGATCTAATCTTCACCCTTCGCTTCCGCCCCTCCCCCGACCGTTGGATCGCTCGATCCAACGGTCAATACTTCGTCTCCTACCTCCCGCACACCCTGCGCCCCACGTCGTCCACCGTGCGTGCGGGTTGCGCCCTTTCTATTTTGAGCGTCACGCCGACCATCACCTCCGCCCCTGACACCACCACTAAACAGCCCACTCTTCCCTCATCCTCTCCAACCCCCTCGTTCACCATGAATGTCCTCGACCTCGCCCCACGATCCCCATCAACCCCACCTCCTCGCTACCTACGTCGTCACCTTCATCCTATAAATACATCGCCTCCGTCCACCTTCACTCCTATCCGCCACTACGGAGAGATTCCCCTATCTCCTACCTTCCTATTGGTGACAGCAATTCGGCAAGAAGTCGAGCGACGATGGCTGAAATCCCTCCGACGAGATCCACGGCCAACTCCGCCTTGCTGCAGCTTCTTCCGTGAGCTGCACGAGCTCAGGTCTACTACCGGCCTTCGAGCGACGACCAGGAGCCCAGATCCGAGCTCCATTCCCCAGGTAGCAACCTCCATCGCCCCCTCCGACCTTCTTCTCTGTTCTCTTCATTTTTCTCCTATTTTATTCGCCTCCTCCGCGTATCTTCAACCCCTTTTGACCAACCTCCGAGCTCCGCCCCAGAGTTGGCATCTTCACGCCCTCCTCTATTCGCTCAGACGACGATCCGCACTTCACTTCGACGAGAGCTCCGCCACCTTGGTAGAGCAGCACCACCGGACACCATCATTCCACTCCAGACCTCCCTCCGTACTTCCTCTCATCCCACGACCTCACTGCACGCTTCGGCTATTTAAGTAATCCCCTGCAGGTACACTCTCGATCATTGGCCGGAGCTTCATCGGAGCTCAGCTCGAGCTTCCCCGCTACCGGTCTCTAGTTCGCCCCGACCTCAACCGAGACCTCCAGCAGCCACCTGACGCTGCCACGACCTTCCTCAGCTTCTTAGCAACTTCCGGCGAGCTTCAGCGACGACTGGAGGAGGAGGCGGAGCTCAAGACCCTTCGCCGGAGTGCAGCCTCCTCCGCCGCAGGAGGCGGAGGACCGTTGGGCACGAAGTCCAGCAGTCGTCTGATCCCCTTGATCGGACGGTCCGGAGCAAGCCACGTCGCCCACGTCCCGCAGCCATAGGATCAGGAGGATCCTACGCACCTGATCGCGCCACGTCGCCAATCGCCAGAGCTTTGGGGACTGTTGGATCCATCCTGATCGAACGGTTCATCGCCCGCCACACACAAGCCACCAACACCCGTTGGATCTTCACTTGATCCACGGTCCACATCGAGCCACGTCGCCCGATCCGAGCCTCTTCCCCGACCACCAGGCTCGGATCCCCCGAAGCTACTCCGAGCCTCCAGAGCACCCGAGCCTCCGTCCGAGCCTCTGAAGTCCACCGAGCCTGGGACCCCCATGTGGCCTATACGTGCGTTTTGGGTATTTTGCAGCGAGGTCCCTGGAAGTTTTCATAATTACATTTCAGTCCCTGCCAGGAGACCCCACGTGAGGAGCACGTGTTCTGTGGGAAATTTGCATCCACCCCCTCAACATTATAGATAATTGCATATCAGTCCATGTCAGCACGTTTACTTTTTATCAATTTTATTTCCTGTAATTGCAAATAGGCCCCTGTATTTGCACGCATATTTTGGCACTCATTTTAACTCATTTTTCAAGTTTGAAAAGTGCATTGTGTGGCTTAATTTGTCCTCTTTCATATGTGACACTTGGCATATTTTTATGGAAGTAGTGGTTTTTATTATTAATTAATTGGTGAAATTTTCTCATATTTTGCCCATTTATGCCTATTAATTTGTAGTAATTTCTCTATGACCCCAAAAATTCCCAAAAATTCATATTAGATTGAGGATAATTAAGTTTACATTGTGCCCAAAAATCATCTCATTCGCACGCATCTCGAGGTCTGAATAAATCATTCAGTGATTTACTTAATTAATTTTAGTAGGCACATTTCACTTGGAAATTTGGGTTGATTAATTTTCCTGGATTCTTCACACTTAGATCTATCTAGGATAATTTTGATATCTAAATATATTGTGATTTGATAATTATTAAAATTAATTTAATCAAAATCACTTTGCATCCATTTTAAATTCATAGTAAATTCATCCACAGAAAATTCTAAAAAAATAGTGTAGCTTAATTTCAACATATTTCACCATCTGGCCAAGTTTCATAATTTTTGGAATCAATTTGACCATATTTTTTAATTAACTTGTAAATTGGCCCGATTGTGCATGTGTCTTTTCCTTCCTGCATAAAATATATTGAAAAAGACAAAATATAAAACATCTCCAGAAAATTAGACTTTGGAAATTTGCTTAAAATCTACCTAAGGAGACAGCTGCCTCCCTGAGTTTGACCTTGGGCTTGCCCAAGTAAAATAAATTTGCCACTCGTGATTAATTTGACTTTAATTAAAAGTGGTTTTTGATCTGCTCTTATTATCCGACTGCAACGAACAACACAATGATTAATTTGACCATTAATTTGATCGAATTAGTAAGGGTAGTAAGACGCTTATCATACAACTAGTACCTAGTGTAGTACTTATGCTTTTACATCTTGTCACGGATCTAAGATTACTGAGCAGATTATGGATTTTGGGGAAATACATCATTTATGCGGGGACAGATATCAGTTTACAGCATATCGACAAGTTCCACTAGGGAGAACTATTGTGATAGTCTATAGGACTCATTCCCTGATCAATCAACAAGGGGAGAATCGTTTGACGCCTTCGATGCGTCTGCAGAATATGTTACATGCTCCTGATTTATCTATGAATTTATTATTTATTATTCAGATCATGAAGGATTTGCATTGTAGAGCTATCTTTGACCCGTCGTCTCTTGTTTTTCAGGACATTCTTACGGGCAGAGTGATTGGGTGCGGCCGTGAGCCGAATGGTCTTTATAGCATGGCCTAAACTCCTTATGCGGACGTATCTTCTCATGCAACAGGACTAGTTTCTCCCTTTACCTAGCACCTATACTTTGGCCACCTCCCTCTCCAGAAGATGTGCCATATTTTGCTGTAGATTTCACCAGGTTCTTCCTTCCAGTGCGAGGCATGTCAGTTGGGAAAGCATCATGGGTTTGCTTTTCCTAGTCATCAGAGTCAAAGCAGTAGCTCCTCTTTTGAGTTATTTCATATTGACGTTTGGGGTCCGAGTCGTGTTCCTGATCACCAGGGACACCAATTTTATCTTGTTGTAGTTGATGATTTTTCTCATTTGTCATAGGTCTTTTTATTAAAAATAAATCAGAAGCAAAGGATGTGATCAAAACTTTTATTAATGAAGTGCATAACGTTTTCTCTACCTATGTGAAATGTGTGTGAACTGATAATGCTTTGGACTTATGTACATGTGCTCTATCACATTTCTTTTCATCCCATAGAATTATTCATCAAACTACTTGTGCTTACACTTCTCAATAGAATGGTGTTGTAGAGAAAAAGCGTCGTCATCTACTTGATTTCACTTGGACTCTTCTCATTCAGAGTCATGCCCCACATTCGTTTAGGGGTGATGCAGTTCTTACGGCATGTTATCTGGTGAACCGCATGCCATCATCTGTCTTGGATGAGAAAATTCCTTTCTATATAGCTTTCACTGAGAAGGAGTTGTTCTCACTTACTCCTCGTGTGTTTGGCTCTGTTGCTTTTGTTCATCAGTTGACTCCAGGTCTTGACAAGCTCTCTCCTAGGGTTGTCAAATGTGTATTTGTCGGGTACTCCAGGATCTACAAGGGATAGTTATGATCCATTGAGCAGGAAATATTATATCAGTGCTGATGTCACATTTTTTGAGTCTGTGATGTATTTCTCTCCTAAAGTGACAGGTTGGCTTCATCGGACTCTGATGATGAGGTTTATTTGCCATCCCCTCCTATGAGTTTGCCATCTCCTCCTGTGCCTATTGTTCCACCACTGCCACCACCACCACCTCCTCCACCCCCTCCCTCTAGCCAGTCTCATGTACCCATTGTTCCACAATTACCAAAATTCCATACACATCGTCCCTACTTCTGCTCATGGTCCCAGCATACCCCAGGTTTGTTATGATAACATGATTTCTAACAATAGATCTGGATTCCTAGAGATATATTTGTGCGAGAATCATTACAGGAGACTAGCCCACATATAAAAGAGGTTCCCAATGACCTGAATATACCCATTGCAGTTTAGAAGCAGAAGCATACTTGTACTTCATATTCGCTTGCCTCTCAGGTCTCCTTTCATCGTATGACAGAGGAATTTCAGAGATTTGCAGTGGCTCTATCCTTCATGGACATTCCACAAAATTATT
Source organism: Ottelia alismoides (assembly GCA_037367405.1). NCBI lineage: Eukaryota > Viridiplantae > Streptophyta > Magnoliopsida > Alismatales > Hydrocharitaceae > Ottelia > Ottelia alismoides. The sequence goes on along the minus strand of JAZKJV010006793.1, from coordinate 205,742 downwards.
AGGAGGCTTTGAAGGATAGTCACTGGCGCTTGGCTATGGAGGAAGAGATGGTTGCTTTGTAATTACGTGGTACCTGGAGTTTGGTGTTTGCTCCTCCTGTGGTGTCTGTTGTTAGTTGCAAATGGGTGTTTACTGTTAAACACCATGCAGATGGGGGCCTTGATTGTTACAAGGCAAGATTAGTGGCAAGAGGATTTACTCAGACCTACAACGTGGATTATATGGACACGTTCTCTCCAGTTGCTCGTCACTCAACTCTATGTGTCCTACTTTTAGTTGCAGTGGTATGTGATTGGCCTTTATTTCATCTAGATGTTAAAAATGCACTTTTGTATGGAGATCTACAGGAGGAGGTTTACATGCAACAGCCTCTGGTGTTTGCTAATAAAGGGGAGTGTCAGCAGGTTTGTAAACTCCATAAGGCAATATACGGCCTTAAGCAAAGTCCAAGGGCATGGTTTCAGAAGCTCTCGAATCTGATTGAAAGGCATGGATTCAAGAGGTCAAATGTAGACCATTCCCTGTTTGTGCAAAGGACACATAGAGGTATTGTTATCATCATGGACAATGTTGATGATATACTTGTTACAGGAGATGATGTGCATGGGATAAAGATGGTAAAAGAATTTCTGGGTTGTCAGTTTGTAACCAAGTATCTTGGCACCCTAAGGTATTTCTTAGGGTTAGAATTTGCTAGGAATGTGTAGGGTCTTGTGATGACCCAAATGAAGTATGTTACAGACAAGCTTGTTGAGACATGCATGATTGAGTGTCGACCCACTACTACTCCTATGGATCCTAGCATGAAGTAATATGATGATGATGATGATGATGATACAGATGACGTCGACAGGGGGGATATAGAGAGATGGTGGGAAAGCTCCTCTATATTACTATGACTAGACCCGATATCTCTTTTTTAGTAAGTCGGGTGAGTCAGTTTATGGAGCAGCCCCGACAGGTACATATGGATGCTATATACATGATTTTAAGATATCTAAAGTCTTCTCCAGGTGCAGGATTACTATCCAGAAAAGGAGCAATTCTTTCTGATTCTGCACATGCTGATGCAGACTATGCAGGGTGTCCTAAGGATAGGAAATCTACTTCGAGCTTCATTGTGTTTGTTGGTAGTTCTCTTTTTTCTAGGAAAAGCAAGAAATAAACGGTTGTGGCTATATCAAGTGTGAAATTTGAATATATAGCTACGCCACAAGTAAGCACATAAATGATGTGGGTTCGAGCGATGTTAGCAGATTTGCATATAAATATATCTCTACCCATGCAGTTACAATGTGATAATCAGGCCGTCTTATTCATTGTGAATAATCCTGCATTCCATGAAAAAACGAAGCATATTGAGGTAGATTGCCATTATACTAGAGATATGATTCAGAAGGGTTTGATTCTACCTCCCATGTCAGTTTAGGAAAGCAAACGACATATATCTTTACCAAGGCGTTACTCAGGGGCCATTTCAAAAGTATTCTTCCAAGATGAGCATAATTGACGTCTATGCTCTATCTTGAGAGGGGTGTAGAGATATTTCTATGTCCCTATGTTTTTTGTTGTTATTTTATTTCTTTATGTTCATCTTATGCAATTTACCCATAGTCTCTCCTCCTTATAAGAGAACCTAGGGTTCCTAAGAATAAACAACTCTTCGATTTTTTCCAACATGGATGAAAGGGAAGAGGTGTGCTATCCAGTGCCATTTGGAGGTTAAGGAATAGTCGGAATTTGCACGCGCAAAGGAGTGGTCGCCAGGAGTCGCCGTGGAGGATCACATCATCACACAGAGGGAGGTAGGGGTCCTTCTAGAGTCGCATGTGCTGCCTGGAGGCCCTCATAACTTCGGAGAGGTGGCCTTCATGATGTGGCTTCATAAGGTATGGCTTCAGGAGCAGTGTTCGGAGAAGATGCATTGCATAATATCCCCAGGAGTTATAGGGGCACCGTCGTCGACTTGGAGATGGCTGGGTTGATGTGCGGAGGAGCCTCGGTGTATAAATCTCTATAGTGGGAGGGCTAATCGCCTCTCGATGGTGTTGGAGTTGTACTAGGGTCGCTTACAAAACCATGGAAGAGACCCTTCTTCTTTTCTTCTTGTGCCTGAATGATCTACGGTTTCAAATCACGCATTGTAGGAGTCGTTGGAGACTCCAAGTTGGAATCATCGTAGTTGTATGCTCAATACATGCACAAGATATCAATCGGGATTATGCCCTGCCTGGAATCACAATTTTCTAAGGTTATAGAAATTCTAAAATTTCTGGAACTTGCAGAAATCACTTGCATGGGACAATATTAGTGTTCCATAAATTGAACCCTAGAAGTTAAACTTGAAATCGATGAATACTTGAGAATCTCAACCAAATCATGTATATAAACTAAATCTTGAACATAAAATAAATCCTCAAGAATCAACCGCTCTGATACCATGTTAGAAATCAAAAATGTTGAAGCGTAATATAAGAAAAATAGAATGAACATGAAGAACACCAGGATTTTTATGTGGAATCCTACTCCGTAAGGAGCAAGATGAAACCATGGGAGAACACCTCAAAGGGCTTATGTTTTCTACTCACTTTTCTCTCATCTAATACAGGTAGTGTGGGGCTTCTTATATAGCCCCCACTGACTCTCCAAGTCACACAAATAGAAGGTGTGGGACTAAACCACTAGATGCGGTAATTACATCCTGGAGAGATCCAATTACCCATCCCTACATATGACACCTATACTCCAACAATTATTCATGAGACTTGTGCCACATGACTGTAACACAACTATCTTCTCTCCTATGACAAGACACCGCTGACTTTGCTGTATCGCTTCCTGATATGTCTGTGGTATCTCCACGACTGAGTCCCACGGCAAATCTTCGAAAGTCCATTGAGGAAATATGGGTTGCAAGAGGATATGTAGCACAAGTATATCTCTGCTTCCGCAAAGCAATAGACACATCCAGATCACATGCCTCCTCCTGAAACTGTAAACTACTCTCCTGAGAGGTACCTACTCATCTTGTAAAGAATCTTGCTGCACAGACAAATCATTAGTGCCATCAGTAGAAACAATATGCTCATTACATACATGGGGAACGTTGGATGATGAAGAATGCCCATGAGCAACGGGAATTGTGTGAGATCTGTGAACATAAAAATGTGGTAACAGACGGGCCAACGTACTAGGTGATGATGGTGGTGGTGGAGGAGGTGTGGAGGTGATGGAGTTGGTGTATGTACCGGGGGTGGTGCAGCCATAGGAGTAGGTATGTATTGGTCCTCTCCATAGTTAAACAGAATCAACATATCACATGTAGGAGAAAAATACATAATAGACTCAAAGAAGGTGACATATGCACTAACATAGTACTTCTGTCAAACCGGATCAAAACAACGATGCCCCTTTTGGCTACGAGAGTAGCCTATAAAGAAACACTTGACAACTCTAGGAGAGAGTTTGTCATGACCAGATATCATATGGCGAACACAACGAGTGTAAGGGAGAATATGTCCTTCTCGGGAAATGTAATCAAGAATGGGACCTTCTCTCCTAAGACAGAAGATGGCACGTGGTTCACCAAGTAGCAAGTAGTAAGGACTACATCACCCCAGAAAGATTAAGGAGTACGACTCCGGATCAAAATTGTATCTGATAAAATCAAGTAAATAATGGTGTTTGCATTTGACAACACCATTCTACTGAGAGATGTAAAAACATGGGGTCTGTTGTACGATGCCAAGAAACCTGAAAAGCTAAGATAATTGTAACATGCAGAACTATAAGGCATTTAAGAGCAAATAAACTTGACAATAGGAGATAAAATGTTCTTTATTTCATTAACAAAAGATTTAATGATAGACCGGACTTTTTTTCAATAAAAAACCCAAGAAAATCTAGAATAATCATCCATAACAATAAGATAAAAATGATGTCTTTGGGGATCAGGAACATGACTAAGATCACAAATATCTGGAAGAATAAGCTCAAATAAATGACTATTATTATGACTCTGACGACCATGGAAAGAAGAGTAATGATGCTTTTCAAGCTAGCAAGCCTCTACTGGAAGAGCACGTGGAGATCTGTGGGAGGACATGACATAACTTCTGCAGAGGAAGGTGGTCAAAATGAAGATGCCACAAGTAAGGAGAGACAGATCTAGTCGGAAATGTAGAGGTACCAGCATTAGAGACTGGACCAGTCTATAGAGTCCCCGCTGCTCACAACCACATCCAATCATTGTTCCCGTGAGTATGTCCTGAAACACAAGAGAAGAGGGTCAAAAGTGGCACGACAATGCAGATCCTTCATGATCTGACTAAAAAAGCAAATTCATTTAAAGATCAAGAGCATATAAAACATTCTACAGGAACATCGATGGTGTCAAATGCACCTCCCCTTGTCCTGTGATGGGTAAGTAGACCCTATTCACAATGATACCCATCTACCAAGGGTAAAGATATGTAAGAATTGAACTATGTTATGTCCCCACGCAGATGGTGAGAAGCACCGGAGTCCATGACCTCTTTGTCATGGAAAAAGTAACTCAATGTAATTTATAAGTTTTAATATATATACATGCCATGTGAGGGGGTTCCATCTTGGGATACCACCCCTTTCCTTTTCAAAAACATTATCCACTCTGTCATATCTACCCTTCTACAAAGGGTAAAAGCATAGGCTATACTCGAGGAGCTCGAAGAGGCTTTAGCAAAGACTACAACATCTGGGGAACATGTAGTGGTGCCGAAAACATGAGTCATTATCTCCCTTAGATGGGGACAATATCATCAAGATGTGAATCTGTACGAGGATCCGAACTGTTTGGAAGCTCAATCTGTTCGGACACACGAGCAGATACATGATATCCATGCTTCTGATAGAATGTGTCCTCAGAGTGACCTGGATGATAATAGTAGATGCAGGGGCCACATTGACGTCCACCTGCTCTGCCATAGGACTACACCCTCTAGACTGTGTAGAACCTTTATTCCACAAGATGCAACCATCGTTGATGAGGTCTGTATGCCGTATGGTAGCAGTCGGTGGGATAAGAAGCCTATTGAGGCGATTGTTGGCCTCCTGCATGGGAGGTATGGTCGCACATGTAAGAAGTTGTGTGCATGCTGCCTTGTACTTTGGATCCAAGTTGCCAAGAATACTGTGAACCCCTCAAGATCCGGGTACCCGTTTACGCGCAATTCGCAAGATATCAAAATTTGTAGAACCACGGAGTACATTTCAGTATTGCGAGCTCAGCGACTTGTTGATCAGGGTTGCGATTCTTACCTTGCTTTTGTTCGAGAGGTGTCTGATCAGGAGCCGATGATACAGGACATCCGAGTAGTCTCAGAATACCCTGACGTATTTCCTGATGAGCTACCAGGGCTACCTCCTGAGAGGGAGATTGAGTTCGAGATCACATTGTTGCCAGATACACAGCCGATCTCGATGGCACCATATCGCATGGCACCAGCCGAGTTGAGGGAGCTGAAGGTGCAGTTGCAGGAGTTGCTTGATTTGGGATTCGTGAGGCCGAGCACTTCACCTTGGGGTGCTCCGGTTCTATTTGTCAAGAAGAAGGATGGATCCATGAGACTATGCATCGATTACAGGCAGCTGAACAAGAGAACGGTGAAGAACCGTTATCCCTTGCCACGTATCGATGATTTGTTTGACCAGCTCCAGGGATCTTCGGTTTTCTCGAAGATCGATCTTCGCTCAGGTTACCATCAGCTGAGGATTCGCGAGTCGGACATTCCGAAGACAGCCTTCAGAACTCGATATGGACACTACGAGTTTGTGGTGATGCCGTTTGGGCTCACCAATGCACCTGCGGCTTTCATGGATATGATGAACCGTACCTTCCGTCCATACTTGGACAAGTTTGTAGTAGTGTTCATCGATGATGTGCTCATCTATTCACGGAATGAAGAGGATCATGCTAATAATCTGCGGATCGTCTTAGATACATTACGAGAGCACAAGCTATATGCCAAGTTGAGCAAGTGTGAGTTCTGGTTATCCCAGGTCTCGTTTCTCGGGCATATCATTTCTGGGGCAGGTATCGCGGTTGATCCTGCGAAGATAGATGCAGTTATGTCTTGGGAGCAGCCCAAGACAGTCACTCAGATTCGGAGCTTCCTCGGATTAGCGGGCTATTACAGACGCTTTGTCAGCGGATTTTCACGCATCGTTCGTCCTCTGACACGGTTGACGCAGAAGGGAGTTCCATTCATTTGGGACGATTCATGTGAGCAGGCCTTCCAGACACTGAAGGAGAGGTTGACTACAGCGCCTATTCTTGCTCTTCCTTCAGGCACTCAGGACTATGCAGTTTACACAGATGCATCTGGAGAAGGTCTAGGAGCAGTGTTGATGCAGAGAGGACAGGTGATTGCTTATGCATCACGACAGTTGAGACCGCACGAGCGGAACTACCCCACACATGACTTGGAGTTGGCGGCAGTTGTCTTCGCCTTGAAGATCTGGCGCCACTATCTATATGGGGTGAACTTCGAGATTTTCACAGACCACAAGAGTCTGAAGTACATCTTTGATCAGAAGGAGCTGAACATGAGGCAGCGTAGATGGCTCGAATTGCTAAAGGATTATGATTGCACGATCTCTTACCATCCCGGTAAAGGAAACGTGGTGGCTGATGCACTTAGCAGGAGAGCGCATGCTGATGGTACAGCGAACTGGCTATACACGTGGGATACGCTTGCAGCTTTGACCGATTGGCATCCGCAGGAAAGCACATCCATTTCTACCGTCGTGCCTCCCCGATACAGCAGTCTTTGGGATCGTATTGTAGAAGGCCAGAAGACCGATCCTTGGATCCGAGATAGATACATGCGCGCCGTCAAGGACGAATTTGATGACTTTGTTGTGATGGAGTCTATTTTATGGAAGGCAGGACGGGTCGTTATACCCAATGATGAGCAGCTTCGCAGAGACATTCTCGATGAGGCTCACAGTTCACGGTTATCTATCCATCCAGGCAGTACGAAGATGTACCGTGATCTGCGTCGACATTTCTGGTGGGATGGGATGAAGCGCGATGTGGCGCTACATGTTAGCAGATGCATGACCTGTCAGATGGTCAAGGCTGAGCACAAGAGACCGCCAGGATTACTACAGTCTCTCCCCATTCCTGAGTGGAAGTGGGAGAGCATTTCTATGGATTTTGTTACGGGATTACCGAAGACACCAGGTGGCCATGATTCCATATGGGTCGTTGTTGATAGGTTGACCAAGTCAGCCCATTTCATACCTGTCAACACGACTTATACTCCATCTAGGTTGGCCAAGCTCTATGTGCAGAACATTATCAGGCTGCATGGTATACCACGAGAGGTGGTGTCTGACAGGGATTCGAGATTTACATCTCACTATTGGCAGCAGTTCATGTCAGCACTACAGACAGAGCTGAAGATGAGTTCTGCTTATCATCCGCAGACAGACGGGCAGAGTGAGCGCACCATTCAGACACTTGAGGATCTACTTCGCGCATGCACTTTGGAGTGGAAAGGGTCCTGGAAGGACCATTTGCCTTTGGTGGAATTCACGTACAACAACAGCTATCACTCCAGTATTGGCATGGCACCATTCGAGACCCTATACGGGCGGAGATGCCTCACACCTCTCAGTTGGCGTGAGGTAGGTGATCATGCTTTATATTCCGTGGATCTCTTGGAGGAGACTGCGAGAGCTGTTGATCTTGTGAGGCGGAGGCTTCTGACGGCACAGAGCCGCCAGAAGAGCTATGCGGATCGTCGGAGGAGAGACTTAGAGTTCCAGGTAATCTAATTATTTCTTCTTCATCTATGACATATATAAATATGTCCAAATTACTCACATATTAATGACACTCCTATCGATTATAGGTTGGAGATTGGGTATTTTTGCGAGTATCTTCCATGAAGGGAGTGCAGAGATTCGGTATTCGTGGCAAGTTGGCGCCGCGATATGTTGGACCTTTTGAGATTCTGGCTAGAGTGGGGAAAGTGGCATACCGAGTAGCCCTTCCTCCACATCTTTCAGCTATTCATGATGTTTTCCACATATCCAATCTGAGGAAGTATGTCCATGACCCTCACACACTCATGATTACGCAACTGCTATCGAAATAATGTTACATATGGGAAATGCCGGGTTCAGGGGAAAGTCATTAGAAATACATTACAAACATTTGAGATGCTTACCAGTAACCTGAAAAACCGTTTTCATTTGCAAGTAGAATTAAATCTTAATTTGAGTTGCTCTCGCCTTTCTGCTTGTTTCTTTTGTAAATAATAAATGCCGTTATTTTATATAAGTTTTTGGGAGGTACCAGCAACCGCTGACGCCTTTTCTTCCTATTGTGCGTGGCAGGCAAACAGCCTGCAGCTCAGTAGCGATACATGCTTCCTGGAGACAGAGTTTATACCCGACGGTATGAATTACTTTGTCTCAGTTTTTGTCCAGATAATGATGTAAATGTTATCTCTTTTGTATCACATTTTGGGATATATGTTGTAACATGGAATATGCTTGTACATGTTGCAAATGGATATGAATATTAATGAAAAGAATTTTGGTGCCATATTGTCTTTTTTTCTTGTGGTCAGATATTGAGAATGGATGTCATAATTGCAAAAAAAAAAAAAATTCAGTATTTTTGCGACTTGTGCGATCAAATTGTGAATGAAATATAGCGAATTGCGCGTAAACGGGTACCCGGATCCAGAGGGGTTCACAGTTATATTTTATTTATTTTTACAAAAGACTCTTTAGTTGTCATACTTTAAATGGACCGTATACAATCCTCGAATGTCATATTTCCCTTCTCGGACTCACGACAAGTCGGTATATATGGCATTAAACAATGAGGACCCGATTCTACTATCCAAAATTTCCAAAATTTTCCTCAGATGCATAAAGATCATTGATAAATTAAACCATTATTTATTAGAAATCAAAATTTGTAGAACATGAGTAATGGCAACAAGATAGAGTAGAACATGGTAATTAGAAATCAAATTAATATGCTACAAATACTCTAACCATTGTGGAGTTCATGTATGCCATTTGTTGTTCCGTGGAAGTGGCAACGAGCATGAAGTTGTGAAGCTTCTCAAACATGCCTCAAAGCAAAGAGTAGAAGGTATGCAGAGAATGACCACTCTGCTTGACCATTTATATATCAAACTACAACTAAAGTTGAAGAATCTTGGCCTTGTTCTTCGCTTGGGTATACGTGGCTGCTAGAATATCCTACATCACCTTGACAGTGGGCTAGTTCATAATGTTGTTGGCGATCTTTGTGGTTAGAGTACTAGAGATCCAAACATACACGTACGCATCATCTTGCCTCCACGAAGCATTGCCCCAGTCTAATCTATCGGCTTGGGCTTTGTTAGAATGTGCTCATTGTTATTGCACTACATAAGGGTCAAAATTACATGGACTACAATTCGTAGTTGGTCACATCCATCTTCACCATAGGAGTCAAGCCCTTGAAGGCATTGTACGAAGAGAAGATATCACCCTTATTTTCTAACATGATGAAAAAGAACGTCAAGATGGAACTCGACTGAGGAAGTGGACTGCTCAGAACGAGTCTACACGATCATATAGAGGATTGGTTGTACGTGTAGACTCATACAACCACCCTCATCAATCATCGATCCACGTTAGGGTTGGAAAAAGTGATTTATAGGTCTAAAACCACCTTTTTTGGTTTAAATCATACCGTTGCAAACTGCAATTTGGCGACAGAGAGGAGAGAAAATGACCATGGGGCCATTGGCAGTGTTGGGAGGGCTGCAGTGGTGCACGGAGGCCAGTAACGATGCGTTGCAGTAGTTGCAGCAGTGTTGGGCTGCCGCGCATATGGGTGACAGTGGTACTAGGCTTCAGTGCAGGGGGTTGCAGTGGCGCACAACGCGCGAGAGGCCGGTGGGTGGGGGCTAGGACATGCATGGGGTACGAGAACTCCGGTCTAGGATTGTCGCTCCGATACCATGTTTAGAGAAAATAATGAATTGATTATTAATGAAATCCTAGGTTCTCTTATATAGAGGAGAGACCTGTTGGGCAAATTACATAAAGAAGACGATTGAAAGAAAAGAGAATATATAAAAAAAACAAAAGATAACTAATATCCCAACAACTTTACATCACGCTATCATATGGAAGAGGTTAAAGCTATATGATTGTTTTGAATGATTTAACTTTCATTATTGATAATATCATGGTTTGGTGCTTATCTTACTTGTTAGTCATTTTAATCTGATTTTGCCTATTCGGTAATTGACTCTAAACAAGATATGTTACCGCTGCTTCCTGTTCATTCCTCTATAGAATAGAGGTAGAGATAAATTTTATATTATTTATTTGATTTTAACATGTGTTTGTGATTTCTTGGGCATCAAGAATGTAGGAGTCAATGTTATTTTAATTGGTTAGACTAAGAGCTTGTTAATTTTACGCTTGCAAGTTCCAAAAATCTTTAATATATAAGGATAAGAATTTAGAGTTATTCAAGCATTTAGGAATGATTAAAAACTTTACATATCTGAAATAATTTATATTTTGAGCCTTTTTTAGGGTAATTTTGGGATTTCAATGGCATGCACTTTTTGAGACATGGTGAGGGCATCAATACTATCACTTAAAATCATTACAAATTTTGAACAATAACAACTCTGATGCTCCTTATACTCACGCAAAGAAAAAGTTAGTTTGGTGTATGGATTGCATAGAAATTGCAATTTCATTGCGATATGCATGCTTACAAGGTTATGATTTTAAGGTAATCCAAAGAAATTGTAATTCCATTGGGGTATGCATGTTTACAAGGTTATGATCATGCTTAAATATTGGGATATGCATGATTAGAAGGCTACAATCACTATCAAATAAGTCGACTTCACACAAGCAATACCAAAATGAGTTGTTTCATAAACTTACTGCTTTCTTTGTCTTTATAAGCACAAATATCTTTTAGGGAGACCCTTTACTTAAAGAAAGATGCCCGTACGAATTATGCAAAGTATTTGGTCTTTCTAGATTTGTTAGTATTTTAGTTGATCCAAAAGTTCTTGTGGAGATGGATTCTCATATGTAATTGCCAGAAGTTGTCTTCACATTAAATACCTACCTATTCTTCCTTGAGAGTATTTTCCTTGCTTAAAATAATGTCTATCCACTTGCCTATCTAGTTCTGTTTTCAAGAACAACATTACCAACTCTTCTATGATAAAAAAGTGGATGTCACCTCCATGATCAAAAAGTGGATGCAACCAATATTTTCCTAAAACTGCCATCTAAAGAAAGTCCACCAGACATATAAACATTGACAATCACCACAGAAAGGAATCCTTGCTGAATCTATCAGTAGCTTCAATCAATTCATGCCAAGAAACTGTCTGTTCTGTAGGGTGAAATGAGACGCAAAAACTTACAAGTCAATGGGCTCATTATTAACGGGGATATGAAATCTGCAATCGCCTGCATGCCAGCAACAAATCCTTGTGCTTTCCCCTGAATGACATTGGAGTTCATGTTGAGAGAAAAATTACATACAAATAAGAAGTACCTGATATCTTAGCATTTTATCGTGTTCTAAATACAATAGAACTGTTCATATTTAGTAATATTTGTGATCCAGTAGAAGTTTCAATTACTGATTAAGCTTATGCAAGCACTCTTGAAAGAATGATGCTTATGTAAGCACAATTGAATGAATGATGCACTATCACATTCTAAGAAATTGCATTGTAGTATGCATGCACGTTTCCTCCAACCAAAAGAAATTAACAAATTCCAATGGACCGACCTGATTTCCAGTAACTGTAGCCTTTGACACTATGGCATATGTCTGAAACCAACAAACATAAATGATTAAGCAATCACAAAAATATAACATGAAGATAATACACTATGGTCCTTGAATTTAGTTGAAACTATCATTTGCAAGTGCTTTAACCAGAAAATGATATGAGGACGCACAAATAATGCAAGCCAAAACTTACCGCTGGTTTGAAGAGGATATAGACAACTCCAAATGATGCACTAAGATATGGGACCTGTAGAAATTAATAGTTAAAGTTACTTTGATGAACTCCTTTAATTATAGATCTCCTAGAAATGTACAAACAACATAAACAGAAAAATTGTTTGTCCCAGAAATTTTTTTACAATATATCATAAGGTTAGAGTTCAACTCATACCCAAGGTGCCCATGCTAAGCCATACAGCCATGCCTGAAAGTGAAATTTAAGAAATACATGTATCAATTATGTTTGTTTTAAGTTCAACAATGTGATATCTAAAAAAGTAAGGGAGGCAGTTTGCACTAACGTATGAGATGGCTCCAAGCAAAGCAATACAGAGAACTCCTTTGTCGCCTACAAGAGGATAGATGAATGGAAGTACCAATATCTGCAGATATATTTGAATCAGCATTTAAAGTTGAAAATGGAAGGCTTGCTTTCCAAAATATTGACTTGGATGACTTGCATAATGAAATTATCAGGTGGAACATGTCATTATTGATCAATGCTATGTGGCAACTTCTAGCATGCGAGTCAGCAAAAATAGTCAAAGATCTTCACAACAGTGCATTTTGGTCTTCAACTTGGGTACAGAAAATGTCATGATTCAACAGGCATTGAGAAACTCTATTTATTGGCGGTGAAATTTCTTCTTCAACTTGGGTACAGAAAGTTCATTCAGTTTTCTAAACACAACAACAACAACAACAACAAAGCCTTTTCCCACAATTAAGTAGGGTCGGCTACATGGATTCTTCGCCTCATTCAGACTTCTAAACATTTTTATAAATATTAAACAGGTAATAAAAAGATTAGTAGAAAGTTAATTGTAGTTGAATATTGTAATTACAAGTAAATGATCTTGGGTGTGGATCTATCCACCCGTTGTCCCTAATATAAATTGGGTCGAAAATTAAAAAAATATGCATATAGCATCAAGAACAAGAATGAAAACATTCTTTACGTGGTCTGAGAGAAACCTAGAGGACAGTCCTACTTCATGAGAAAAAGAACCTAATGGGGTCGGATCTTCATATCTAACTTTTCAAAAGAGAAGGGGTGTAGGATCCTTTATAATGCCCCACCTACTCACTCAAATCCCACTTCAAAGAAATGTGGGACTAAACATTGTTGATAGTGTAATTTAATATGCGATCCAATTACCCATACAAATAACACTCTAAAAAACCCCCTCAAGTTGGAGATGGAAAACTTGTAGAGTTGAGATGCCTTAAATTCTAAAATGTTTATTCAACCCAATATTTGAAGAAATCTCGAGGGCAAAGCCTTTTTTGTCGGTCAACAACCACATTGATGTCTCTGCTTATGCAAATGCCGCTTATGCTAGTTCACCTTAGGATTGTCGGTCCATTACGAACTATGCTATGTTTGTTGGTGGCAACCTTGTTAATTGGCAGAGCATGAAGTAGACAATGGTCTCTAGATTGAGTGCAGAAGCAGAATACATGACAATAACCCAAGCCACGTGTGAGATTACATGTCCTATCTCCTTCCTACATGAAATTGTACTTCTTGTACTACTCCCATACCTCGATACTGTAACAACAAGTCTACTACATGCATTGCCATCAATATTGTATTTCATGAGCGGACTAAGCACATTGAGATTGATTGTCACTTCATTCGTGAGCTATAATAGGAGGAAAGATCACTCCTCTTCATATCTCCATAAATCTTCACCTTCCAGATTCATAAAGGCACTACCGAAGAAACATTTCTCGGGGATGATTTTCAAGTTGGGCATGATCGATAGATATGCTTCAACTTGAGGAAGAGTGTTAGAGTTATCTTGTTATTGGACTATATATTTTATTTATTCATATGTAACCCTTCAGGATCTTATATGTAATTCTTCCTTTTAGCTCTCTAGGATTTCATGCTATATAAGAAACCCTAGACCCGTGGAATAAAGCAACACAATTCATTCTCTTCTCCACAACTAGGATGCACAAGAGGCTTCTCCTCATTAGGATTCCATTAGACAGACAGTCCAGCTTAGTGCCTCTGATTACTCTCTCTTGATACAACTTCTTCAGAATTCCAGTCGCACCTCTAATGAGAGTACTAATGCAAATCTATTTACGACCTCTGGTAGTCTAGCCAACTCTACAACTACCTCTGCACCTGCCTAAATTATCCATTGTGAAGCGTTTCTGCTCGTCTAACAAGAGAAGGTAGCTTGGTAATCTCCTTCCAACCTTCCTCCATTGTGAAGTCAATTTAGGTAACGTCGACTCATCTAACAGCAAATGAGGCCTATTCCTGGGTTACCACTTTTGGGACTATGGAGTTCTCCTCCAAGCTCCAACTTATTGGAGTTCATTGTGCCCCTGATTTTCCTTTAAGCTTATTGCTTATTTATAAGCTTTGTGTTGAGATAAAGTGTTGTGTGATTTTTTATAAGTTTTACCATAATTTTCAGGACATCCGAACGATGTATATTTTTGGTGGGGAATATGAGAAGAATAATCTCTATTATTTTTCCATTCCCTCCGGTTCCATGTTTGTCGGTGATGCATTCATCTCCACTAATCTGCTTCTCTAGCATTTCATCTTGGGCATCCCTCTATTAAAGCCCTCTCCATGATGTTCCCTGAACTCTCTACACAGAAGCATTTCGAGTACGAGGTATATGAGTTCGACAAATATCATCGCGCCTCCTTTCTTCCTCGAGATGAGTCACGATGTACTTTTCTTTTTGCTCTAGTCCATTGTGATGTTTGAGGACCTTGTTTGAGCTGTAGTTTGAGTGGTCATAAATATTTTGTGATCTTTGTATATGATTATAGTAGATCTTAAATCTATCTAACAAAGGAATGGTCGGAGATCAATAACAACTCTTTCTTTCAGTTTATCAAAACATCCTTCTCTACTCGTGTTCAAACTATATGGACTGACAATGCTCTAAAATTTACCCAACATGACTTGACACTTTTCTTTGCCTCTCATGGGACACTCCAGCAGACCTCCTGTCAGTATACCTCCAAGCAAAATGGGATAGAAGAAAGGAAATCCAACACCTCCTTGATATAGAACGATCATTACTCACTCATACGAATGTTCCCAAGATCTACGAGGATGTCATTCTTACTGCCACTTACCTCATAAAAAAGGATCATATCATCCGTTTTAAAGGGGGAATTACGTTCTCCCTAAGTTGTATTCTGTAGAGATAATTATGTCTCAATGTATTGTTTATGCTATTTCTATTTTCTTAATTGCATCTTATATAATTTACCCATGGGTTGTCTCTATATAAGAGAGTCCAGAGTTCTTTGGAATATAGAATAATTTTTCCACCAACATGGTATCAGAGCCAAAACCCTAAACCCCTTCACCTTCTCTCGGCCCCCCCTTCTCACCCCTCCTCTCTCGACGCTACCGCCCGCCCCACCCTCTCCGCTCCTCCCTTCTAGTCGCCCTCCCACCTCGCCGGCCCCTTCTCACCGCACCTCTCCACCTCGCCACCCCTCCCCACCTCGCCACCCCCTTCTCGCTTGCATACCCCAACCGGCCCCCTCGTCGCCCACTTCTCACCGGCCTTCTCGCCGGCCCCACCCACCGGCCTTTCCATCCAGCTGCTGCCCCAGCCAGCCCCACCTGCAGCCGCCCCACTCTCCATCTATATGGATTTGAGTGCTTAAAGTCTACAGATGCACTCAAATCCTATGAAGTCTATGTAGACACTTGTGTTTTAGTCTACAATACCTAGTTATTCATCTCCGGCAACATGTCAGAAAACAAGGTCGATATGCCCTCCATAGGCACGTTCAAACGTCCAGCGCCAATCATCAAGATGGATGGGATGAACTATGAGCTCTGGGCAATGCAGTTCATGAGCCTCATGAAGTTGAACGGTAGAAGCACATTCTTACCGAGGAAGAGCCGACAGAGAAGACTGGGATGTATGCCTCCTGGGAGGCTGATGATTCGTACGCCAAGGTCTGGCTTTCAGGCACATTATCGATGGAGATTGCTAATGATGTTTTCCATCAGCCCACCGCTAAAGCGATGTGGGACATACTAGCGGCAACATATTCACAAGTGCGAAATGAGACCAAGATCTTACAGCTCGAGAACAACATATTTACAATGAAACAAAATGGGAGGCCACTTCACTCCTTGTATACATTCCTACGAGGAATGTTTGAGAAGCTCTACGGTATCATTCCTCTCACGGCCCCTCCTAACTCCTAAGCAGCAGAAGACTTTTAGGAACGCTACCATGGCGAGGGTCCTTCTTGCAGCTCTTGATCCTGAATATGATGCCACTCGATCACAGATTCTTGTCGATGCTACCATTCCTCCCATAGAGGAAGTCTACCGGGGACTTAGCCGCATCTCTATCTCGTCCAGTGCTTCTACTGCACCACCTTCGACGATGGATGCCTCCAAAGGGAGAGGTGGTTCTTCTTCATTCTGTAGCCGTGGACCTTGTGGTCGAGGTGGTCGTTTTTGCCAGCCATGCATCTTTTGTCATCGCACAGGACATGTTGAGGATACATGCTATTCTAAGCACGGATTTTCAGCCTCGGCACGAGTAGCCGAGCATGTTGGATCTCCATCGGCATCTACTTCGGAATAGAGGTTCGAGGAGCTCGTTGCGAGATTGCGAGATATTATGCCTCTCGTATCTACAGATTCTCCAGGAGGCCCTTCGGATATTGCAGCTTCAGCTTCTGCCAGTACTTCTGCTACTGCTAGCACCTCAGGTAGTGCTTGTGCCTTTCCATCATGATATAGTTCTGACGTCTCAGATTGGATGATGGACTCTTGTGAAACATACCATCTTTGCTGCGACAGAGATAGACTTACGTCATACAGGGAGATTCCACCGGGACGGTCAGTGGTAATAGCTTATGGGACTCATTCACCTATTATTGGATAGGAGAGATTACTTTATCTCCTTCCATGCATCTCCAGAATGTTTTACATGCCCCCCATTTTTCGATGAACTTACTTTCTATTAGTCAGATTACAAAGGATTTGTACTGTCGCGCTATATTTGACCCATCGTCTCTTATATTTTAGGGCATTCTAACGGGCAGGGTGATTGGTTGTGGTTCTGAGCAGGATGGTCTGTATCGTCTAGTCCGGAGCTCCTATGCTGGTGTCTCCTCTCATGTAGCGGGATCAGTCTCTCCGTATACATGGCATCTACGCTTTGGTCACCTTCCTCTTTAGGGCCATCTCTTGCCTCAGATTTCTCCGAGTTCTTCCTTCCGGTGTGAAACTTGTCACTTGGGAAAGCACCATAGAGCTAGCTTCCTTAGTCGTCAGTGTCAGAGCACTAGCTCTCCTTTTGAATTACTTTATGTCGATATTTGGGGTCCGAGTCGTATTCCTAATCACCAGGGACACATGTTTTATATTGTAGTCATTGATGATTTCTCTCGTTTGTCGTGGATCTTTCTATTAAAGAATAAATCTGAAGCAGGGGATGTTATCAGAAATCTTATAAAATGAAGTGCAAAATATTTTTTCCTCTCATGTGAAATATGTTCGTACGGATAATGCTTTAGAGTTTTGCACTCATTCTCTCTCACATTTTTTTCTCGTCAAGAGGTGTTATTCATCAAACCACATGAGCATACACCTCTCAACAAAATGGCATCGCAGAGAGAAAACATCATCATCTTCTTGATATTACTCGAACCTTGCTTTCCAGAGTTGTGCACCTATTTCTTTTTGGGGAGATGCAGTCCTTACAGCTTGTTATCTTGTCAATCGAATGCCGTTCTCAGTACTTGGTGAGAAAATTCCTCTTTCCATTGTTTTTCCAGACAAGGAATTATTCTCACTTACTCCCCGTGTTTTTTGTGATGTTGCTTTTGTTCATCAGTTGTCTCCTGGACTTGACAAGCTCTCGCCTAGGGCTGTCAAGTATGTCTTTGTGTGTTAGTCTCGGATTCAGAAGGGATACCATTGCTATGATGCTGTAAACAAGAAATACTTTGTCAGTGTTGATGTTACATTCTTTGAGTCTGTTATGTACTTCTCACCTGTAGGTGACAGGTTAGCCTCATCCACTTGTAATGATGAGGTCTATGTTCCTCCTCCACTTGTTTTGATTCCACCAACGTCCATTCCCATTCATGTGGTCACGCCACCGTCATCCCCTCCAGCACCACCACCACTGCCACCACCACTAAAACCACCTGTCTCGCCATTGCCTAAATATTATACACATCGGTCAGGTCCTGCTCATGCTGCACATCAATCATCCAACACGCCTTAGGTATGTCCAGATACTATTATTAATGATGGGTCAGATAGTGTACATGTGCAGGGTTCATCATTGCAGGAGGAATGCAAATTGGCGACTATTGTGGTTGATGATCTAGATGTCCCTATTGCTATACGGAAGCAGAAACGCACTTGTGCTTCATATCCTCTTGCTTCCCAGGTTTCTTTTCATCGTCTCAGAGGGGACTTTCAGAAGTCTGTCGTGGTTTTGTCATTTGTGGAGATGCCAAGGAATTATTAGGATGCCTTGAAGATTGATGGATGGCGTTCTGCTATGAAAGAGGAAATGGCTAGCCAATAGTCACGGGATACATGCAGCTTGGATCCCGCTACCTCAGGGGCATCTGTCGTTAGCTGCAAATGGGTATTCACAGTTAAGTATCATGCATATGGTAGTCTTGACCATTACAAGGCAAGGCTAGTGGCGTGAGGTTTCACTCAGACATATGGTGTAGATTATATGGATACCTTCTATCCAGTTACCTGTCATTCCACTCTCCGTAATCTTTTCTCAGTTGTTGTGGTACATGATTGGCCCTTATTTCAATGTTAAGAATGTGTTCTTGTATGGCGATCTGCAGGAAGAAGTATACATGCAGCAGCCTCCTGGGTTCACTGCTGCGGGGGAGAATCACATGGTGTATAGACTTCATAATGTAATATATGGCCTTAAACAAAACCCAAGGGTGTGGTTTCAGAAGCTTTCCCATCTAATTGAATAACAAGGATTCAAGAGATCAAATGCAGATCACTTGTTGTTCATCCAAAAGACTCCTGGAGGTACGATTGTCATCAAGGTGTATGGTGATGATATTTTGGTTACAGGAGATGATACTCAGGGGATAAAGATGGCAAAAGCATTTTTGGGCATCAGTTTTATTGGAGTACTTGGTTGTATGTGTCATGAGTTGTAGCAGGGTAAATGGATCCTGGAGAAGATCCATTTACCCCATCTATGTGTTTAGTCCCACACTGTCTAGTGGTGGGACTTGGAGGCTCTGGAGAGGCTATATAAGGAGCCCCAGACCTCCTGTATCCATTGAGAAAGTCAATAGACAAACACGCCCTATTTGAGGGCTTTTCCCGTGATTTAATCCCGCTCCTCATGGAGTAGGGTTCCACGTTAAATCCCGCGTTCTTCGTGTTCTTTATCATTTTTCCATGTTACACTTCCGCATGTTTATTTCTTAACATGGTATCAGAGCAGGTTCGATTCTCGAGGATTTTATGTCCTTATTTTCTTTTCGAGACTCGATTATAATGTTGTTATTAAGATCATTCATGTTTATATTCTATTCAATATTTCATTTGAGCAAATCAGTTCTATTCTAGTTTAATCCAGTTCTAGGGTTCAAAACCCTAGTTACAGCAGCCGAAGGCCTCCTCTCGATCCCAGACATCATTCAGTCGCATCTCCTGGCGGCACTTATTC
This sequence comes from Ottelia alismoides, assembly GCA_037367405.1. NCBI lineage: Eukaryota > Viridiplantae > Streptophyta > Magnoliopsida > Alismatales > Hydrocharitaceae > Ottelia > Ottelia alismoides. The sequence continues at coordinate 185,993 of JAZKJV010006793.1, read as the reverse complement.
GCTCCAGATTCAAGTGACTCCATATTTGCAGTGCTCTAGATCCAGCAAGAGGAGGTGGTAAAGACCGCACCTCCAATCTCCAAGCAAGCCGGTTCATCTCCTGTTCGCGTAAGTTGCGACGGCGATGTCGCTCATCTCCAAGGAGGCACAGCCCTATGAAATAGCTGCAGCCCAATGCTCCAACGGAGCTTCCTCTTCGCGTAGATACTTTTGCACACAACAAGTCACGCAGCACCTTTCCACCTCAGGTGCCTGGAACCCAGGCAACTCCGCCGTGTGCGCAACGGCACAGTTTGCCCCCCACTATCGTGACGATACCCAGGTGGAAGCCGAGCAGCCCTTGACTTCTCCCTACTCGCGCAGGCGGCGCCGCTAGACCTCCTCTCCAATAGTTCGTGCGCCCCTCTCCAGTCCAACGGCACGACGCATCTCCTCCTCTCCCGGTCAATCCTCCTCTCCAACAGTTTTCAGATGAAGATTATCCATGCGCAATTCCAGACTCGACGTTCAGATTCCAAGTCCCAGTTTAATGCACGGATTCAGACTCGACAGATTGGTCAGAGTCCAAGATCGAGGCACTCCATGTTTGAGTGACCCATTTTCGAGTTCTCCAGAGAGAGACTCAGTTTCAGACACGCACATGTATGCGGTCATTTTTCAGATGAGCATTTGTATGCCATCATTGTCAGTGGTCCCCATCCTTTCTTTCTTTATAGGCCAGAGTTTTCATGTTAGCCATAGGGACTCCAGAGTAGAGCATCATTCCCTATGCCATGTTGGCAAGGGTTTTCATGTGGTATCATAGGTACACCAGAGCAGTGCGCCATTCTCTGAGCCAGATGGGAGAGACCCAGTTCTCCGAAGAGGAGACTATTTTCAGACTCCATTCTCCAGCGACCGTGGACTCCAACGAGGATTGCACAGCCACGACCCTTATTCAGTTCGGCCCTTTTCAAAGATGGAGCAGTTGTCCACGTTATTGCGGCGGGTCAGAGTATTCCTATGAGGAGACTCATTTCAGTTGCAGTGACTCTGACAGGCGCAGTTCAGAGCACATGCTCTCCGAAGTGGAGATTCAGAAGACTCACACTCCAGCCCATTCGTCTTCCTCACCTGCACGGCATGAGAAGCAACGTCCTCGACTGCAGCAATGTGCGCGTTGGGTTGATATTGTCCGTAGTGTCCTGTAGCATTGAGTTGAGTTTCTTTCTGTTTATTCAAGTTGAGCATTGCATGCTCCAGCTTGAGGGGGAGTGTTGGAGTACTTGGTTGTATGTGTCATGAGTTGTAGCACGGTAAATGGATCCTGGAGAAGATCCATTTAATCCATCCATGTGTTTAGTCCCACACCGTCTAGTGGTGGGACTTGGAGGCTCTGGAGAGGCTATATAAGGAGCCTCAGACCTCCTGTATCCATTGAGAAAGTCAATAGACAAACACGCCCTATTTGAGGGCTTCTCCCGTAGTTTAATCCCGCTCCTCACGGAGTAGGGTTCCACGTTAAATCCCATGTTCTTCGTGTTCTTTATCATTTTTCCATGTTACACTTCCGCATGTTTATTTCTTAACAAGTTTGTTACGAAAGACCTTGGTACTCTACGATACTTTCAAGGGTTGGAATTTGCCAGGAATGCACAGGGCCTTGTGATGACCCAAAGGAAATATATTACAGATTTGCCTGTCGAGAGGGGCATGGTTGGGTGTAGACCCTCAACTACTCCTATAGACCTCAGCATGAAGTTATATGGCAATGATACAGAGGAAGTTGACAGGAGAAGGTATAGAGAAATGGTGGGTAAGCTTCTTTATATTACTATAACTCGACCTAATATTGCCTTCGTAGTCAGTCGAGAGAGACAGTTCATGGAACAACCGAGACATGTACATATGGACGCCATATATATGATACTAATGTATCTAAAGTCATCTCCAGGCACAGGGTTGCTATTTAGAAAGGAAACAAATTTATCTATCTCGGCATGTGCGGATGTGGATTATGCATGATGCCCTAAGGATCAAAAGTCTACTTCGAGTTTTGCAGTTTTTGTGGGCAGCTCTCTAGTTTCTTGGAAAAGAAAGAAACAAACAGTTGTGGCTAGGTCTAGTGCTGAATCTGAATATAGGGCCATGGCACAAGCAAGTACGGAGATGATGTGGGTTCGAGTTGTACTAGAAGACTTGCGTATAGATGTACCTCTACCCATGCAGCTACAGTGTGATAATCAAGCTGCATTGTTTATTGCCAATAATCATGCCTTTCATGAAAGAACTAAACATATTGAAGTAGACTGCCATTATACTAGAGATATGATCGAGAAGGGCATTATTTCTACTTCACATGTTAGTTAAGGGGGGCAGACAACCGACATCTTCACCAAACCATTGCTCAGAGGACCATTTCAGAAGTGTTCTTCCAAGCTGAGCATGATTGATATCTATGCTCCATCTTGAGGGGGAGCGTAGAGATAATTATGTAGTCGGTGTATTGTTTATGTTATTTATATTTTCTTAATTGCATCTTATGTAATTTACACATGGGCTATTTCTATATAAGAGAGCCTAGGGTTCTTTGGAATATAGAATAATTTTTCCACCAACATATTCCAATGACATATCGTTCCCACAACAATAATAAAGCCTTTTATCACATTATGTAGGGTCGGCTACATGGATTCTTTGCCTCCATTCAGATCTATCGTGGGTCATTCTCGAGCTTAGATTCAAAAAAACTAATATCCCATTGTATAGTATCATATTAGGCCTTCCTCTCTTTTAGTCGGCTCAACATCCCAAATAGCATCTCTTCACTGGTGCATCAGCTGACATCTTTTGCAAATGGCTAAACCACCTGAAGCAGTTTTTTCTAGCATATTATCCTCGATCGGAGAAATGCCAACTTTTCATCTGATTGCATCATTCTGAAACCGATCTTTACATGTGTTTCCACATATCAACCTTAGCATTTTCATTTCTGCTACCATAATTCTCTAGTCTATGGTTTACAGGCCAACATTCAGATCAATAGTGCATAACAGGTCTCACGACTGCTTTGTATAATTTTTCTTTGATTTTCAAAAGAAATTTTCTTGCGACACAGAACAGTAGAGGTTCCTCTCCACTTTAGCCAACTTGTATTTATTCTATTAGTAACATCTCCATAAATTTCCCCATCATGTTGCAATATAGATCCCAATTATTTAAAAGAAATTTTCTTCAAAATGTTATCGTCACCAATATTTACCTCGATTCCTTCACCATTGCTTCCATCATGTACTTCATATATTCAATCTTAGCCCTACTTATACGAAATCATGTAGTCTTCAAAGCATGTCTCCAGATCTTAAGCTTCTCATTTACTCCATCTCGAGTCTCATCAATCAACACAATATCATCATCGAATAACATAATATGACTAGTCAACTCATCCATAATCAAAATAAAAAGGAATGGACTCAAATTTGAACCTTGATACAAATCAATGTTGATGTTAAAATAGTCAGTCTTCCCAGACTGGATCCTTACACAAGATGAAGCTCTATTAAACATATCCTTTATGAGGTTAATGTATAAGACAAGTACTTGTCTCTTCTCCATAACTCTCCACAATATCCCCCATGGGACAAAGTCATAAGCCTTCTCCAAGTCAATAAAAATCATATGGAGATTCTTACTTTTAGTTCTATAAGTCTCACTAGTTCTCCTCAACAAGTGGATGGCTTTAATAGTTGAGCAACCTGACATGAATTCGAATTAGTTTTCTTTTACTCTAAAAACTTGCCTCAACCTTCTTTCTATCACACATTCCCAAACTTTCATAGTGTGACTCATTAGCTTGATGCCTCTATAATTTGACTAATTTTGAATGTCTTTTTGTTCTTATAAAGAGGCACCACGATGCTTCTCCTCCAATCTTCAAGAATTTTCTTGCTTCGTCAAATAACATTGAATAAATTTGTAAGCCAAGTCAAACCACGCTCACCTAAAACTTTTTGTACTTCTATAGGAATGTCATCGAGTCATACATCTTTCCCAGGTCTCATAACCTTCAAAGCCTCACATACTTCCTTTCTTTGTATTCGTCTATAGCTTGCACGATTCAAGTAACTTTCACTACTAACTAGATCTCCCAAAGTGATCTCTCTATTTCCTTCCCTGATGAAAAACTTATGAAATACTGCTTCCATCTAATCTCTATATCCTTCTGAGTAACAAGCATGTGACCTTCCGCATCCTTAATGCACCTCACTTGAGAAAGGTCTTTGGTCTTTCTTTCTCTTGCTTTGGCCAACCTGAATATATCCTTCTGGACCTCCTTAGAATAGAGATTTTTGTACAAAATTTCATAAGCTTTTGACTTAACTTCTCTTACAGTTTTTGACTTAGTTTCTCTTACATAGCGTTCCCACTACTGGTAAAAATTTTTGGTTGCACTACCTTCGTCCATAACTTCCATATTGCTGATAAACTATCTTCCTGAGCCATTAAGTGTGCTTTCCTTGGGTAATCTCATACTCAAAAAGGTTATAGGTACTATGACTCTACTGAATATCGTTACTACATATATATTGGTGTTACCTTCTTTAAACATGCTAGATTCTTCACGCAGTCTATCAGTGACATATCATTAGAATTACCTCCTCCACCCATTGTTTACAAGAGAAAAACACTACTTCTTTTGATCATGTACCACTGCATATGCCTTCTTTGTAGGATGATGAGCCTTCTTTGAGTACCTACACCACTACAGCCTCGGATGCTCCATTAAAACTCCATATAGCTCTATGGCTACAGAAAAGGCAATGGACTATGCATCTCATGTCACATTTACTTCTACTGACGGTTTATTCAGTTGTGACAGATCATTTACAGATCCTCTAATGGCTATTTTTATTCTTTGAGACTATCATATTGCATTGCAGGATCATGGTTGGAAAAAAGCCATGGATGAGGAAATGATGCACTGACATCCAGGGATACATGGAATCTTGTCTCATGTCCTCCTGGTGTTATTGTAACATGTCGATGGGTCCTTACAACCAAGCAATCACCTGATGGTTCGATTGATAGATTGAAGGCTAGGCTTGTAGCAAGGGCTTCACTCAAACGTAGGGAATGAATTACTTTGAGACCTTTTCCCCGATGGTCAGAATGGGATCTACTCGCACTATTATCTATGTTGTTGCTAACAATAATAGACCCATATTTCAGCTTGATGGCAAGAATACATTTCTCTATGACGACCTTGAGGATGAGGTCTATATAATACAACCAATGAGTTACTCAATCGAGGGGGAGCATGTGTACTGACTTTGTAAGGCTATTTATGTCCTAAAGCAGAGTCCACAAGCTTGGTTTTGACATGCTTACTACTGAGATCAGCTCTCTTAGCTTCTGCAGAATGACAATTGACTATTTTGTCTTTGTCAGATAACGGTCGACTTGCACGGTTATATTAGTTGTCTATGTTGATGACATCGTTTTTACTGATGATGATAAAGCAGGATTTCTAGAGACCAAGACCTTCCTTCATAAGTTGTTTGTCACCAAGGACCTTGGTCAATTTCAACACTTTCTTGGCATTAAAATGACACATACCACAGAGAGATTTACATCTATCACAAAGGAAGTACTGCTTAGATATTCTTACTAAAGATGGCCTACTTGGATGCAAACCATCTACCATCCCAGTAGAACAACGATATCATTCTACATCCATTGATCTTGATTTTGAGTATACCACACGATATACAAGCCCAGTGGGCAAATTGTTGTATCTCGCTATTACTAGGTTAGATATATTATTTGTTGTAAGTTGTACCAGGCAACACATGGAGAGGCCTCTCTATAGTCATTAGCATCGTGTTATATTGATCCTTCAATATTTAAAGAAATCTCCGGGGTGTGACCTCTTTTATGGGATTGATGGCCACACCGATATCACTACTTATGCGGATGCTGACTATGTCAATTCACCTGAGTACCAACGATCTACTACAAGCTACGTTATGTTTGTTGGTTGCAACCTTGTGACATGACGGGGCAAGAAGCAGACAGTGATTTCTAGATCTAGTGTAGAGACAGAATACAGAGCAATGCCCCAGTACTATTAGTCGCGTTTGCTTCTGGCGTCTGTCTACGCTTCGCTTCATCCCCTACATTGAGGTAATTACGTAGGCAGTCCCAGAATCAGCGCATGCAGTTTACTACATACATTACCACCAATCATGTATTTCATAAGCAAGCTAAGCATATTAAACTTGGCTATCATTTCATTCAAGATGCAGTACGAGGAGGGAAGATCATTACTCCTCATATCTCCACAGATATTTATATCCTTTTATCGAAGTCAAAAAGGGAGAAACACGTAGTGGTGTCCACCACAACAATTTATTTAAAAGTTAAATAAAAAGTCTCGAAAAATTACAAGATCTAGGGCCAAGCAGGATCTTAAAGTGGGAGCAGACATTTTCACAATAGAACCGATGACATGAAAAAAGATCATTACGAGCCAACCAAATGGCCTACAACACCGCCACCGGGGAGAGGACATCATGTCTTGAACGATAACGCACCCCAAAAAACGATGCCAGAAGGAGTCGAAAGAGCTGGTGCAAATCCAATTAGGTTCATCGTAGTCCAAACAGGCAAGGTAACAGAACAGGTAAAGAAAAGGTGTTCCAGTGTCTCAATCCCATTGTCGCACAAAGGGCATCTATCGGAAACCACCTCGAAGAGCTTAGCACAACGATCCCAAGTCATAATGCGCTTCCGTCTGAAAAGTCACAAGAAGAAGCCTATTCTTTCTAGGAGACGAAGAGACCAAACAAGCTCACAATCCTAGGACAACCTGTCAGAGGGGGAAGGAGGCAGTCTACCAATGGCACCATAAGCCTTCCTTACCGAGAACGGCGAATCCTTTCACACCCAACAGTCCTGACTAGTGGAAGGTTTGCCCACCTGCCCAAGGGAGTCAAGAAAGTGGAAAAAGTCCTCGAGATGCTGGTCCGAAAAGGAGGTTCTAAAAAGCGGCATCCAGTTACCATCGTCCCATCAATCCGCAACCTGCACGTCAGTATTAGTAGCCAGAGCAAACAGTCGTGGAAAGCGGTAATGAAGGGGGCCACCCCCCATCCAATCATCCCACCAAAAGCCAAACGTGCCTCCATTCCCCACTACCGGGCGGAAGAGATCGTAAAAGCAAGGCAACTCCTTTTGCACCCCCTTCCAGAACATAGAACAGACATGGCTATGTCTCGACAACCCATTGCCAACCATGGAAACACCATAAAGACAACGAATCAGTCTACAACACAAGCCTTCATCCTCTCACCATATCCTATTTACCTACTTCAGCAAAAGGGCCTCGTTGAAGGTTGATGGACCCTAGAATCGTCCTCAGTAAATTATGTGGAATTGTTGTTGTAGTCGGGCAATCAGGATAGATCAAAAATTAATCACACGAATTAATTATATATCGAGCAAGCAAATGTGGTTCTACGTATTTTTAACCTGGGCAAGCTTCATGGTCGACTCAAGGAGGCAAAGGAACAACGTCAGTTCAAATTAGATGAATTAGCTCACGATTTTCATATAGAATTTTTTTATATTTTTTAATGCAAAAGAAATGTCAATGCAAAAATGTGGATGAACTAGATTATTAAGGAATCAAGCAATTTAGTCAAATTAATTTTAATGTGAAATTAATCTAATTTAGCCAAGTTATATTTTTCTTGGAAACTTAATCAAATGATGAATGCAAAATGTATTTTTTTGGAATTTTTCGATTTAAAATGTAACAATGAAAAATACAAACTTTTTAGAGGTTTTTATGTAATTTTTTGTGCAAATAGAATGCAAAAATTATGAAAATTTTACTACAAGTTAAACATGATGAAATGAAGTTACAATAATTTTTTTGGAATTTTCTGATAGTATGTGCTTTTTATGAATTTTTTAATGGAAACGGAGTGATTGTGAGTATTTAATTTCTAATAAATCAATTAAATCAAATTATCCAGAAATCATTTAATCTCAAAAAGATATTTTAATGAGCAATCCAGGAGACTTGAAATTTTGTAAAAATAACACTCGTGAATTTAATTACAGAAATCGCTCAATAATTTATTTTATGCATAAGACACATCTATTTTTTTATGAAACTTGGACAATGGTTAAAGCACATTTCAAAGCATCATCTCTTATAGTTTCACAATTTTGGAGCAAGCATTATTGATTATGAATTTAAGACTATAAATTAGGTAAACTAAGCAATGTTTCACCAAAACAAATTTAATTAATTACCCAGTCAGGGATGTCCTTGCAATAAAGGAATAAACGTTCAATGGAATAAAATGGTACTTCTGCAATTTTAAAACATGAAAGGACTTAATATACAATTTTCACAAAAAAATTAAAAAATAGAATAAAATGATCTTTGAAGAATATGGGTTCCAGAAATGGAACCCACTAGAGCACGATCTAACAGGGGCCTCGCGGCTGGTGCGGCAAAGGTGATGAGGAGGAGAAGGCACGCGGTGGTGGAAAGCCGTCAGGAGTGGGGTGCTGCGCGTGAGAGCGGACGACCGACTGGCCGTGGGGCAACTCGCACGTGGCAGTTGTCGAGGTGCCGCAGTGACGCTGCTACTGCGTGGTCAAAGGAGGTGGCGGTTGGGCGGCAGCTTCTGGTGGAGGGGTGGCATGTGTGGGCTGGAAGGCGATCGTGATGGCACAGGGCGCTGGTGGAGGGGTGGCAAGCCGCAGGGCGTTGGGCTCCTGGGGAGGCAAGAACTCGTGTAGGAGCGTGGGAGGACACGGGTGGCTCCAAGGGATGCGGGGACTTGCGCGGGACCGCGAAACCGCTAGGGTGCGACCGTTTGCATGGCCTGAAGGGTTGGTAGGGCTTTGTAGCTGCAGGTCGCTGGGCGGCAGACGTGGAGGGACACGACTGTAGGTTCTCGATAGCAGATGCAGCCACAGGGCAGTTGAGGGCGCACAACAAGAGGTGGTGACCAGGGGACCAGGGGGCGCACGAAGGCTGGAGAGCAGGTAGATGGATGGCAACAGGCTTGAATTGGTGGTTGATTGTGCACAACCAGGGGCGGGCGACCGCGGGAGGAGGGGTCGTCCGACAACCTTTTTGTTTTGATTTTATATTTTTTTAATAATAATTTTTTTACAGGCAATAAAATAAAATGGGAATGGAGAGGTGGTGATGATGGGAATAAAGAGGTGTTGTTGATGATGATAGTGGTGATCGTGATGATTTGTGGTGATATGGTGTAAAATAACAACAAAAAAAGTTAGATAACAAAAATGAGGAGAAGGAGAAGGATATAGAATTTACCTATGGTTCATTGGATTTGGAGCTGTGAAGCACAACTCTGATTATGGCCTCAAGAAGGATGCCGAAAGCTTCTTCAAAGCTGGGCGAGCTTGGCTGGAAGCTCGCGACATGACAATGGTTGTTGAAGGATATGGTGAGATCGCATCGTATGCGATCGGGAGCGACTAGCCGCACTAGTTGCTCGATGCATCGGAAATTAAAATTTTTCACGTGACAAAACCACATGATCCAAGAGCACTTCTCGGATCGTTTCGTCTAAACCACAAACAAGTAATAGGATTACCTCTTGAAGCGTGGTTGTGATCGAGTCTCTAAACGAAGAGACCTCCTATCTCAAGTCCGATCCGACGGAGGAGACGCTTGCGAGCGTGTTGACGAAACATGTGCTTCTCGCAATCCATGTTGATGATCCAAGCCACGGATCTCCTGATCTCGACAAACGAGATACGACGTCTTCTTCACGAGTAAGGCACATCGAAGTAGACAGAGATCCACGAGCAAACCATCGGGCAAAATAACGACGATGATGTGGCGATGGAGAATCTCTCTAGGGCATCCATGGTGGACGGCCACATGAAAGAGATAGAGAGAGTAGGCGTGTAGAGAGAAAGAGAGAGAGAGAGAGAGAGAGTTGTTGTCTCACTTGTAACTTATAAAAGCAAGGGATGCCTCTCCTTTTATAATATTTTGGGAACCATGGATCTTAATCCTTGGGACAACACAAATCCAATGGCTTACATTGATATGTGTTTCTTTTAATGGTCATGATCTTGTTGTTAAAAACACAATAATAATTAATTTAATAAAATCAAATATATACTCAGTATAATTTGATTTACATTAAATCAATCATCATTGGATAAATAGGAAGGAGGCAAGCCTCCTTCCATGATAGGAGTGGACGGCTACCATATTTCATGGTGGAATTGTAGCCGTCCACCCTCTATATGAGGAAGGTGGCTATCCTTTCTATAGTACATGAGATTACATTATCTCATGATTTTCTCCAACATTTGTAACAATTTTTGTTGCAAATTATTTCACAAAAATAAATCTAATTTATTTTTTGAACATTGCAATCATGTCATTGGAAATTTGTGAATCACATTCACAACCCAAAATAAAATGTAAATTACATTTTCAATTTAATGTCTAAGGTGAATCCAATTCACATCAACATTTAATTAACAAATGTAAATTACAAATTGCTCTCTCTTATATATTATATATCACATTTATAATGTATATGACTAATATGGATATTGATATCCACATTATTCATATCCATGATAATTAAATCACATTTAATCATCTTGGATCTCTATTCTCTTGTTCTCAAATAATATGAATCACATTCACATTATTCATGTCTTTGATAATTAAATCACATTTAATTATCTTAGATAACTCTCCTTATAATATGAATCAAATTCATATTACTCATGACAAATAAATCACATTTAATTATTAATTTTTTCAATGCTCGGATACACATATCAACAATGAAATTATCCATGAACTCTTTCAAAGATAATGCACTTTCTCCGCGAATACTTGGAGATAAGGACAGGGTGATTGTATTGTTGCACGTATAGTGACTTGGATATTGAGATCATATCTCAAATCCAGATCGCGGGCTTCCCATAGATGCGTGATTAAATCAAGACTGCAAATCTAATCTTCTCATTGCATCTGAATCACATTCAGATCAATGTCCAACATTTGGACCAAGATCAGATTACTTCTCTATTGAGAGGAGTCACTAAAATCCAGACCTGTTTCATCACTACCTAGGAATGGAAGCGTCATGGTTATACAATCGTTGATGATCACATCACCCTCAGGTATTCCCAATACCTGTACATCCTGCATACTGGAAGACTCAGAATAAACCCGAAGTATTAGATCAACTTTACACTATCTACTTCAGGGTTCTATCATTAAGTTTTTCATTCGAACTTGGGAGTTGGTATCGATCATATACTTTCCAAAAGCGTATATTATACCTAGGTCTTGATCATATACCTTCCAAAAGTATATATCAAACCTACAAATTCAGTCAAGCTTCCAAAGCGAGACGACCGTGCACGGAATTTGATTCTTCCCAATATCTCATGAGTGAGCTCATGTATTCTGGTTCAGTAACTGAACATGTATGATCCCTTTGAGAGATTGTATTACTCATATGCCCTTACATGCACACCAGCGCACCCGTGTATATACCTTGATTAGGTCATCAACCTATTGGTCTGCCAAATGTACATACTCAGACATATAGTAACGCATCTGTCTCCGGTCAGAGGATGTGTGTCTATATCGTGACAACATACGATATAGGACTTTGGTTATCTCGATCTCATTAAGTCAACTCTTTGACCTAACTTATCTAACAACTCTGAATCTCTATTCTTATGCAGAGGACATGCACTAAGAGGTTTGTTAGATATCAACCTAAATGAGAAAGGATTGACATCTCCTTCTCATGCTGGAGATCATCTCTTAACAATCATTTGATAGTGCTTGATGAGCCCTCAATCTAATTCTTTAGATATTCATCCAAGAACCAGCCTCTATGATTCAATTATTGAATCAACAGCTGTATGATTATTAAGATGGCCATGGTACATAACCCTAATTGTACTAAGGGACCTATTATGCAAATTATTTTCTTCATTTCAGATCAGGGAATGATATTCGCAATAACATTTATTGCATAATGGCTCACCGTGGGCTCGCATGTCCAACAGTTGTTACTGTGGATCTCTCCTTGGAAAAATGTCGTCACTCGAACTAAAAATATTGAAGCTGTCACTGACAACACAAGGTGGCTGGTGGTTTCTCCCTTTCAATTGGGGAATGGTGGATCAAGAAAAATGAAGAGGGTGAGGGGAATAAATAGAGGAGGAAGATGAGGGGAAGTTGGAAAAGAAGTGGGGTGAAAGTTGGAGTGGTGGAAGATGAGGGGAGAATGGGAGTTGGTGGCTTGGGTGGGAAGTTAGAGCAAAGAAGAAGTAAAGGGAAAAAATATAATATATAAAAATAAAATAAGTAGGCTACTAAAAATAATGAGGAGAAAAGAAAATAAAAAGGAAGAAAAAATACAAAAACTAAATTAAAAAGAACTTAAAATAATTAATTAATTATAAAATAAAAATTGCATGTGGCGGCTCCAGAATCGGCCACGTGTTGTTCCTAGAAAAATCAAAAATTAATTGTAAATAAAAATAAAAAATAAATAAGAAAATGGGTCAAATCAAAAAGTGGTCAACACGAAAGTTGCTCGTCTCGACAAGATCTACAACTTTTGTGAAAGGCTAAAAATTAAAATAAATCATATGTACAAAGTTTATTTTTGGGGGTACCTTGTAGGTAAAAAAATACCGCAGTTTTATCTTTTGTATATTTTTTGTCATTTTTAAATTAGATAAAATTTAAAATAAAATCAGATAAAACATAAAATAAATATTAACAGCTTAAACTATTTTTTAGGATTTTAATAATTAAGAAAATAAAAGATAAAATAAAGGTTAGTTTGGTTAATATGTACAATATACAGTAGGGGCCCAAAACCCAAGTTTCACATATGAACTCTGGTTCTTTTTGGTCTTCTTTTGAATGTAATTGAATGTATATTAATTTAAAAGTGAGTAGACCAAAATCAGACACTACAAAAGAGATATTCACATTTTAAAGTGCATAATCTTGAACTAGGGTTTGGATTTTATTGATCAATTTTACAAGTTAGTATTTTTTGATATTTTTTCTTAATTAGTGTTAGTAATATATACATCATAGAGTTGAGTTTATTGGATTTGGAGTTAGTATAAAATAGATACAAATAGGTGAAGTTAGCAAATATACATGTGAATATGTACAAGAGAATTTGGCTCCTTATTTTAATGCAAATATGCATGCTAAAATGTGAACATTAATTCTAAACGCATAACTGAAAATAATGCACAATAAATGGAGATACACATCATTACTCGGGGACAAAGTTCTATCTTCACTTTTAGAGTGATGAATCACATATTCATCAAAGGTCTCCAGGTTCTTGATTCCCAGCCCCTCATTCTTCTCGGGCAAAGTAACGATCTCCCAATCAACAAGATGAATACCATGTCCCTCATGGTCAGATTTGCTCCAAAGGAATCAATAGATATTTATATTATGAATATATTCACAAAGGCACTAATGAAGAAACGCCTCTCCTGGATGATTTCCAAGTTGAGCATGAGCAATAGGTATGCTCCAACTTGAGGGGGGAGTGTTACAATTATTTCCGGCATCTCTCTTTACTTATTGAGTTATGTAACCCTTCTGGGCCCTTTATGTAAATTCTCATTTTTAGCTCTCTAGGGTTTCACATTATATAAGACCCTAAACCCTTTGAATAAGACATGTCATTTTCATTATTTCTCCACAAGAGTTATCCTGCCACCGGTATTAATCATGCACATATGGCTCGTATGCCTACTGTTGAGATATTAGTTATATTTTTTCTTTTATGTATTACATATTCTTTTCATCTTTTTTATGTAATTTTCCCACGTGTCTCTCCTTTATAAAAGAGAACCCTAAGACCTCACGAATAAGCAAGTTATTGTTTTCTTCCAACATGGTATTAGAGTGATGGTCCTAGACAGGAGTTCTAGTACTCCATCCCGAATGAGCAATAAATCAAAAGACATTTGCTGAAATAATCGATCAGTTGAAGAAATATGATCGATCATATGTAAATGGTCGATCATGTCAAAATATATGGTTGGTCATTTTTTATCGTTGGGATGGAATTCAAATTACGATCGATCAGATCAGGAATGATGACTGATCAGGTATGGACGATCAGTCAAAGATAGATGGTCGATCATTGATGGCCAATCACTGAGAGCAAACAGTCGATCAGAATTGTAATGTTCGATATTTCGATTTGGAAATTATCTGTTGAAGCTTACCGGCAACTTTGCAAAGCAGTACAAATAAATAATGCAACACAACTTTTGAACAAAGTTAAGAAATAAACTAAGCTTCTGCGACACTTGAAGGCAACGATGCTTCATAGCCTAGGTTGAGTAAAATCCACATTTGTAGTCATGTAATCACAAGAACAAGCGAGAGACTACGATAGATGTGTGTGTGTGTCATTAAAACATTGGAGAATCAAAGAACTGACAATAGAAGAATAGTAGGAAGAATATTGTATCTTCCAGTTACCAAGCATGATATATTTTATGTTGTGAGAAATATCAATCAATATATATAGATGCCACGATATAGCCATTGGTACGATGTTCTTCTCATTCTCAAGTATCTGAAGAATTTGCCAGGCAATGGTCTCTTCTATGCTCATAATGGTCACATAGACATTACATTCTATGAAGATGCAGATTACGCTAGTTGTACTAAAGGCGCTCCATTGCATATTTTGATATGGTCGTTGGTGAAGCGCTATTTACTTGGCACAGTAAGAGGCATAATGTTTTTAGATCTAGATATGGTGTAGAAGCATAATATAGAGCCATGGCTCAAGTCACTTGTGAGATTCGTTGTCTCGACACCTTTTTACAGAAATATAGGCACGTGAAAACTATTGCCCTGCCAAAACTCTTATTGGGGCTAAACACAAGCTGTCTACATGATGGAAAACTTTTAAATGAATCTCTCACGAGGAAATCATAAAAACATATCAATAATATTATATACCTTACTTTTGTAAAGCATGATATAACATATGTAATCAATATAATGAACGAATACATGCATGCCATCACTGATACATTGATGCAATATACAAGATTCTATGCTACTTAAAGAAGAATCTGTGTAAAGGATCGCTAGTTTCTAGAGGGGAGGAAGTAAAGATTAGGCGTACACTGATGCAATCTAGGTAAGGTTGTCTTGAAAGAAATTTTGTTTATAATGGAGCAAATCAACCTGTGAAGGCTAGATCAGTAAATGAAGCAGAGTATACTGCATTGGTAGTGGATATTATAGAGATGCATTAGGTTCAGACCATGCTCCCAGATATACGAATTTCAATCAACCTTCTAATAATTTGAATTGTAACAAGGACGCCCAAAAGCAACGACCATGTGCAACATGATTAACCAAATAAAAGATCGACTAACAATTCATTCAGATTATTATTGCATGGCACTTTATCTTCATTTCATTATGATAGAGGACCGTATGGCTGATGTATTTACCAAAAACTTTCCCCACGATGCAACATGGGATGAATGCACAGAATTTGGGCATGATTGACAACCATGCCCAACTTGAGGGGGAATAACAAATATTATACCAGGTGTTGCAGGCAGCGGAAATAAATGTAGAGCAAACAAGAAAATAAGCAAGCACGTAACAACCACAATACAAGATGTACGAGGTTTACCCTTAACTGGACTACTCCTTGATGGCAACGATGGATCTCTTTCTTTCTCTCTCTCTCTCAAGGTGGTAAAATGGTCACACATATGATGAAGGAAATGCCTGAACTTAAGATGGTTTCATTAGCATCTCCATACAAATGGATCCCCCCAAAACAAGAAAATCTATAAATCCAAGAATAAAAAGGACTAGAAAAACGAATGTTGTTTCGTGAGCATTGCCCCCCTCAACCTTATACAAGGGTTGCACTTGCTTCCCTCTAGACCCTTCCTATTCCCTCCACCCCCCCATGCTCATTTATTGGACAACAATATCCTTGTTTTGTCATGGTGGGATTCCTCCGAGAGCAAAGCGAGAAGGTCACACAATATGCACTCTATCACGTTGAACAGACGGATTAAGCACATACCCCAAATTTGTTCGGTATTGAGCTACCTGAGAGAGGTTGATGGGGCTCTCTTCGTAGTTTTCATCTTGTCTTAAAGAGGGCTTCCGTATTTTTTTGTTGCAAAGCTAAAAGGTTTCCATGTAAAATCCTGTGCAATTTGTATGTGTAGTTACTGCCAAAAAATTTATTAAATTCAGTGGAATATAAAATCCATAAACTTCATTCTTTGTAGCCAAAATTCTGGAGACCTACACGACTTAAGCCTAGGTAGGAATAGATTGTCTCCCTGAGGGAAAAAAGGAGGTGCAGTTACGCAGAGATTAGTTAAGAAAAATAAAATGTACATTATGTGAGTAATGGAAATCATGTATGCTATAATTATTATATTGCAAATTGCAATTATGTTTGTAACCCTTTAGGTTCCGTAACCCTTAACCCTTCGAGTTCCGTAACCTTTAACCCTTTGGTTTCATAACCCTTCAGGGGCATTTATGTATTTTTCCTCTTGTACTCTATAGGGTTTTGTCTCTATATAAGAGACCCTAACTCTATGGAATAGATATCATATTCGTCTCTCTTCTCCACATGGTATCAGAGTAACGATCCTAAATCGAGGTCTGGCCTAAAATCCTCACCGCCATCTTCAAGCCTCGCAAAAGCCAGTGCGGGCCCACTTCCCTCAATTAGGGCTCCACACAAGGCCCTCCAATCACCTCCAGTGCAGTAGTCCTCCCGCTAGCATTACCCTGCGCTTTCAGGATCTCCTACGAAGGTTGTCAGCCCCGCATCTACCCTCTACGGATACCGTAGGACTCTTTGGAGATCCAAAACTCATCACGGACCACTGCCAAGAATCCATATCTGCTGTCCATTGAGGGTTTTCAGCCCTTCTTCAAGGACAAACATGAGCTCTAGGGAATTTTTAGCTCTTATATGCATCCTTAGTTGATCACAAGATCTTTCTATTTTAAGACCATCATGGCACCTTCTTCTATCGAGACAAAGCCCTTGGCCACAAATATTATGGCACAAGGAACTATTATCAAACTCAAGGGCACAGAAAATTACGTGCTTTGGTCTCGATCTTTTATGGTGTCCATTGGTGGGCAGAGGAAACATTACATTTTGACTAAAGATCCTTAGATGAAAAGGACAAAGAGTACGACAACTTGCAGACTGACAACTATTTGGTTATCAACTGGATGACCAACAGTGTTGAGGCTCACATTGCCTCAAATCTTCTTTAAAAAAATACGGCCAAGGAAATGTGGGAGGATCTCGAGCAAACATACTCCCAGAAGAAGACGAAGTCACGCCTTGCAAATATTTACAGGCAAATATGGCTGGCATCTCAGAGTGATTTCACCCTCATCGAGTACTACAAGCATCTATCCAGCCTGTATGAGGAGCTTGCAATATTCAACCCCTCATGTTGCACCAAATAGATACAAGAGCGTTCTGACTGGCAGGTATATCGCTTCCTTGATGGACTGCATTCTAGATACCATGCAACGAAGGAGCAATTTCTTATAACAGACACACTGCCAACATTGAAGGTCATCTTTGTCTGACTTGAGGAGTTCGAGACATCCGTTGTCCAACCTCTCGTCTAACCTTCAACAGAGAACTTTGCACACATCGCCTCATCTGGACGAGGAGGCAGATACGACTTGTGAGGAGGATATGGTCGTGAGCCAAGTCGTGGCCATGGACGGAAATCTGGATGAGGTCGTGGCGTTGGTCGTAGTCATAGGCGAGACTCTACTGCCACATGCACTCACTGTAGTAGGTGGAACCGCCAGACTGAAAGATGCTGGCAGAAGTTTGGCGTACCTTCTTATCACGCCAATAATGCTTATGAGGATACTTATGATGTGGAAGATGCATCGCCTACCTTCAGTGGCAAGATTGTGCATCTTAATGATGCAGATTACTTCCACCTAATGCAGATCCTTCATACTCCGGGGCCTACCACCACTAGTAACATTACAATTGCTGCTCTGGCTACTCCTTCAGATACAATAGCCAACTCTACTATCACTCCTACTCCAGCTTGGATTATTGATTTCGGCGCCTCTACTCATCTCACTGGAGAAGGTAGTCTACTCAACTCTTATATACCATCTACCTCTGTGAAGTCAGTTCGAGTCGTTAATGGGACTCAATCACATATTACTACTGCCAGAACTATGGAATTCTCTTCCAAGCTCTAACATTTGGGGGTTCACTATGCTCCTGATTTTCCTCTTAGCTTGCTGTCAGTTCACAGGTTTTGTGTTGAGCTTCATTGTCGTGTGATATTTGATGAGTCTTGTTGTTATTTCCAGGAGATTCGGACGAGACAGATTTTTGAAGGGGTCATGAGAAGAACGACCTATATTACCTTGACATACCCTCGAACTCCATTTTTGTTGGAGTTGGATCCATCACCGAAGATCCGCTCCTATGGCATATGCGCCTTGGACATCCCTCTGCCAAGGTCATCTTCATGATGTTTCCTGAACTCTCTGCCCTTTCAGTGCGAGGCACGTGAGTTCGGGAAACACCATCGAGCTTTCATACTGAGTCTCGTAGTACTGTTGTTTTTCATCTGTTCATTGTGATGTTTGCGAACCTTGTCAGCTCCGCACATTAAGTGGTCATCGTCATTTTATAGTTTTCATTGATGATTATAGTCGATCTTCTTGGGTATATCTAATAAAGGAGCGTTCGGAGATTAATCAAATTGTCGGAAATTTCTTTCAATATGTTAAAACTTACTTCTTGCATCGTTAAGATCATTCGTGCCGACAATGCTCTTGAGTTAACCCAACATGACTTGACATGTTTCTTTACATCCCAGGGAACTGTTCACCGAACATCATGTCCATATACCTCGCAACAGAATGGTATAGCTGAGAGGAAACTCCGACACTTGCTAAATGTTGCCAGATCTCCTCTTAGTCAAATGAGTGTTCCTAAACAATATTGGGGGGACGTTATCCTTACTGCAATGCATCTCATCAACTGTGTTCCTTCATCTGTTCTCAAAGGGGCAACTCCATTTTCCTTACTTTACCCTAATGAGTCTCCTTTTCCCATACCTCTATGAATTTTTGGTTGTATTGTCTTTGTTCATAACTTTCAAGCAGCTAACAAATTATCCTCTCGTGCCATTAAATGCGTCTTGAGTACTCTCGTACACAGAAAGGCTATCACTGCTATGATCTTGTTGGACGTCGATACTATGTGTCTGTTGATGTCGCCTTGTTTGAGCAAACAAGTAATTTCACACAGACTGTGAGTGGCATTCCTCTGGACCTCCCTCCTCCATCAATCGTCTATACTCGTCAGCGTACCTCTATACCTTCTACACCAGTGTCTATACCTTTGCCTGTCCCTTTTATGCAGGACGATATGACCACTTCGAGTGCTCCCACTACTGTTGACCCGGATGTAACTGGGGAGCTTCCTATAGCTATAAACAAGCAAAAAAGGCAATGTACGTATCACCCCATGTCACACTTTACTTCTACATATGGTTTATCTAGCTGTGAGAAGAGATTTGCAGATGCTCTGAATGCTATTTCCATTCCAAGAGATCATTTCAGTGCAATGCGGGATCATGGTTGGCGATAGGCCATGGATGAGGAGATAGATGCATTTACCTCTCGGGGTACGTGGGATCTTGTATCGTATCCCCCGGAGTTCGCCCTGTGGCTTGTCGATGGGTCTTCATGACCAAACAGTCGCTTGATGGTTCTATTGACAGGTTGAAAGCCAGACTTGTTGCCAAAAGTTTCACACAAACCTTTGGAGTTGATTATTTTGAGACCTTCTTGCATGTTGCCAGAATGGGGTCGATACGTACCATCTGCCAACAAGGTTTGGCTCATTTATCAACTTGATGTGAAGAACACCTTTCTTTTTGGTGATCTTGAGGAGATCTACATGATGCAACCGTCGGGGTATGTAGTCGAGGGGAAGCATGTATGTCGACTACTTAAGGCCATTTATGGCCTGAAGCAGAGCCCAAGGACATGGTTTGACAGGCTCACTACGGAGATCAACACACTTGATTTTCAGAGGACAACATCTGACTACTCTATCTTTGTTAGACGATAGTCTACTGGCACGATCATCCTTGCTATCTATGTTGATGATATGGTTATCACAGGAGATGATGTAGATGGTATTCAAGAGACCAAGACCTTCCTCCATAAGGTCTTTATCACGAAAGATCTCGTCCAACTTCCTTATTTTCTTGGCATCGAAGTAATACGCACTACAGAAGGGCTCCATCTTTCACAGAGAAAGTATTGCCTCGATATTCTGACTGAGGTGGGACTTCTTGGATGTAAGCCATCTGGCATCCCTGCAGAAGTGAGAAAATGTTCTGCATTTACATATCCAACTTTTGGGGATGCAACACAATACAAAAGTTTAGTGGAAAAATTGTTCTATCTCATTGTTACTAGGCCAGATATATCATATGTTGTGAGCAGAGCCAGTCAACATATGGAGAAGCCTCCTTACGGTCACTGGCAAGATGTTCTTTTGATCCTTCGATATTTAAAGGAATCTCCCAGACATGGACTATTCTATGGGGTGAACAGATGCATTAATATCTCCGCCTATACAGATTCTGACTATGCTAGCTCTCCTGAGGACCACCGATCCACTACAGGATACGCCATGTTTGCTGGGGATAACCTTGTCACTTGGAGAAGCAAAAAGCAGACAATGGTATCCAAATCTAGTGCGGAGGCAGAATACAGGGCAATGGCTCAGGCCACATGTGAGATCACATGGCTTGTTTCTTTCCTAACAGAACTTGGCATATCAGTCGCCACTCTTGTACCTTATACTGCGACAACAAGTCTGCCATATACATCGCCACCAATCCAGTTTTCCATGAGCGGACAAAACACATTGAAGTTGATTGCCATTTTATTCGTGATGCAATACGAGGACGAATCAGCACTCCACACATTTCCACGGAACTTCAACTTGCAGACATCCTCAAAAAGGCTCTTCCAAGGAAGCGCCTCATGTACTTAGTATCCAAGTTGGGCATGATCGACAGATATGCTCCAACTTGAGGGGGAGTGTTAGAATTATTATATTGTAATTATGTTTGTAACCCTTAGGGTTCTGCAACTCTTAACCCTTCGGATTCCGTAACCTCTCAGTGATATTTATGTATTTTTCCTCTTGTACTCTCTAGAGTTTTTTCTCTATATAAGAGACCCTAACCCTATGCAATAGATATCCTATTCGTCTCTCTTCTCCACAATATATAAGTCTATGGAGGGGATTCCATTGGTGCCTGGAATATAGAGTTAGTTCTGATAACTTGTAATGCATGTGTGTGGGGGGCATATTGATGCGCTAAATTAAAAAAGATCTCCCAAGATGATGTTCTCGTTTATACCTGAGAAAAAATAGACCCGATTCCAACAACTGTTAAGATTTCTGCAAACTGATTTTTGTCGAAACCAAATGCTGCCTTTAAGTAGTACTGCATAAAAAATTGAGCTGGCCTCAGAACATCAAATATAAACATGTCCACTGATCTAATATAAAAGTTGGTCAATTTACATCGGTTACAGGAAGAGCATCTGGAAAGGGAGGACATACCAGTAAGACATTGCTAATCCCAGTCATTGCCACTCCATAAAATATAGAAATGAGAGACATGTACTTCAGTGTTTGACTGTAAATTAGTGCAATAATATGGTTCAGAATTCGAAAGTGATTAAGGAATAATAAGGCTCTAAATAAAATTCCAAAGGAAGCAGTAGCCTAGAGAGTAATCAGGAAAATTAGCTGATAAAACTCAAGGGAGCTATAGATAATTTGTTGAGTTGGTACTGCATAAAGATAGTTCAGGAAAATTAGCTGAAAAAGAACATAGACGTAGAACGCCATGAGTTTTTTTACATCCAAATATAACCTTAAGCATAACTTCTGGTCATACCTGTTGAGAATCATATTAGTAGTCTCTTTCATCGAGTCTACTCGTTGCCTGAGTGTCCTGGAAACGACAGTCAGACATGGTGCACGCTGTGTCATACTCGGATCCCTATGAACTGTTTCCACCACAAACATCTTCAAGTAAAATGAGGAAAATAACAAGAGAAGCGGGTGTGACCTCGTGGAGGTGCTGTAAGGTCTCCCTATCGACTATTTGGGCATGCCGCTGGGTGTGACCAAATCAAAATTGATTCATTGGAAAGGGGTGTTGGACAAAGCGGAGCGAAGGCTCGCTGGCTGGAGCGCGGCTATGTTGTCCCGTGGGGGCCGTCTTGTACTCATTAGGTCGGTTCTTGCTTCTATTCCCATCTACTTTCTTTCCAATTGGGCTTTGCCGGTGGGGATTAGAAGGCGGTTGGAAGGCCTTATGCGGAGTTTTCTCTGGGGCAAGAGGGGCCATCGGTCGCGGGGCCTGCATCTTGTGGCTTGGGAGGAGGTGACGAAAAGGAAGTGCGAGGGGGGGCTCGGCATTCGTAGACTGGATCTTGTCAACGACGCGCTAATGCTGAAATGGGTTAACAAGCTTTGGGGTAACGATGGTGGCTTCTTTCCAGCAGTTCTGCGGAATATTCTTTCGATAGGGGTGGACATGAGGCAGGTGGCTTTCTCTATGCGGTATGGAACCCCTTTTTGGAAGGGGATTGCTTCGGCGACTAGACGTTTCTCTCATTTGTTCAGGCCGGCCTTGGGCGATGGCACCTCCCTCTTGTTTTGGAGCGACCCTTGGGCGGGAGATGACTCTCTTGCAAGCTCTTTTCCTCGGCTGTATGCTCTTGCTCTTAATTCTGTTGCGTCGGTGGCCTCGATTTGGGGCGGGGACGACTGGTTCCCTTCCTTTGCGGGATGTCTCTCTGATGAGCGCTTCGAAGATCTTCTCAACCTTCTGCGGCGGCTGCGGGAGGCGCCGAGGCCCTCCTCGGGTAGGGACCACTGGCTATGGCGCGATGGCGCCTTCTCTTCGAGGCGGGCTTTCAAGTTTCTCTCACTTCATTCCAATCCTGGAAGGGATCCCCTTTGCTCTGATCTTGGTTGGCTGTGGCGCATTAGGCTTCCGGAGAAGGTGGCCTTCTTCTTTTGGCTTCTGCGGCGTGGGAGGATTCTCACACGGGATAGGTGTGAAAAACTGCTCGCACGTGTGGACTCCGTGGACTGTGTCCTATGCGATGGCGCTAGGGAGACCTTACAGCACCTCTTCTTCGATTGTGCGACTTCTGCCTCCGTCTGGGAGGACCTCGATGTCGCTTGGGTTAACGTTTCCTCGGCGGACTCGTTTTGGGATTCAGTGCGTTCAAATGCTGATCATCCAAGGAGGGAGCTTCTTCGCCCTTTCGCTTTCATTTGGGCGCTTTGGATTGCCAGGAACGCAAAGATTTTCAAGGGGCAAAGATTCTACAAGGAGAATGTCTTAGATCATGTGGGCATGCTTTTGAGTGACTGGCTCCTGCTGTAGTGCTGTGAGCGTGAGTTGCGTGTTTTTGGTGTTCTGGGGTTGGGATCCTCTCGATCCTTGCTAGCTGTATTTCCTCTCTCCCTCTCTCTCCTCTCTACTTTTGTTTAATAAAATTTTGGGGCGAACACCTGATGGTGCTTCCCCCGAAGAGCCTTGTTGTCAAAAAAAAAAAAAAATAACAAGAGAAGCACTGAAACCTGAAAACAAAGAATTACTGCTTGTAACATTTACAGCTACATTATTTTTTATTTTAAGTGGACTGTTCACGATCTTGCCTTGAATATGTAATATCCAGGAAGCAGACGAGCAAAAACATTTCCGAGAACATGCGCAGAAGAAAATAAGCCGGTCATGAGTCCAAATGCTGTGGCTCTTTTGCTGCTTTCTATCACATCTGCCTGTATTAAAAAGAGGATGTATTATAGAAACAAATGGCTTGCATAGAAAATAAAGTATGACAAGAGCATAGAAGTTGAATTATAGACCACTGGGAAAAAAACGTGAAAAAATATTTGCTTTTCTACTAAATGTGGTCAGTTTTACCGGCACTATTCCACAGTTTTTCATCAGAATTATTAGTATGAATTCTACACTAAATTTAAATACATGTGACATTTCTTCCAAGTCTGATGATAATTTTGTCTTATAAGCTCCGCATGCTGTACTCAAATTTAACCACTATATCAGGACGGCACCCTAAAATTCCGTTACAGGTGAAATTGACAGGTGCATACATCTTACACCCTCAAGATTCCGGATGACAATAGTGAGAATTAAAACCAAGAATCATGGTGTCTTATAGGAGCAAAATCCTACTAACATAAAATTTGGTTTCAATGCACATACCGAATAATGGCAAAGAAATAATGCTTCCTATAGTATCTTAAAATGAAGAGTCAGTTCGAATTGTGCACATGGCCATAAAAAGCGTACTTACTGCATAGGCGATGGCTATGCAAAATATGCTCCCTTCACTAATAACCTTTGAAATTATGCGAAGCACTGTGTATACATAAACTGCTGTCCTTGATCTGTAGAAAGCAAGTACAGCTGGAGGCAAAAAAATGCTATGGTGATCACAATCTGAAGTAGTTGTTTCAATAGAAAATCTTGCAGCTGGAATAACTTGAGCGAAGTACACTTTATGTTGTTTTGCTATATTGACAGAACTTTATGCTTATTTCCGATCCCTGCATTGGCCTTTTTATTATCCTTCTTAAACTTGGTCAAACATGAACACTAATAAATTAATAATATAGCCAACCATATTTAACAATGATTAAAAATCGAACTTATCTCTAGAAGAGAATCCTTAAAGCATCATTGACACGACTTTTTGGGGGATTGTAAAAGCTCTTGTTTTTAGGTCTCTGTATTAGCACAGTTTTTTTTTACAAGAATGAGAATATTGTGGTAAATGTAATGCATCACATAATGCATAATAGACTTACTGAATGGGGCTATGGAGGTTGACATAGTGAGAAGGAGCAATGGGATGCGCCCATACTCGTCTGAAAGTTGACCCAAAAGGGGAAGCACCACCATTTTGAAAATTCCAACAATCTAAAGATAAGGTGCATTAACTGGGATTAGAAGTAGCATATCAATGAACAAAAGAACTAGAATCTCGAGATGTAGTAATCAAATGTTCAACGGCAATAAATTAAGAATAATTTCACTAACTTTGAAAACATGCATTTTACATAGCAAAAGTTATTGAAGCAACGCCATACGTATATGGTTAAATCAAGTGTCAAACTCCAAACTTCAAAGGAAACAGAGGGAGAAGGCTATCTTGTAAATTTATGTTCCTGAAGCCATAGCTCAGTTTCAAAATTTACCATGAACCGTCCGTGCCATAAATAGTATGCCCATCAGGTGTCAAAGTTTTTTTCCATTTTTTAGGATTTTAATTTTTATGTAATTAGTTAGTATATACACTAAAGAAAACAAATGAAAAGGAAATAAAGTAAAACAACACAAAATGTACATAACATATCAGGCAAAAGTCAATACATACATATAACATACAATTTGGTTCCAAAACCTAAGTTTTGCGAATGAACTTTGTTGGAGTATATGTGTTATGCGTCACTTGAGGTGTACATGGGTAACATCCAGTTCTTTAGTCCCACATCTACCAGTTGTGAGATGTGGAGACTCGATGAGGGGCTATATAAGAAGCCCATCACCCTCTGTATTCAGCGAGAAAGTGCAATGCATACATCAACCCTTTGAGGCGTTCACTTGTGGTTTCATCCCGCTCCTTAGGGAGTAGGGTTCCATGTTAAAAATCCCGTTGTTCTTCGTATTTATTTATCTTTATTTCTCTGATACGCTTCCGCATTTCTATTTTCTAATGTAGTATCAAAGCGGGTCAATTCTCTATGTTTTTTATGTTCTTTATTTTTGCTCGAGATTCGGTTCTAAGGTCTATGTTGAAACCCTAATTCACGTTTTGTTCGAGAGTTGATCCTTTGTTGATTATTCTGAAATGTAATATTTTGTACTCTATGATCAACCCCACTTTTGAAGTCCTCAGCCACGGATTGTTGCGGTATTTTGAAGTCCGATCAAAATGTTCGAGAAAAAAATTAGGGTTTCGTTCTGAAACCCTAAAATCCGTTCAGCTTAGATCAGGTGCTCCCCTTTAGGCCATGATGGTTCTAAGTCAATGCTCCTGTGTTCGAAAAAAATGCAACAGGCAAGACCTTCTTCATCGACAACAGGTGCCTTCTCGATGGCACCCCTTCTCCAGATCCTTCGACGACTCCCCTTTAGCCAATGGCCCCATCATTTCCAGGCGGCGACTATCGCGATCCCTCTTGACGATGGCGCTTCCTCTAGGCGGTGTACCTCGTCTCCTCTCTTGCGTTGGCGACGCGAGACGAACTCTGTGGTCTCCAAGTGGTGGTGTCGCCGCTTCTCCCTAAGAATTGATGAAAGAAAAGGGGCTCGTTGCCCTCTTCCCGATTCCAGACATCAACCCTCAGGCGCCGCAACTCCTCGCGCAGGCGGCACGACTTCCAGGCCACCACAAGGCCCTGATCGTACCTTCTCCCAAGGCGGAGGTTCCTCTCTAAAGATCAAAGGCGGCAGGCAGTATCGATCTCCATGGGCGGCACAACCTACCGCACAGGTGGCACGAGATGTCCCACTCTTCAGGATCTCTCCTTCCGATTGTCGTACCTCGACCTCCAGCTCCAAGGCAGCGGTGGCGGTAAGAACCCCATCGGTGGTATTGATTGTGAGGGTTCCACGATGGGAACCTAAATAACACCCCATGTGAATTGTATGTTACAAAAAATGTGGGGCATCTGCTATTTTCAGCCCATGTGAGTCGTACATTGAAAAAAAAATAAAAAGAGAGAGATGAGAGGAGAGAGAAGGCGCAAGTGGGCTAGGTTGCTCTTAAAAAATGTGTAAGGGCCCAAGTAGGCTACAGTTAAAAAAAGGGGGGGAGGAGAGAGAGAGAGCCTAATTGGGCACTTGTTTTTTTCAACCCAACTAGGTTATGTTTCTTTGTTTAAAAAAAGTGATGCGTACAAAAAAAGAAAGAGAAAAGCCATACGCAAGAAAAGAAAAAAATCTGGGGAAAAAGCTTTTTTGATAAACAGCCTAAGAAAAGGAAATAACCATTAAAAAAAGGAGGATCCTAAAAAAATGGTAGAAAAAAATGAGAGAAAACCCATAAAAAGGAGGAACGGCTAATTAAAAAAAGGAAGGAAAAGAGAGAGACGGCTATTAAAAAAATGGATTAGTCGAAAATGATTTGAAAAAAAAAGAAAGTAAAAAAAATGAGATCGGCTTATGTGATTTTCCCTACTCTTTTGTCTTGCCCCCACTTTATCAATGTCACTGTTTTCCGACATGTATGGGAGAAAGGGGGAGTATTGTGTGGAGTCACAGGACTGTTCCAGATTCAGATGTCAGATTCCAGACCATCTAGATTTTCAGACTCTACAGTTCTTCATATTTCAGACTCGACGTTCAGATTCCGACTCCTTTGTTAGATGTGCACATGTTTGCCATCATCTTTATGTAGTCCTCATCTTTTGTTTTGGTTGGAGTTTTCATGTTTTCCATAAGGACTCCAGAGTAGAGATCCCACTCCTTATGCCATGTGAGCTAGGATTTCGTGTGGTTTCATAGGGACTCAAGAGTAGAGATCCCATTCTCTGAGTCAGTGTGGGAGAGACCTAGTTCTCCGACAATAAGACGTTTCAAACTCCATTCTCCAATGACCATGGACTCTGACGAGGATGTTTTTCCACGGCTTTTTCAGTTTGACCCTTTCAGAGATGGAGCAGTTGTTCAAACGTTGTGGCATGCCAGAGTTCTCCAGGTGGAGACTCATTTTAAGTTTCAGTGGCTTTGACAAGTGCAGTACAGAGAACACTCAGTTTGACACACACTCCAGCCCGTTTGTCCTCCTTACCTGCACGATATGAGAAACGTCCTCGATAGCAGCTGATAGTTATGTGCATTGAGTTGAAATTGTTCGTAGTGTCCTGCAATGTGAGTTTGGGATTTTTTTTATGTTTGTTCAAGATGGCATTGCATGCTCTAACTTGAGGGAGAGTGTTGGAGTATATCTGTTATGCATCACTTGTGATTTAGATGGGTAAATTGATCGCTCCAAGATCCATTTACCACATCCAGTTCTTTAGTCCCACATCTACCAGCTGTGAGATGTGGAGACTCGGTGAGGGGATATATAAGAAGCCCAACACCCTCTGTGTTCAATGAGAAAGTGCAATGCATACATCAGCCCTTGTAACATCCGGATCCGCACAAAATCGAATCCGACCCGATTAGGGTCCAATTAACCCAATAAAGTTCTTGGTCAATGCCAAACAAACTAAAACGATCAATTGATCATGGATCAAAAGTCGTTCGGATGAAATCAACCAAAAAGTCGATCACATCGTAATGCGTGCCCGAAAAAGTTGTGATGTAAATTTGGAAACCACAAAATGAACTGAGACCGTCAGAAAATCCGATTAGACGAGACAAGACCAAGAGAATTGACCGTTCGTCGATTGGAGGTCATTTGATATTTTAAAACCGAAAATTCATCCCCTAATCGAAACCGTATCTCGAAAATTTCGGACACCCAAACCTGATCGGAAATATAACAATATTATATTCATTTTGATCGTCGTTCAGAGACGATCACAACAAGATATTGTGTATCAAAATCCGACACTCGAGGCATAAGTACAATCAACTTTTGTATGTCAAATAAATGAAGAAAAAAATATAAAAAATTTTAAAATTTTATATATATATATACACACACACACATACAGGTTGCCTGCCTGTATGCTTCCAGGACAGCCATTTGGCTTCCTATCTTTCTCCACTTGGCTAAAATTGAAACCCTCTTTTTTCCTCTATATACTTCCTATCATTCCCAACGAGACACCCCTTCTCTATTTCATAAATTCCCATTTCCAAAACCTCTCTTAACCTCTCTCTATTCCTCTCTAAAATTCCAACCGATGAGTCCAAATTTCCTTTATCTCTTCCAACTGTAGTAATTTGGATGCAGCCTTGTTGATGGAAGAGCAGCAGCAATGGCTGCATGCAGCAACCAATGGAGAAGAAACCGGGGGCTTCCAGGAGCAACAACTGCAGCCTTTGGCAGCACCAATAGTGGCTGATCGTAGTGGTGAACTGGCAGCAATAGAAGCTGGAACAACAACTACCTACAGTGGAAGAGATGAAGGAAATTTGGACTCATCGGCTGGAATTTTAGAGGAATAGAGAGAGGTTAAGAGAGGTTTTGGAAATGGGAATTTATGAAATAGAGAAGGGGTGTCTCGTTGGGAATGAGAGGAAGTATATATAGGGGAAAAGAGGGCTTCAATTTTAGCGAAGTGAAGAAAGATAGGAAGCCAAATGGCTGTCCTGGAAGCATACAGGCAGCAGCATGTATATATATAAAAAAATAATTTTTTTATACTTTTTTTCTTCATTTATTTGACATACAAAAGTTGATTGTACTTATGCCTCGAGTGTCGGATTTCGACATACAACATCTCGTGATCGTCTCTAAACGACGATCAAAATGAGTATAATATTGTTATTCTTTCGATCAGGTTTGGATGTCCGAAATTTTCAAGATACAGTTTCTCTTGAGATTTTATGGGTTAAATTGGTTTTTATGGCCATATGAAAGTCAAACACATAATGATCTTAATCGAGTCTCGAGGACAGTCTCCCGTTTGAGGTTTTGAATATTTGTAACATTCCGGATCCCGCATAGAAATTCGAATCCAACCTGATTAGGGTCCAATGATCCCAAATAAAGTTGATTTCGCCCGAATGACTTTTGATTCATGATCAATTGATCGTTTTAGGTTGTCTAGCATTGACCAACAACTTTATTGGGATCATTGGACCCTAATCAGGTTGGATTCGATTTTATGGGGATCCGGATGTTACAAATATAAAAACCTCAAAGGGAGACTCGTCCTCGAGACTCGAATTAAGATCATTATGTGTCTTGAATTTCATATGGCCATAAAAACCTCAAAGGTTTTTAAACCCATAAAAATCTCAAAGAGAAAACAAGCCATATTTTCTAATATATATCTATTTACAAAATCTTGTTTTGATTATTACCTCAAAAAAGCTGCGGGTATCATACCCGCATGTCGGCTTCGATCTCCCACGTTGCCTCCTCGACGTCGTGTCGGTGCCATAGCATCTTGACCAATGGAATCTCTTTGCTGCGAAGCTTCTTCACAACACGGTCAAGTATTTGTATTGGCCTCTCCTCATATGTCAAGTCTGGCTCCACGTCAAGATTCTCGTAACTGATGACATGTCGAGGGTCGCACACATACTTCCTCAAGTTGGATACATGAAATACATCATGAATCGTTGAAAGATGTGGAGGAAGGGCTACTTGGTAATCCACCTTCCCCACTCTAACCAAAATCTCAAAGGGATCAACATATTGTGGTGCCAACTTGCCACGAACGCCAAATCTCTATATTCCCTTCATGGGAGATATTCGGAGAAATACCTAATCTCCAACCTATAATTTATAGGAATGTTATTAGTATGTGATTAAGTTGAATATATATAAGGCATAATTGAATGGATGAAGAGGAAATAATTGGATTACCTGAAACTCTAAGTTTCTTCTCCGACGGTCTGCATAGCTTTTCTGGCGGCTTTGTGCCATCAAAAGCCTCTATCTCACAAGATCAATAGCACTCGCAGTCTCCTCTAAGAGATCTACGGAATATAGAGCATGATTACCTACCTCACGCCCATGACGAAGCTCTGCAAAAAGTCGACGTTGGGACTCCTTCCACTTCGCAGAAAAGAATGGGACCTGAATCTCGTCTCGAAATCATCCCATGTAGGCTCACGATCCAACGCAGATACTACGGCATCCCACCATTTCTCAGCGAAATATGTGAGTACTCCAAGAAGGATAGCCATGTGTCTCATGGCGCGCAAATCATCCTCAACACCTTCATCACTCTCTTGAGCCACTGCTCAGCAACATCTGATGTACCGATGTACTCGAACAAGGGTATATTGACCTGCTGGTAGGATGTGAAGACCGATTGATGCCTATGGATGTCAGAGTACTCATGTGCATCCTCGTCTGCAAAATCTACAGGGTCCTGCTCCCTATCATAGTCTCCATCATCTACTCCATGCTCAGGTATCTCCTCAAGTGGATCGTCGAAATGAGGTTATTATACCTCTACTGACTGTCGTTCGTCATAACGTGTACCGTCTTGAGATGGTCGATAGGTCGAATCTGACAACTCCTCAAATCTAAGCTCCATGTATGTCTGTCTGCTAGCAATCTCTGTCTGTTGAGCCAAAATTTGATCATGCTGATCTCTCATAGCAGCCTGCTGTTGCTGAAGATCGGTAAGAGCAGTCAGTATACGTGCCAACTGGTCAGTAGTCTTCTGCCTGGTCGGGAAGCCATGGCTCTGCATGAGAACCATATTTAGTTATAAAGATACCATTCGTAGATACATAACATATATGTTTTTTCTCTTCTTGGGATATAATATGAAAAATAATGAAATTGGTAACATCCGTAATAATTGAATATGAATGCCATATTTCCCTTCTCGGATTCACGACAAGTCTGAAGATTATCGCTATCCGAGAAATTAATGCGATCGGAATTTAAATACTGCGAATGTACGTATCGGGGTATTACTTCTCTAATGCCAAACTATGAACCCCCTCGAATCCGGGTGCCCGTTTACATTGCATTCGCAATATTATATTCATTAATTATGGCAGTGGTATATGAAATTATGGGGAAATTTTCGCGTTGCTTTGCCTTTGCATATGACATTCTCATTCAATAACATTTTAACCACAGAACAAAACACCAACAAGTCTTTTCATTAATTCTCATAATTATTTACAACTTGTATATGATGGCTGACAATACATACAGTATTCCCAAAATTTTATGCAAAAGAAAAAGGGAAGCGTTTACATTATGAACAGAATAAAAACTGAGACAAAAGTATACGTATCGTCTGGTATATACCCTATCGTATGAAATCATCAACAGTTACCGAGCAGCATGCTCTTCGCCTGCCAAAACATGTTAGGAAACAGAGACGTCATCGGACGCTGGTACTTCCCAAAAACTTATAAAAATAAGCAAGCATTTAATATTTTCAAAAGTAAGCAAGTAGAAAGGCAGGAACAACTAAAAGTTATTTCTACTTGCGTATGTAAAAAAGGTTTCCAAGTTGCTTGTAACATTTCTATGATCACTCATTATCCCAACATTTCCCATATATAACATATTTATATTGTAATTAATTGATCATAAGTATGTATTTATTATTCTTATATTATTCAGAGATCATGTTGTGAATTTTGATGATGACAAAGTTGAGATTGGAAAGGTTTCTTGATTTTATTTAAATTCTTAAGTCTGGTAGATAGTCTGTGGTCTTTGTCTGTGTGTGACATTACACCATGACTCTAAGACGTGGGGAGTGCCCTAAGGTTGGGGTGCCTCCGTAGGCATGCAGTGTTGTATAATGCATCCTAACTAAGTTCCCAACACGCCCATTAGCTTATAGGGATTTTGAATCAAATCTTATAGTTACTTCCAACCAACACAATTTTGATTATAAATACTCCAAACCTCAACTGCAACTATCTCAAGTGTAACCCTAGATGATGTTGACATGGATGATTTTGATGTAGCATCGCTAAGTCTGTTGGCGAAAGTAAACAAAACTCAAGCGGTGAGGAAGCCTACAAAAGGGCTCTTCCGTCTCGCCCATTAATTGGAAGTGCGGTCCAATAAAGGAAAAGGTCTACTCCAAAACTACGTCCCAGAGACAGGTGAAAGAGACTCTCCGGAAAAGTCACTTTAGAAACTGGCCCGACAGGTAACGGGCAAACGAGCTCGTACGAAAAACTAAAACCGAGGATCCCCCGCATGGATATCCTAAAACAAAAGGTCAGCGGAGCTGGTCAAAAGTCGGGATCCCAACGAGGCGTAAAACACTACGAGCTCGCGTAAAAAACCGCAAAAAAACTGGGATCCTAACTTTGATTATAAAAAACTGAGAAGAGCCGAATATGCTTCTGGATGGCGATGTGATGTAGCCGCAGAGCTGGCTGAAGTCGATGAAGCTTTGGCAGCGTTCGATGACGGAGACGGGGCAGAGATGCAGAGCTTCGACGATGTAATTGAAGGTGGTGGCTCGAGTCGAAGATGATGCGTGGTCTACTGGTTGGCGATGAAGCTTGGAAGCTCAACAGCAAGGTGGCGTTGTCGTTGGCGTGAACGCCGTTGTCGAGGTGACAACGCAAGTTGATAAAGATGGCGATTTTTTATTGTGCCAGAGTGATGAAGGTAGACGTAGCAGACCCGGAGTCGGCGGAGGGGTAGGCGAAGATAAACGTCGATGAAAGGTGGGACGGATGGAGGAGAGTCGAATTGAAGGATGGTAAGATCAAGGTGAAGATAGAGGTGGCTACCTGGAGGTACGATGCTCGACGGCGTGAGCCAGAGAGGAGCAGTGGCTCGAAGGTGGGGGTTGCAACGAGGTTGAGGACCTCGGATCTCGTCGATGCAGGAAGCACCAGGCTGTCACTTCCGATGAGGGGGCCTCTTGTCGTTGAACGGCAGATGCGAACGAAAGGGGACGGCGGAGATGCTTTTATAGGCCGAGGATGGGTCACCAGCTATGGAAGGCGGCGAGGGATTCGTAGAGGTGGTGATGGGATTCGATTGGAGATGCGATTGACAAAGGTGACGAGATCGATGATTTGGGGAAGGTCGCGGCGGCGAAATCCCAGGCGGAGATCGCAGGGTGAAGCAAAAGCGGAAGGGGTGGCGCGGATTGGGAACGAAGGGGGATTGAGGAAGACGTACAACGGCCGTCCAATCAGCCGTGATCGGACGACCGTGATCTTGCAACGTGGCGGCATGAGAAAGAGGCTGGCGATGCACATGTGTGGCACGTGCGCGGGAGGCACGTGCTACGCACGTGAGGTGGTTTTTATTTTTTTTATTTTTTATAAAAATGAAAGAAAATAAATCCAAAAATGGGTGACACATGGCGGCTCCAGGAGCTGCCACGTGTCAGCCCCACAAAAATCAGAAAATAAATATAAAGAAAAATCTGGAATAAATAGCAAAGTGCCTCGGATCGAAAATGTTTCTTCACGAAAGTTGCTCGTCTCGATGAGATCTACAATTTTCATGAAGACGTCAAAATAAAAATTGACCAATTGCACAAAGTGATATTTTTGGGGTATCCCATGTACATTAGAATACCTTAATTTTTGAGTTTTATATTTTTTATCATTTTTAAACCACATAAAAATCCGGAAAAAATATGATAAAATCAAAGATAAATATTTACAGATTAATATAATTTTTTAGATTTTTATTAATTAAAAAAAAGAAGAAATAAAATAAACGACGAAAAGGACATTTTTTGTACAGACAGTTAGTGAAGACACGGACTCAGTTAGTTTCTTTGATTTCAAGCTCAGTTTGGATTTGGATTTTTTCGCATTTTAATAAAATTTTCATCAAAGAAGACAAATGAAAAAGAAATAAAATAAAATAGATTAATTATGTACATAAAATAATAAGTCAAAAACCGCTAAATACAAAATGTGCAAAAGAGGCCCAAAACCCAACTTTCACATATAAGATCCGATTCACTTGAACTTGGTCTTGTTTTGAATGTACATTAGTTCAAAAGTGAGTAGGATCAAAACGGACACTGGATGGAGCCGGAAATCCTAGAACTAGGGTTTGGGTTTTGGTCCACTTATTTGGGTTAGTGATATTTTTTTGTATTTTTCATTTATTCTTGTTAGTGATATGTACACAGTAAAGGTGGTTTCGAGTCAATTGGAGTTAGCATGAATTAGTTAAAAAGCGGGGAATTTAGGCTATTTACAGGTCAATTCTGACTGGGATTTTTGGCTTCTTATTTTGTGCGAAAATAAGTGATAAAATGCAATTCTTATCAAAACATGCATGAATGCTATTTATGCAGAATAAATGAAGAAATGCCAATGATTTTTAGGGATTTGAGCTTAATTAATTAGTTTTAGAGTGATGAAACTGAGATTCATCACTACTGCATGTAGATCTCTTCCTGAAGATTATCGTAAAGGAAGACATTCTTCACATCAAGTTGATATAAGGGCCAACCTTGCGACACAACAACGGAAAGAAGAATATGCAATGTAGAATGCCTGACCACCAGAGAGAAAGTATCATGATAGTCCACCCCATAAGTTTGGGTGAACCCACGTGCTACAAGTCTCGCCTTATAGCGATCCACGCTGCCATCCGCACAGTGCTTCACTGTGAACACCCATTTGCATCCCACAACGGATGCATCAATTGGAGCAGAAACAAGACTCCACGTACCACGCGACTGTAGCGATGCAATCTCCTCTTTCATAGCTAAATGCAAACGACTATCCTTTAATGCCTCCTCATAACTTTATGAAATGTCCACGACAGATAGAGACACTGCAAATTTCTGAAAATCCCCTGTTAGATGATGAAAGGAGACCTGAGATGCCAAGAGATAAGAAGCACAAAAGCGCTTCTGCTTTCTAACTGCAATAGGAATATCCAGGTCAGATAAAACGCCCTCCATCTGCGTGCTATTTTCCTGCAATGACTCCTGCAGCAATGCAACTCCAGACCCATTGTTAGAAGCTATGTTATCAGAACAAACTTGGGGCTCCGTGAGTGCTGGGTAATGGCCATGAGCAGGAGCAGTCCGACGAGTGTAGAATTTAGGTAGGGATGGAACAAGTGGCACATGTGACTGGATAGAAGGTGTTGGTGGAGGGGGTGGTGGTGGTGGAGAAGGTGGTGATGGAGTAGATGGTGGTGTAGTTACAACATGCATGGGAGGAGGTGGCATGTAAATCTCATTATCCAAGTCTGATGAAGCTAACTGATCACCTGTAGGGGAGAAGTACATTACTGTTTCAAAGAAGGTGACATCAGCACTGATATAGTATTTTCTGCTCAAAGGATCATAACATCGATATCCCTTCTGAGTCCTAAAGTATCAAACAAACACACATTTGACAGCTCTAGGGGCGAGCTTGTCTAGACCAGGGACAGCTTGTGAGCAAACGCAACAGATCCGAACACACGAGTAAGGGAGAATAACTCCTTTTCAAAGAAAGCTATAGAGAAAGGAGTCTTCTCACCCAAGACAGACGACGGCATACGATTCTCCAAATAGCATGTTGTGAGACCAACATCTCCCCAAAACGAATGTGGTGTACGACTCTGAATGAGAAGAGTCCGAGTAACATCAAGCAAATGACGATGCTTTCTTTCAACAACGACATTTTGCTGAGAGGTGTAGGGACAAGAAGTTTGATGAATAATCCCTTTAGATGAAAGAAAATGAGACAAATCACGAGTACAAAACTCCAAAGCATTGTCAGTTCGCACAAACTTCACAGAGGCAGAGAAAACATATTTCACTTCAATAATAAAGGTTTTGATCACATTCCCTACTTCAGATTTATTTTCTAAAAGAAACACCTATGACAAGCGTGAAAAGTCGTCCACGGCTACATGATAAAATATGTCCCTGATGATCAAGCACACGACTCGGACCCTAGATATCAATATAAAACAACTCAAAAAGAGAGCTACTGCTTCAACTCCAACGACTAGGAAAGGCAGACCGATGATGCCTTCCCAACTGACACGCTTCGCACTGAAAGGAAGTACTAGGTGAGATCTGCGGCAGAATATGACACATCTTCTAAAGAGGGAGATGACCAAACCGGAGATTCCATGTGAAAGGAGAGACTGATCTCGACGAATGAAAAGATACGCCAACATAGGGAGTTCGAACTAGGCGATAAAGGACACCATGCTCACGGCCATACACAATCACTTTGCCCGTAAGAATGTCTTGAAAAACAAGAGACGATGGGTCAAAAATGGCTCTGCAGTGCAAATCCTTTGTAATCTGACTAATAGAAAGTAAATTCATAGAGAAATCAGGAGCATGTAGCACATTCTGTAGGTGCATCGAAGGCGTCAAAGTAATCTCCCCTTGTCCTGTAATTGGGGAATGAGTTCCATCAGCCATCACAACTGTTCTTCCTGGCGGAACCTGTTTATATGATGAAAGCTGATGTCTGTCTCTACAGAGATGATGTGTTGCACCGGATACCTGTGGTGCTGGTTGTAGCAGAGGTACTTGCAGAAGCTGAGGCAGCCACATCTGAATGATCTGTCGAAGATGGTGATGCGGAGGTATAATATCCCTCAATAAGGACACAAGGTGATCAAACCTCTGATCTAACGTGGAAGCAGCGGGGGACTAAATCTGCTCTGCAGCCCGAGCCGATGTAGGAAACCCATGCTTGGAATAACATGTTTCCTCAGTATGCCCTTGGCGATGACAAAAGGTACATGGATGATGAGTGCGACCTCCTCTGACACGAGGTCCACGTCCACGAAAGTTAAAATGACCTCCTCTCCCTCGAGAAGCTGCCATGGATGAGGAAGTCTGACTGGAGGTGGTGGACGGAATAGTGATTCTGTTGAGCCTGCGAAATGCTTCCTCTACGAGGGGTATAGTGGCATCTGCTAGAATCTGAGAGCGAGCAGCATCATATTCAGGATCAAGGGCTGCTAGGAATACCCTAACCATGGTAGCATTCCTATATGTCTTATATTGCTCTGGAGTAGCCGTTAAAGGCATGAAACTGTGGAGCTTCTCGAACATCCCATGCAAGTATGTATACAATGAGTGCAGAGGACGTCCGTTCTGTTTTACAGTGAATATGTCGTGCTGGAGTTGGAGGATCTTCGTTTCGTTCCTCACTTGAGAATAAGTCGCCGCGACAATATCCCACATGGCATTGGCAGTAGGCTGATGTAACACATCATTGGCGATCTCGATCGTCAATGTACCAGAAAGCCAGACCTTGGCATAGGCATCGTCTGCCTCCCACAAGGCATTTGCCCCAGTCTTCTCCACCGGCTCCTCCTTAGTAAGAATATGCTTCTTACCATTTGACTTCATCAGGCTCATGAATTGCATAGCCCAGAGCTCATAATTCGTCCCGTCCATTTTTACAATAGGCGTTGGACCTTTGAATGCGCATGTGGCTGGTACATCAACCTTGTTCTCAGACATATTGCCGAAAGAAGAATACTACGGGTTTTATAGACCAAAGATTGTATGTCTACACAGACATATGTGGGTTTGTATGCAAGTGTAGACTCATGCACACAAACCCATCATCCAATCGACAAAACCGACGCGCAAGGAGCGTGGGTGGCGTGCTCAAGACAGTGGCGCACTCACGTGCAAATAGTTGTGCAAGCACGCCCCACAGGAATTGCCGTACAAATTGGAGAGTGGCGTGGAGAGGCGTGCATGGACGGTGGCACGAGGAGAACGACGCGCGCTGAAGGCTGCACACGGGTAACGCGCGAGGAAGGTGACGCACGAGGAAGGCTGCCCGCGAGGGTGGCGAGCGATGGAGGCATGTGAGCGGTTGGTGCTGCGGCGGCGTGCGGAAGGAAGGAGGGCTGAAGGTAGGGTTAGGGTTTTGGGGTTCGAGAGGTCCGGTCTAGGACCGTCGCTCTAATACCATGTTGGAAGAAATAAGAAAATTGTCTACTCATGTAACCTTAGGCTCTCTTATATAGGGAGAGACCTATGGGTAAATTACATATGGTGGACAAGAGAAAATAAAATAAACGAAAAGATACATAGAATGTAGAAATATCTCAACATAAATATAATCCGATTCTCTCACCTCTCTTTAAGTGGTTTACAATAATCACAAACCAATCCAACTTTCCAATGTCCCAATATTAAATGAAAGGAAATCCCCTAGGGGGTTGTTCATTTGAGGAATAAGGAGGGTTTATTCCTCTTCCTCCATAGACGATAAACATTTAATCTTGGAGTCAAAATGAGGAATAATATTTCACTCACTATTCATTCGTCATATGCCTCTCATGTCAAAAAAATTACAGATAAATACCACTTATCCCTCCTTATTCCTCATTATCCTCTACCTCCAACAAAACAGAAACAGTGTCTTATCCTTTTTTATATGTCCTCCTTTTCCCTTCCTTTATTCCTCTACCGAATGACCCCTAAGGATTTTACAGCACAGGAATATCCTCAAAAAATACCTTCTTTCTTGTCTTCCAATGACTCGAATTAATTAACTTTCATACAGTAATAATATAATCATTTATAGTGGTTAGATAATTTAATAATTAAAGGAATTAACAACTCCATTTTACATCACTAATGTAGAAAACGATAGTATTGAAAGCGTATCAGAGCTAAAGAAATATAAATAAAGAAAGAACACATGGATTTAACAGGGAACCCTGCTCTATAAGGAGCGAGATGAAATCATGGGAGAAGACCTCTCAATAGGCTGGATACTTTATTATTTTTTACCTCTCTGTTACGAGTTTTCTGGAGCTTCTTATATAGCCCCGCTAGTAAGACCAAGTCTCGTTCACAATAGATGTGGGGCTAAACATGTGGATGTGGTAATTGGACCCTGTGGGACCTAATTACCCATCTATACACGTAACGCATACTCTAACAAGTAATAACGTTTTTTTATAGGGAAGAGGGTGATCTTCCAATCTAGAAGTCACCGCGCAATCTATTTCATAAAGCAACAGTTAGAGTGCATGACCGTGATACCCAAAGAGAGTATAAGAAATTACATTGATACATTACATTTTTGCAGTAAAATCTCTGATTATTGAAGATTAAATCGTTTCTTCTTGCCCAGATGGCCCACAGAACCGCAAACGCCTTAGAACAATCATCAAAGGAGTTGCTCTCAAACCGTTCGAATCGACCTCCAGAACTCTTCAACCCTTCCGTCGCTACCCAAGCACACTGGATCTCCCTCCAAACCTGCTCCGATATCGAGCAACTGAAAAACAAGTGGTCCAAATCCTCCACCATACCATCGCACCTGTCATACAGTGTGTCCTCCAGCCGGAGCAATCTCCCTCTCCTTGCTTTATCGTTCAAGTGTCCCCTTCTCAAACACCATAGGAACACCTTTACTCTACATGGAATCTTAGCAGCACAAATCACCTTCATGTCCTGGCACAATTCTGCATCTTGTTCTTCTTCCACATTCCTCGGTTCTTCGTATAATTTCCTAACAGATGTTCCGGCTCCATCCCACATAAAATGATCTCCAACCAGTGTGAAATCTCCATGTGGTGGGATCTCCGCCCGGAGTCTAAAGAATTCCCCCAGATGCTTCTCGGAGAGATCGGAAACAAATCCTGGAGCCCAAGTGCCTGAGTCCGCCACCTGCGAGAGAGAGCTCTCCCTCGAATCCGCCATTGCAAAAAGTCTTGGACATCTTGTCTCTAGAATACCATCTCCCGACCAGTCGTCACGCCAAAATCTAAAGATATGTACATCTCTTATCTCCGATTGCAGTCTATAGGCAATCAACGACAATACCTTGCATATTCATGTCCATAGCGGTGATTCAAACCGCACTCTGCCAGCAACCATCTCCCCTCGACACCATACGTTTTCTGACAAGCCATGCCGCTAATGAAGATGATGGTCCCCAGATGCGGATCACTCACTTGGCGATCATCGCCTTATTCATGCACTCCACATCACGGACTCCCATCCCCCCCTCCTTACGCCCCCTCATTACCACGTCCCAGCTGACCAGGTGCATCCCGGATCCTTGCTGCTTCTCGTCCGACCAGAAGAACCTCCTCATCAAAGTCTCAATTTTCTTTCCGATCACCATCGGCATCAATCGGGTAGAAAAGAAGAATATTGGAATTGCTGAAAGAACATGCTTCAGAAGAACCAACTTCCCTCCCCTAGACAACGTGATCGCTTTCCAACCAGCCAACCTTCGCTTTATCTTTTGTATCACCGCATCCCAATCTGAT
The DNA here is from genome assembly GCA_037367405.1 of Ottelia alismoides. Classification (NCBI taxonomy): domain Eukaryota; kingdom Viridiplantae; phylum Streptophyta; class Magnoliopsida; order Alismatales; family Hydrocharitaceae; genus Ottelia; species Ottelia alismoides. The sequence goes on along the minus strand of JAZKJV010006793.1, from coordinate 144,940 downwards.
TTCTTCAGCTCCCCCCCCCCACCAATAGTAGCCCCAAGTAGGAGATAGGTAGATCCCCCAAAGGGCATCCGGTCATCCTCGCTAGATTGGAGTGTTCAGCCTCATCCATTCCAAAAGTAACGACAGTCGACTTGTATCTGTTGATCTCAGGACCCAAAATACTACTGAAGATCCGTACCAAATGCGATGCATTGTCGTTCTGCTCCTCCGAGCCCCCCAAGAAATAGAATCGTATCATCTGCATACTGTAGGATAGGGATAGAAATATCCTCATGACGGAATCCCTCGCACCACCCTGTGTCAACCGCCCGCCTAAGAAGCACCGTCAAAGCATCTGCCACCAAAACAAAGAACATAGGAGCCAATGGGCAACCCTGTCACACCCCTCTTTGGGGTTGGAAGAACCCCCTTCGGTTTGTCATTCACCAAGATCGAGAAGGAAGAGGTGGTGACGCATATCTTCATACATTCAACCCATAGATCAGGAAAGCCTCTCCTCTGTAGGGACGCCCACAGGAACTTCCAGTCGACACAGTCATAGGCTTTGGCGTAGTCTATCTTCCACATGACCACTTTCTTCTTCGACCGCTTCCACTCCAGACGGATCTTTGAAGCCATCACTAGCCCATCTGTCATCTGTCTACCTGGAATGAAAGCCGACTGCCCCTGTACTGTTAGCAATGTGAGCCCCGGGCGAACCATTTCTACAATAAATGTTATTGTAATGAATAAATTGTCAATGAAAGTTACTGATTATTTTTCACTCCCTTTCTGAGATTAAATGAATGAATGCACTATAGGGTCCCTCTGTACAATAAGGGTTATGTATCATGGCCAACTTGATGATCATACAGCTGTTGATTCATTGGAAGAATCATAGAGGCTGATGCTTGGATGAATGTATAAGGAGTTAGATAGAGGACTCATCAAGCATCGTCAAATGATTGTTAAGTGATGATCTCCAGCCTGAGTAGGAGATGACAATCCTCTCTCAGATGGTTGATATCTGACTGACCTCTTGATGCAGGTCCTCTGCATGGGAATAGTGACTCGGAGGTGTCAGGTTAGTTGAGTCAATGGGTTGACTTAACGAGATCGAGATAACCAAAGACCTATGTTGAATACTGTCACAACATAGGCATGCATCCTCTGACCGGAGACAGATGTGTTGCTATATGTCTGAGTGTGTACATTTGGCAGACCAATAGGTTAATGACCTAACCAAGGTCTATACACCGACGAGCTAGTGTGCATGTAAGGACATATGAGTAATACGATCTCTCAAAGGGATCATACAGGTTCACTTGTGAACCGGAAGACATGAGCTCACTCATGAATACTGGGACTGATCAAATTCCATGCATGGTCGTCATGCTTTGGAAGCATGATATGAATTTGAAAGGTAAGATATATGCTTTGGGCAAGCATAAATCTATACCAATTCCCAGTGATCAAGATTGAGAAACTTAATGATCAAACCCTGAAGATGACAGTGAAAAAGTGATCTTTATCTTCATAATGATCATAGGTCTTCCAGTATGCAGGATGTACAGATATTGGGAATACCTGAGGGTGATGTGATCATAAACAATTGTATAACCATGACGCTTCCATTCCGATGGAGTGATGAAGCAGGTTTGGATTTTAGTGACTCCTCTCATTAGAGAAGTGACCTAATCTTAGTCCATGAACTGGACATTGATCTGAATGAGATTCAGATGCAATGAGAAGATTAGGTCTACGGTCTTGATTTGATCAAGCATCAGTGGGAGGTCCATGGGATCTGGATTTGAGATATGATCTCAACATCCAAGCTACTATACGTGGAACAATACAATCGCCATGTCCTTATCTCCAAGTATCTGCGGAGAAATCGCATTATTCTTGAAGGGTTCAAGAATAATTCCATGGATCTGAGCAATGAAGAAATAATGATTAAATGTGATTTAATCATCTTGATGTATGAAGAAATTATCCAATATAATTAAATGAGATTTAATTATTATGGATAAGAATAATGTGGATAGAAATATCCAATTATTCATAATATATTATTAATATGATTTATAATGTATTAGAGAGAGCTAATTATAATTTATGTTTGTTGATTAATTATTTTGTGTATTGGATACACATTGTGTAATTAATTGACAATGTAAATTATATGTTGTTTTGGGTTGTGAATATGATTTACAATTTTTCAATGGCAAGATTGCAATATTCTCAAATATAATTATGAATTATTTTTGAAGAATAAAACCCAACAAAATTTGTTGGAAATAAATAATGAGAGATTTCCATGGAGATATGCAATCTCATGAAATATCATGAGATTGCCCTCCATATGGAAAGGGTGGGCGGCACCCAATTCCTAATTGGAATGGATGGCCGTCCATATGGAAGGTACATGGAGATGTAATCTCCATGTATATTCTCTCCTTATTTATTGGTATAATTTAGGATTGATTTATATTTGATTTTGTCAAATATATTTTAATCTAAATTTGTTGGTTTTACCAACAACAATCTTGACCATTGGATTGACATAAATCAATCTCATTCATTGATTTTATATGTCTCATGGATTGAGATCCATGGATCCCAAAACCCTATAAATAGAGAGGCATACCTTGCTCTCTTGGACATGCAATATTGAAGCTCTCTCTCTTAATTTCTTCTCACACACCAACCCTCTCTCCCTCTTCTTGGTGGCCATCCACCAAATCCTAGAGGAGAGAATCATTGACGCTCTCGCCACCGTGTCGCCGCCTCGACGTTCTTCGATTCTCCGTCTTCTTGGGGTGCTACGCTCACGAAGGAGACGTTCGATCTCGTACGACGAGATCAGGAGCAACCATGCTTGGATCATCTTCTTGGATTGCGAGGACTACGCGGTTCATCTCCGCGCTCGCAAGCGGTCTCACCAACGATCGGACTTGAGACAGGAGGTCTCTTTCTTTAGAGACTCGATTAACCACGCTTCAAGAGGTATTCTTTTATACTTGTTGTGGTTATAGATGAAACGATCCGAGAATCGTTCTTGGATCATGTGGTTTGATCGCATGAAAATTTTAAATTCCGTTGCACAGAACAATTAGTACGACTAGTCGTTCTTCATCGTATCCGATACGATGATCACGCTTCCGTGATACGCTTGAGGATAATTCCATATCCTTAAATGCACCACCACCGAGTCCATGATGGCCTTTAGCCAGTTTGCCAGAGTCTTAGCCACTATAAATACATTGGAAAGTGCAATAGGCCTAAAGTCGTCAACCCCCACCGGAAACTCCTTGGAAGTATTGTCCGGTTGACCTTCTCAGACCCTTTCTTCCCTTCCATGAACTCGTTCATTAACTCCAAGACAACTTCCTTTACCAGTCCCCAGAACTCGCGGTAAAACAGGATGGGGAAGCCATCTGGTCCAGGGGATCCATCCGCGTTCAAGTAATAATGTTATTGATAATCCATTGTATTTATATTTAGAATAAGTGTGTATCAAAAAATAATTTTGAAAGTAATAACTTCTAAAAAAATCAACTTTATGTAGTCAAATAGTCAAAATAAGGTTATACCATAAATCACGAATATCATACAACTATAAGGTTAAATATCATAAATCATACTTCCTTTCTCACTTTTTATATTTATAATTATGTTTTTGAATATTTAACTTTACGAATGGGTTAATTATATTTGGAATGGGTTAATTATATTTGGACCGTCAAAATTGGAATTTATTACTTAAATTTTGAATTTCCTGTTAGGGCACGTTCGGTAGGGGGTTGTCTCCCAAAATATGGGTTTTTCCTGTTTTTTTTAAAAGGTCCTTCCTAGAGGTTTTCCCCATAAACCCTCTTTTTCACCTCGTAGAACCCACATGCTATATTTTATTCCCTCTACTATGGGACCCACCTTACAACTTCAATTTCTCTCATTTAGTATATCAAATTTCCCACTTCTTTCTCTTATATTTCAAATATATATATATATATATTACTGTCTTATCATCTAAAAATTATAAATATTCAATATCTAGTTTTTTCCAAACTTCAATAAAATCAAGAAACCCTCTCAACAACAAATCATCCATCCAAACACAACACACAAAAGGGTTATCCACCAAATAACCATTTTTTTGGAGAGTTATCCTGTACAAGATAACCCTATATCCAAACGCCCCTTAACAGGAGTATACCATAAATGACAATGATCAAACATATGTAAGGCTAGATATATCGTAGATCACGCTTATTTTGTCAATTTTTGCATCACTCATCATACTTTAGCATCTAACATTACACGGATCTTTATAAATATAAATTATAAGTATAATAAGTTTGAAAACAATTAGTTGAAAGTAATATCTCTGTTACTAAATCCAACCTAATCAATTTATAAGAATTTGGTGGCAAATCGACTACTTCAAGATAGATGATAATTAGATATCTATAGGTTATTAAGGAATGACGATAATTTCTACAAAAATAAAATGAGTATACAATAACATAATTTTATAAACAAGCATTATATAATCAGTTATTCAATGTAAGGATTTTTTTTCACCGGTACCCTGAAAATTTGTGAATTTTGTGCCACTAAATTCTAGCATTGTTGGCAGTAGTGTAGTGCCCATCAGTTAGTTGACCATCTATGAGATAAATCAGACACTGGTTTGTTCAAATCAAGGCCTTACTAAGAAAGAATCAATTACAATTGTGTTCATACATTCGTGCATTAAGTTTCAGACAGAGGAGGGAAGGATATTGGGCAGGTATTGGCCTCTCCTACCCCTTTCCTCGAACACTTCTTCTTCCTCCCTTGCCTCCCCCCTTAAGCCCTCTCCATCTTTAATTCTACTTTCCTCCTAGTACATCCTCCCATTTCCTACTACATGCCCACCCCTTCCTCCTCACCTTTGATCCCTCGTCCGCGACCCCTCTCCTCTAGATTCATTCTTCCTCTATGTACCCCTCCCCATGCATTCCCTCTCAACCTCGAACTCCTAAATCCCCCTCCTCCCCATACTCCCTCAACCGCTCACCTTCGATCCTTACTCCACCATCCCTCTTCTTTGACGTTTCATCTTCCTATCTCATCCCCTCCCCCTCCAATCACTCTCCACCTTTAACTCTCCTCTCCTCCTCTTCTCGCCTCCTCCCCATCCTCCCCTACCCCTCACATTTAATTCTAACCATATTCCTTTATATCTTCTATCTCCCTTTCTCCAATTCCATAACAGTCCAGAGTAAAAACACAAGAGAAATCCCACAGTTCCCATTCCTCGAGATCCTGAACAAGAAACCGCCTCAGGAATCTCTAACTTCGAGAAGGTGCTTGGTCGATAGTGAGGGAAATAGGCATCTCCATGATAATAATGATTCGAATAAGGGGAGGCGGTAGGAGTCAAGCGTAATATCGATGCAAGAAGAGAACTTGGCCTCTATCATGCCTTTGATGTCATATTGATCGTAGTTGATGATGCTCTGCTCAAAGTCACACAATGAAGATGATGGTAGCATCAAGGATGAGAATGACTATACATATAAGGAGAAGAGGGCACTCGATGCCCCTCTACCCTCCTCTCCCCTCCTTCCACCAACCTCTGCCCATGCAAGTTTTTGCAATTACACTTATGCCCGAAGTTTAGCATTTGTTCGGAAGGAGAAGAGATAATTTGCAATAAATGTTATTTTGTAGTTTAGTAAGGGATATGTGTGTGATTGCAAAAAAGTCAAGGGTGCAAGTGTTATCAACAAATCTCATAGGGGTACACATGTAAAAATCTCTTAAAATGCATACAATAAAATGTGACGCCTCGAGATCCGGGTTACATGTTTACATAGCATTCACAATGCTATATTCGTTATTGATCGCATTAGGTTACAGAAAATGATGGAAAATTTTCGTGTTTCGAATGGCATTCACAATAATGATAAACAACAACGGAACTAATAAGTGTCACCAAGAGATATTTGCATTAATTCCATATAATATTACATGTGCCAAAAGAAACTGGCGTCATATACATGTATCCCAATGTAATAGAAGAGAGAAAAAAAAACATTGACATTATCTTGTATAAAAACTATAACATGTGTACCGTCAAAAGTAACTGCGGAAGCTCAGGGTCCAGCTGACCTCGCATGGCAGTCTCTTGTTGCTGGAGATCGGTGAGGGCGGTCAGGATGCGCTCCAAACGATCTGTCATCTCCGGGCCAGTTCTAGAGGATCGTTTGGAGCGCATCCTGACTGCCATCACTGATCTCCAGTAACAACATACTGTCATGCGAGGTTAGCTGGACCATGAGCTTCTGTGGTTACTTATGATGGTACACATGTTATAGTTTTTGTACAAAATAATGTAAATATTTTTTCCTTTCTCTTGTGTTACATTTTGGGATACATGTACATGAAGCCAATTTCTTTTGACACGTGTAATGTTATGTGAAAATTAATACAAATTTCTCTTGGTGACACTTGTTAGTTATGTGGTTGTTTATCATTATTACGAATGTCATTCGAAATGCGAAATTTTTCCTTCATCTGTAATCTAATGTGATCGATAACGAATATAGCATTGTTAATGATGTGTAAACGGTTAACCCAGATCCCGGGGCATCACAGGTTGGTATCAGAGTAGTGGTACCTCGCTACATACATTCACATTATTATAATTCCGAACGCATTAAGTTCTCGGATGGCGACAATCCTCTGACTTGTCGCGATTTTGAGAAGGGAAAGGATGACATACAAATTCAGTAACATCAGATGTCACCATTTGTAATCAATTTTCATATAGTATCCCAAGAATAGAAAAGCACAAATGAAAATATCAGCGAACGTAAACTATTATGATTCATGATAATGATTCTCATGCAGAACCATGTCATCTAAAGCTGACCAGGAGATGACTTGGAGCGCATCCTGACCGCCCTCATCGATCTCCAGCAATAGCAGACTGCCATGCGAGTTCATCAGGACCAAATCTTGGCCCAACAGACAGAGATTGCAGACAGACTGATTGATATCAAGATGAGATTTGAGGGGCTCTCTGATTTCACTTACCATCCATCTCAGGATGGAACACGATAGGACCAGCCTCAGTCTGTTGAGGTACAATAGCCTCAATTTCATTATCCAGATGAGGAGATGCCATCAGCCCATCACATGGAGCAGAGGATGGAGATCATGACAGGGAGAAGAACCATGTACTTTTAGACGAGTTTAAACATGACCACTCTTACATTCACAGCCATAATTCAATTTTTACTTCCTATCAGCGAGCCAATGTGTCCATGTTTGAGGGTACCAGGACATCAGATAAGGCTGAGCAGTGGCTAAAGAGAGTAATGAAGGCACTTCGGATGATTCATGCACCACAAGACGTGTGGTTATCTTTTATGGAGTATTCATTGATAGAGTTCATTGAAAAATGGTGGGAGGCAACCGTTTCCAAGATGAGATGCGAGCCCACATGGGATGATTTCGAGATGAGATTCAGATCCCACTTCATTTCTAGGAAGTGAAAGGAGTCCCATCGCCGATTATTCGCAGAGCTTCGACAGGAGCAGATGGCAGCTGGACAATACTTTGTTCGTTGCACCGAGCTGTCGTGACTCACACCAGCAACCGTTGCTTTTCTAGATGAGAATATGGAGAAGTTCATCAGAGGGATGCGGGAAGAGGTGCAGGAGAAGCTAGTCGGATTACATCTCGCATCTATCTATGAGGCTATTGACACAGCGGAGAAGCTTGAGGACATTAGAGAGAGATGTTTTGGGAGTTCGTTTGGAGCGGTACCCACACCACAACGGCCATTTGGACCGATTCGACGATCGTTTCAGCATCAAAGATCAGCCAGGCGGTTCAAACGATTTTTGTTACGGTACATATTACAGCTTTGTTCAGGTTATATGTAACTCTCAACTGTGCTTATTTTTTTCTTTTCCGTTATACTTTAGGATACATATATATATTATCATTTACTTTTGACACATGTAATGTTATATGAAAATTAACGAAAATATGAATGTGGTAACACTTGTTAATTGTGTGGTTCTTTATCATTATCATGAATGTCAATTGAAACGCATGTTTTAGATAGAACCTAAGCTGGGGCAAGATTGATTAATCTGGACTCAAGCGCGAATAACCCATTCATCCTCAAATAAAAGGATACTTAACTAAACGGGCTCTTAACGTTTAAACCTTAAAAGAAGGTTGTTTTTTTCAGCCATTCCAATATCTTCCCAGTTAACACCTGATTGGTCATGACACCCCCCAAAACCAAAGAACTTCCAAAGAAACTAATTAAAATATATAATGGAATAAAGCGAAACCCACCACCCAAGATCAAACGAAAAGATGAAAAAGGCCATCCACCATGGACAGGAGGAAAAAAACAGAAAAGAAAAAGTGGGGCAGAGACGTCTCTCTTGCTCTCTCTATAATAGGATAAACATATACCGTCTGCTGGAGGCCAGTGAGGTAGATGGCCTCGGGACACGAGTCCTCTCCGGGGCAGAGGGCCCCCGTGGTGACGTCCACCAGAACGGGGACGGTCATCTCCTCCGCCACCCAGTGGATCATCAGCGCCACCAGCAGGTGTCCCAACGGTCTCAGCACCCTCAGGTCCGCCACCTCCATCTCTCCCCCTCTCTATCTCTCTCCCTATCTCTCCTCTTATGATGATTGGACGTCTGCTATTTTTTGTTGCTAGACATTTGTATATCAAAGACAAGGACGATGGTGGAAGAATTGGGCCTCGGCTAATGTTTCGAAGGGAGGATGAGAGAAATATATGGTCTGTATTTGGATTTGGGTTGAGTGCGGGGTTGGGAATAGGGCTGTCAGAAAAATCTCAGGTTCGAGATTCGCTCATATTCGATTCGATAAAGGTTCGATTCGAATTCGATTCGATCATAAACGAACCGAACCTTAACAAACCTTTGGGTTCGTTTAAATAAACGAACCGAACCTTGAAATGATAGGTTCGCTCAGGTTCGGTTCGTTAATAGTTCGATAAAAATAATATATAAATAAATAAATAAATAATTATACTTATATAATATGATTTAAGAATTGAGGCCTCATATAAATCTCATACTCACAAGTCATAAATACTACTAATATAACTTGTAATTCACTTTTCAAAAATTAAAGGATTTAATATGCAATTTCCCCCCAAAACCCTAAACTCCCTAATCCCTAATCTCCTCCCACCTTTCACGCGTGAGTGGTGACGCATCCCTATTCCCACCCCCACCCGTCGCCCTCTTCCCTCTTCCCTCTTCTCGCAAGTTGCAACTTCACGCCGCCGAGGCCCGAGGCTCCCTCTCTTCCCTCCACGGGAGGTCCTCTCTTCCCTGACGCAGTCCCTCCACGCGCGCGAGTCCCTCCACCCCGACGTTGCCCTCCAGGCGAGTCCCTCCACGCGGGTCCGGCTCCCCTCCATCCCCGCGAGACGCGCGGCAGCAACTCCAGGATTCTCATCGGCTCGCGCGTGACGCTCGCTGCGGGCCTGCGGCCATCTCTCTGTGCGCGAGTCGCGTCGCGCCGCCGACGCTCCTCTCTGCCTGCGCGCGACGCAGGCGCGGGTCCGGCTCCGTCCCTCCACGCGAGGGGCGCAGCAGCAACTCCAGGTCATCTCCGCAGGTCATCTCCGCACGCGGGTCCAGTCCGCAGGTGCCATTCTCCAGTCCGCAGGTGCCGGTCGTCTTCCAGTCTCCCGTCCGCATCGACAAGAATGATGAGTTCTCAAGGTTTGCATTCTAAGTAATCACATTTTATTTTTTTTATATTGCTTCATATTGCTGTTAGATGCGTAGTATGTGTAGTATTACATGTGCATTCTCAAGGTTAAATGGTATATACTTCACATATTCTGGCAATTAAATTCATCTTGTGATTTTTTACGGCTCTATGTTTATTTGTAGAGATAATGGGAATGTTATTTGTAGAGGGTCTATTATTCACTTTGAATATAATCGAACCTTTAACGAATCGAATCGAACCTTCACGGACTTAACTTGTGCCCATTCTCTTCGTAAATAATCGAACCTTTAACGAACCGAACCGAACCTTCGCGAACCTCAATCGAATCGAACCGAACCTTAACATAATTTTAATCTTATCGAATCGAGCCGAACCCGAACCTATATACCTAATAAACGAACCGAACCGGACCTGAGTAGGTTCGCTCAGGTTCGGTTCGTTTACACCCCTAGTTGGGAACTTGGGAGACCCCCACTGTGGGAGAGAGAGAGAGAGAGAGAAGCAAAGGGCAGTCCTCCAAACGTTCGCTTTGTCGATATCCTCCATCCCACTGTTGCTGTGCCCACGAAAGCAAATCCCGGGAGATTTACATGGAGGTCCTCCTCCTTTTGTTTATCTTGTCAAACAGAGATGGAGCTCCCAGCAAAAATAGGCCAGGGATTTTTACCTCAATAATCCTTGTAAATTATTTTTTCGACCTTTGAAATAACATAATTCCTCTCTTAATCCTATAAACTTACTAACCCTTACCTCATGAACCATGTGGTTAATCTGTTTGAAGCTCGTGGAAGTTTTTGGGATAATTTACGAGATCGATGAGGTAATTACGTTGTGCAAAAGATCATAGAGATGTTTTAACAAGATTCTAAGATTCATGGAGTAAGAATCCCAATTGACAATGTCAATTTCACAAGTTCAAGTAAAAAAATGATAAATTACAAAAAAAAACTTGCTATACCCTTATTGCCAATTATGGGTGTCATTTTTGAAATATAACCAAGAGAGATATTGTGTGGGAAAACATGACTCCACCGATATGGTCACAACTATTTTAACTCTTTGTATCGTGTATCTATGTCACTTCTTCAAAATACACTATATATGACAAATTTTCAAAATGCGACAACAGTGCTATTTATAATATGCTAAGATTTTGAAGAAAATAGAGCAGTGTATATCGCATTTATGAAATGTGATACTGAGGTGTACACTTTTGATATCGCATTTCAAAAATGCATGTTGCCCGCTTGTGTTATTTATGGATGTAGGGTTCAAAAGGATTGGTTTTGCAATTCAAAAAGAACTAGCGACGCAGCTTCTTGCCTGCTTATCCCATATTTCGATGTAATCTCTCTATTTATATGTTCGATAAATCTTCTTAAAATTCTATAGAAAATGCATTATTTACAATACACTGGAACTTTCAAAAAGTTGTATATATAATGCATTGTTTTAATGCGACATACAAAGCATATTTTTCCAATCTATATATTTGTCTAAAATATATATTCATACCTATGTTTGAAATTTAAAAATCGGTAGGCATTTTCGTTCGAAGAAGAGTGGTATTTGGAAGGAAAAGGTGAATAATGCATAATTTCTTTTCATTTATGGCTACAAGGGGGCAACATTTTATTTTCACCATCAAAATGCCGTACCACATTTCAATTATAAAATCTTCCGAGGACCGATCCGAAATAGTCTGAAAACAAATGGGCCGCTTCGCCAAACAATCGATATCGGAGCTTGTTTCGGGGACGAGGCGCCCTCGTTGCGATCCGCTTCTCACACGTACTAGCACGTGCCGAGCGCGTGTATGGCGTGTGGTTCACAGAAGGAGACGGAGGCCCTGGGGTGACGTCGCCCTCGGCCCCATCCGAATCGTTCGTGGGCACTGACATCGATATTGTTATCTCTGGTTGAAAGCTCCCTGTCACCGTCACAGTCACTGTGTTTATCTGCCCATTTCAACAAACAATATGCCCAGTGCCATTAACACAATAAATATGCTAAGATTGTTCACTGCATATGTTCAAGAGGCGGGGCTCATCCAGTATATTATATCATAGGGGGGCCACTTCACTTGCATATGATTTTAGAATTTTAATATTGTTCCTCTTTAAATGTAAAATATAGTATTTTAAAGAGTTTTGCAATTTCAGTTATCCTCCTCTCTTTTTTTTAATATCAATTACTTTCTTGCAAAATTCACGGTTCTGCCCTTTGTAATATCAGTTATATCCCTACTTTACCTTAACAGAAGGACATAAATGTGAATTTTGCAAGAAGGTAGGAGCATAACTAATATTCCAAAAAAGAGAGGGACATAGCTGAAATTGTGATATTTCAGAGGGGCATAATTGATAAAAATCATAGTTCAAGGACATGAACTCATTTGATGGTTGGTGGGAGAATATTGTTCGCACTATGATTTAGAGCAGGGTTCATATCTCCTTGATTCACAATATACCTTGTCTAATAAAATTTATTCCGATAATTTTTTAAAATATTAAAATTATAGATACAATTTGATATAAAATATTTCTCTATCTCATTTATCTCTCGCAAGTCACAAATAATTTAGCTATAGAAACGCATTTAAATAAAAAATTAGTAGATTTATCAAAATTTAAAATCACCGAAAATAATATAATCTATATGAAATTAATAGATTTAAATTGTAGTATATAAAATAGAAAGATATTATTGGAAATTTTTAACTCTATTTAAAAAATATCATTTGAAGATACACTATTTTTTTGAAATTTGATCATACATGATACTCGTATACTTGACTCTCCTTGATAAAATTCATTATTCCACCCCATTCACAGTGATAGGTTAAAAGAAAGTATATTATTCATTATACTTCAAAACATTTGTGTTGACTGGGAAATGGAGATATTTAGTAGGAGAGAGATTGAGAAGAATATGGCATTATTACGAGAGAACGAGAGCCACATAGAAGCAAGAGTTAGAATAAATTCTTGGTTCCAGACAGTGACATCAACGAGAACCACAGAGAAGTAAATTCTTGGTTCCAGACAGTGACATTGATGGTTTTGTGCGCATCACTGGAGGGATGGATCAGTTTTTTTAGAAGAAATGGGGTAGTTGGTGGATCGTGGGAGTCTATCCATTTATGTCACTTAGGGCTCGTTTGGTTACTGGCTACTGTGGGGTACCCCGACGTATCCCCTTTCAATGCTGGGTTGGAAATCCATCACAAGTCAAGGTGATATCACATAACATTCCTTATTCCAACCCTCCCCAACCCTCATAATCTGTTGGAATTAACGGTATTGGGATAGTTTGATGTAATTTGATGGTCAATATCAAGTTGTATTGATGTATCTCAATTCCTGGAATTCAATGTTTCAACCCTGTGGGGTGCTGTTTAGTCCCACATCGTGGAGAGAGAAAACTGAGACTTGGTTCATATGTGGGAAGTCCTGAGACTAGTCTGGAAACAGACTAAAGAGGATTTTAGACCACAACACACACACGCACGCGCGGGCCGGGCCGGGCCGGGCTCGGCGCGGCCGCGGCGTGGCAAAGACCGAGTCGGTTTTGTAACCGCGTGTTTTGAATTCCAAGTATTACGCCCCATTATCTTCTCACGAAAACGTAACCGCCCCGGACGCCTTTAAGTATCTCTTAAAGGGCGTGGGTGTGGATGACGAACATCCATCCCATTCTCATTCTCTGCGCCCCTTCTCTTTTCCGAGGTAGGAGGCTCCTTTTCCTCTCTCTCGATCTCGGGTTTCGTCTACGGAGGTGTCTTTCGAGGACGCTCAAGCACGGTGCGCACCGTCAACGAGCGTGGACCGTCGGACCCTGGGAGCGGCACGTCAAGGCCCTGTGCGCCGGTAAAGTGGGGGGCGTTGTCTCTCTAAGGGGAGTCCTACAACAGGACGCTTCGGTTGTGATCTCTAACTCTACTTTTCTTTGTCGCATTGTTTCTCATGATCTTGGTTTCCGGATTTCTCCCTTGCGCGAATATGCATATGTTAATTAAACGGATATTTGTCTTATCACTGTTAACCTGGATTCATACATATGATAATATGTTCTGTAAATCTGTGGTTGTATGGATTTTTATATGTATGCAATGGACACGTTTATTTTCTCAACATTCTTAGAGAGACAGCGTTATAACGTGATAAAAAAAATGTCGGATTTGAGGTTTCGGTCTCGTGTGGATTTCACTGGTATGCCAGAGAAATTCGGGGGTCAGAATTTCAAGCGTTGGCAACAACGCATGAGAATCTGGCTGACCACGATTGGCCTGATTTCGGTTCTGGAAACCGAGTGCCCTAAATTATCTGAACAAAATCCGGATCCTGAGACGGTTAAGATGGCGGATGCGTGGAAAGAACATGACCGTCTGTGTCATGGGTGCATTCTCACTGCACTATCGAACGTTCTGTTCGATGTCTATGCCGCATCAACCAAAACCGCTAAGGATCTGTGGGAGGAACTGGATAAGAAATATAACACGGAGGATCTGGGTATTGAAAAATACTCAGTATCCAAGTTCCTGAAATTTCAGATGATTGAGAGCAAATCGGTTTCGGAACAGGCTCATGAGTTTTTGTTATTACTCCATGGGTTAGCCGAGGTAGAAATGAAACTTCCTGAAAAGTTTCAAGTTATGTCGATCATTGAGAAATTTTCCAAGTCCTGGGAAGATTGGGATGTCCTTAAAGCACAGAAAGGGGAAATTTTCTCTGGATGATCTGATGGTCTCGATAGCCATTGAAGAGGAGCATAGGAAACAAAAACCTGTGATGCCTGTAGACGTGAACCCTAAGGTTAATGCCATAACCTCAAAAGGAAACATTGCTAAAGGGAAAAATAAGAAACTGAAAGCCAAGGGAAAAATCCAGAAAAAACCAAAGAACAAACCTTGCTGGCAGTGTGGACAGGTTGGACATTGGAAGAAGGATTGCCCTTCTCTGAAGACCCAACAGAAGTCTACGGATGTCGTTCCTCAGGCTCTTGTGCTGACTGAGGGAGGCGGGTCCGGTGAGGGGTATGTCTCAGTGAACCCTGAGCTCTACTTTGTAAACGAGCCTAGTGAGTGGCTTGTTGATACAGGTGCAAATGTTCACATTTGTACTGTTAGAACATTCTTTGTGTCTTATCAGGCTTCAGCCGGTAGTACAGTAATGATGGGGAACAGATCTGCAGCCAAGGTGCTTGGGTCCGGACAAGTCGAGTTGAGATTCTCAACTGGACGAGTTTGGACTTTGCGCAGGGTGCTGCACGTTCCTGAGATTAAGAAGAATGTTTTGTCTGGTTCTTTATTAGTTAGAGAGGGTTTTCAATTAGATTTTAAATGTAATAAAGTAGTTTTTCTGAGACATGGTATTTTCTTTGGAAAAGGATATTTGGCTGATCATGATCTTTTATTTAGAATAAGATGTGACATTGATAGTTCAGTTAATAAAATTTCTGCTTTTGATTCTTCTACTTATGTTGTTTCAAATATTGAATCTACTGATTTATGGCATGCTAGGCTAGGACATGTGAATTTCAATTCTATGAAAAGAATGATGAAACTTGACATGATTCCTAATCATACTACAGACAAACTCAACAAATGTGAAATGTGTGCTCAAGCTAAGTTGCCTAGAAAGCCTTTTCATTCTGTGAATAGGGAAACTGAGATTCTAGACTTAGTACATTCTGATATTTGTGAGTTTGGTGGTGTGATGACTAGAGATAACAAAAGATATTTTATCACCTTCATAGATGATAGTAGTAGATACTGTTATGTTTATCTGCTTAAAACTAAGGATGAAGCCTTAGAAAAATTTCTTATTTTTAAGAATGAAGTAGAAACACAAGTCGGGAAAGTAATTAAACGTCTAAGGTCAGATAGGGGTGGTGAATACACATCTAAGATATTTGATGAACAATGCAAACTATTTGGCATAGTTCATGAGGTCACTGCACCTTATTCACCACAGTCCAATGGAATAGCAGAACGAAAGAATATGACCCTAACTGATATGGTCAATGTATTTTTACAAAGTTCTGGGCTACTATCTTACATGTGGGGGGAAGCTTTGAATACGGCCTGCCATATTCTGAATAGAGTTCCCTTAAGGCATAAAGATAAGAGTCCATTTGAACTTTGGAGAAATAGGAAACCAAGCCTAAAATATCTTAAGGTGTGGGGATGCCTGGCTAAGATCTTAGTCCCAGAACACAAGAGAAAGAAGCTTGGACCTAAAACAATTGACGTGGTCTTCTTGGGGTATCTGGAAAATAGTTGTGCCTATCGATTCTTAGTAATTCGGTCTGAGATCGCAGGCATAGATTCTAATACTATTGTTGAACTTCGTGATGCTACATTTTTCGAGGATATTTTTCCAATGAAAAAGGGGATTCCTGAAAATCTGACTACTGACGTAGCCTCAACATCTGGTTCTATTCCACAACAAATAGAAAAGATGTCAAATGTGGGGGCTAGCTCTTCTGAACCCAATGAATTTTTGGAGGATGTTGAACCTAGACGAAGTAAGAGACCTAGGATTGCTAAGGATTTAGGTAGCGACTTTGTCTCCTACCAAATCGAGGGTGATCCTCCCACATACAAGAATGCGATGGCTTCTACTGAAGCAAGGCATTGGAAGGACGCCATTAAATCTGAAATGGATTCGATCATTTCAAATGGCACGTGGGAATTGGTCGATCTACCTCCTGGGTGTTCCACCATAGGGAGCAAATGGGTATTCAGAAGAAAACTTAGACCGGACGGATCCATAGAAAAATATAAGGCAAGACTTGTAGCCAAAGGTTTCAAACAGAAAGAGGGTATTGATTATTTTGATACCCATTCTCCTGTTACTAGAATGACTACGATTCGGATGCTCATTGCGTTGGCCTCCATACATGATCTCACAATTCATCAAATGGATGTGAAGACTGCCTTTTTATATGGTGATCTTGAGGAGGAGATCTATATGGACCAACCTGAGGGATTCGTAGCATCTGGTAATGAGAGAAAGGTCTGTATGCTTGTAAAATCTCTTTATGGATTAAAACAAGCTCCGAAACAGTGGCATGACAAGTTTGATAAGACTATCCAGTCTTATGGCTTTATTGTTCATGAATCCGATAAATGTGTGTACTCTATGATTAAAGGTGATATGTTTGTTGTCTTATGCCTATATGTAGATGATATTTTGATATTTGGATCAAACATAAGGATAGTGGAAGAAACCAAGAGGTTCTTGAGTAGTAAGTTTGAGATGAAGGACTTAAGAGTTGCTAATGTGATTTTGGGGCTCAAACTGATTAGATCTGCTAATGGGATAGCTGTGTCTCAGTCACATTATACTGAGAAGGTTCTTGAAAAATTTGGCTATCAAAGCTATAAATCTGTATGCACTCCTTATGATTCATCTAAACCCCTCTGCAAGAACAAAAGTGGAGTACCTGTAGCACAGCTACGATATTCCCAGATTATAGGAAGCTTGATGTATCTTGCGAATTGTACTCGACCTGATATTTCATTCACGGTCGCAAAGTTAAGTAGATATACGAGCTGTCCTGACCGTACTCATTGGGAGGCCTTGGATCGAGTGTTGAAGTACCTTAAGGGTACTACACTTCTTGGACTGCATTATGGTAAATATCCTCCTGTCTTAGAAGGATATAGTGATGCAAGTTGGATAGGTCAAATGGAGGACTCCGGGAGTAACGGTGTGACTGGGTATGTATTTACCCTTGGAGGCGGTGCAGTCTCCTGGAGGTCTGTGAAACAGACCATTTTGGCTCGGTCTACTTTTGAGGCAGAGCTGTGTGCTTTGGACACAACAGGTATTGAGGCTGAATGGCTTAGGGAGCTTCTCTCTGAGATGCCCATGGTGGGTAAGCCGATACCGACAATTTCTTTACATTGTGATAGCATGACTACTATTGCTAAGGTAAAGAGTTCAAAGTACAATCAGAAAACAAGAAGACATATCCAAGTTAGACTTAAGTCTATTAGGGATTTGGTGTCTTTTGGAGTGATTGCTGTGGAATTTGTTGGTACCAAAGATAACACGGCAGATCCACTTACAAAGGGACTTGATAGATCTTTAGTTCAAAAATCCAGACTTGGGATGGGGCTGAAACCCACTGAGAGTTTACCCGCAATAGCAACCCAACCTAAATGAGTGGAGATCCCACAAAATAGGTTCAATGGGAAAAAAAGCTGTAAGGGGAACTGGTTGGCACTCAATATGCAATACTTTGCATGTGAGTCCTATCCCTGAAAAGTCGAGTGCCTGAAAGCTGCAGGAAAAGGTTGAGCATTATGCTCTTAATGGATTCAAGCTTTTATAAGCAGGATGTGAGCAGTGCATCCTTGGAGAATGCCACCTATATGGGTATTTCTGTGGGCCGCAGATAAAGGATGAGGGTTTATCCTTTAATATACTCATGAAACAGGGAAGGGTGCAAGGCCATTAAGAGCACCAAAACCAGAAGATTGTCACCATAGACTTCACTCCGTTGTTACCTCTCGATACCATTACATCAAAGGATTAAAGTTCAAGACATAGTTCACTTTATTCATGTGATGGTGAAAGGGGATAACTCAGGTAAAGGTTCAAACCGGAAGGTACCTTTACTGAAAGCAGAGTGTGGAAACCCGAGATTCTTGGCTCTTCGTGTTTCAACAGTGAATTCGTGGGGGATTGTTGGAATTAACGGTATCGGGATAGTTTGATGCAATTTGATGGTCAATATCAAGTTGTATTGATGTATCTCAATTCCTGAAATTCAATGTTTCAACCCTGTGGGGTGCTGTTTAGTCCCACATCGTGGAGAGAGAAAACTGAGACTTGGTTCATATGTGGGAAGTCCTGAGACTAGTCTGGAAACAGACTAGAGAGGATTTTAGACCACAACACACACACGCACGCGCACGCGCGTCGCGCGCGCACGCCCCATTATCTTCTCACGAAAACGTAACCGTCCCGGACGCCTTTAAGTATCTCTTAAAGGGCGTGGGTGTGGATGACGAACATCCATCCCATTCTCATTCTCTGCGCCCCTTCTCTTTTCCGAGGTAGGAGGCTCCTTTTCCTCTCTCTCGATCTCGGGTTTCGTCTACGGAGGTGGCTTTCGAGGACGCTCAAGCACGGTGCGCACCGTCAACGAGCGTGGACCGTCGGACCCTGGGAGCGGCACGTCAAGGCCCTGTGCGCCGGTAAAGTGGGGGGCGCTGTCTCTCTAAGGGGAGTCCTACAACAGGACGCTTCGGTTGTGATCTCTAACTCTACTTTTCTTTGTCGCATTGTTTGTCATGATCTTGGTTTCCGGATTTCTCCCTTGCGCGAATATGCATATGTTAATTAAACGGATATTTGTCTTATCACTGTTAACCTGGATTCATACATATGATAATCTGTTCTGTAAATCTGTGGTTGTATGGATTTTTATATGTATGCAATGGACACGTTTATTTTCTCAACATAATCATCCAAACATCTACTATTTACAAAGTGGATACCCCAACCCATCCCATCCCAGTAACCAAACATGCCCTTAGGGTGTGTTTGGTTGGAGAATAGGCCCTGGAATAAGGGGTCAATTCTCCTCCGACACGGTTTCCAATGGTACGACTATTCTCTATTATTTCATCTTATTTTACTCTTATTCCTATCGTTATCTCACCTTACCTATCTTTATTTCACCTTATTCTCCTTATTCCTATCGTCCAGTCGAACGGAGAATATACCCTTATTCCCCTTATTCTCTATCCTTATTCCTGCTTATTCTCCTACCGAACGGGCCCTTAGGGTGTATTTGGTTGTCGGGTTATCCGAAGTAAACTGTGGGAGGGTAATTTGTTTTTGTGTTTTGGTATTTGGATAAAGGATTTTGTGTTGAGTGGGTTTATTGTGATGTGATTGTATAGGAGTTTGAAAAAGTGAGTAGTTATTGTGATGTGATTGTATTGATGTTTGGAAAAATGAGTAGAAGTTGAAGAGTTTATAATTTTTAGATGATATGATGGTATAATATATTATTTTTTGATGGAATAGATGAAAGAGAAATGATTTGTATAATGTATTAAAAATAGAGGAAGAGTGGACCACACAAGTGAGAGAAGCGGTGTATTTTGGAGGACAAACCCCCTAAAGGGAAGATTAACCCTCAATCCAAACATGATCTTAGTAGTTGAAGTAATTCGTCCAAGAGCAAAGGTTAAAAAAGTAAAAAAACATCAATAGCTGTGATGTTGCTCGTCTCAGGAGAAGATCAATTCTCTTTAATGGATCAGCAAACGCAGTAAAAGGGCAAAGGGTCGTGTTGTATGTGATCACAGTAGAGGATGTTGTGGGCATTGGATTGTTGACACGTGGACCCTGATAAGTTGACGGCTCAATTTTAGGACTTTTTCACCCATCCTTTTTCCCTCCAATTTATCCCAATCCCTGCACAGTGATTCTCTCTCTCCAGCAGCATTCCTCCTCTGCATGCAATCCCCTCTAGCAAGCATCCCTTCAAGCGAGGTTCTATCCAAATTGTTTGGTAACCTTTTTTTCTTAAATTCTCCCTTTGCACTCGTAGGGGCTTTTTTCGCATTTATCTCCTCTTATTGGATAAGATGTTTGACTAACTTAACAGAATCATCGATTTACAGCTTGTTTTGACGTGTTGGTCTTGTAGGGTACCTTGAGGGTTCGATTGGTTGTATGTTACTCTTGGGTAACATGCTATATTCAATGCTTTATTCATACATTCTTGCATTCTTGGTTAGAATTCGTTGTATGCACCACACAATTTCTTCGTTATAATATTTTTTAACCATGTTCAAATAAAAATTAACATAAAAACATATTATAATTATTAAAAAATAATATAATGTATAATCAATGTCACATCACATTCATCATTCCAACTCTCTCCAATTCTCCTAACCCTCCCATCAGCTTTATTTAGATGAGATTACACCAACCTAACCCAACCAAATTACCAAACATGTCACGAGAGTTGTTGGTTCTGTAGATTTAAATATTTGTTTTTTTTATTTTTTTCCTTGAATCACAAGATTTCAATCATGATTCTTTGCGGACTTTGTCCTTATACTGAACTCTGGATTGGCCAAAGAGCATATACGAATTACAATGTTGCAAACTTTTTGAAGTGTTGATTAAAGGCAACAATATCGAGTTTTGCCGTAGTACTCTCGTTCAAAGTATATTAAACTATGGTTGCTTTGGACCAACAAGTGTTGGAAAGTTCTAAATGAAATGGCTAAAAACTTCTATCCTCCAGCTTATTAAATGATAAGAGTAGGTAATGAAGCTTTCATGGAGCATGACCAAGTGTATTAGGAGACTTTTATCCTTGAAGGGAGGTTTTCAAGGCCTCACGCATCATGGGAGATTGTAGATCGAATCATCAAATCCGATCGAAAAACAAACTTATCGTACAATCGCGATGACAGCGGAATAAAAAAATTTGATGAAACCACATTGATTGATAACCATTCCAAATATGTTCCATAAATATCACATGAGTTAAGAATTACCTCTTGAAGTGTGAATGTGATCCTCAAGTCTCTAAAATAAGAGATCTCATGTCTGAAGTCCGATTCGATGAAGACATCACTTGCGGGCATGGGGATGAACCATGTTCTTCTCGCAATCCAATGAGACGATTTGAGACTCCTTGTTCTAAATTTCATCGTACGAAATCATCCTTCTTCATCACAATCACGAAGAATCAAAGATGAAGAAACTCCACACGAGATCGATCAAATCGATCAGGCAGCGTAATAACATGGTTATCCACCATTAATGGTATTATCCCTACAAAGAGATGATCCTAGAGGCAATGGGGAACGTCCAACATTAAGGCATTATCACAGGTGAGGGGGCGCCCCTTGGAGAGAGAGAGAGGGGGGGAGAGAGAAGGAGGGGGAGGAGGAGGGACTCGTTGCTCTATGGAATGAATTGTATGAGGAAGGAAGGGGTATACCCCTCCTTATATATATTTTCGAACCGTTAATAGTTTGCTTAATGGCCAAGATTGAAGGAGCTCTTAATTAGTTTTTATATTGGAAGAATTCTCAACAACTTTTAGGATTGAAATTGGTAATAATTGTCAGTATAATCCTTTTTATCCTTTAACAAATCAACAAATAAATAATTAAAAAATAGAAAATAGGAGGGAGAGAGAGAAATGCAGTGGACGTCCATCCATTATCTCATTCTTTCTCTCTTTTCTTTTTATTTATTTATTTATTTAATGATTTATTTAAAAAATATTTATCACCAAATAGTTCCAATTATTTGTAGTAATTGCATAAAGGCCACTAAGAAAATATGAATCATATTCATATGTCCAAGATTTAACGTAAATCATATTTACATTTATTGTATAATATGAATCCAATTCGCATCAACATTAAATTTATGAATCATATTCACAAGTAAGTCTCAATAGGATAATGTGGATCTTATCCAGATTATCCATGATTATTGTAGATAAAACTATTCACATTAATTTTATCCAGGATAATTAAATCCTAGTTAATTATCTAAAAATCCTCTACGTACTTATCCAAATAATAATGTCAATCTTATTCACATTATTCTTGGATAACTTTGGATAACACTATCCAGGATAATGTTATCCAGGATAATTAAATCTAATTTAGTTGTACTCTATTATCCTCTTCCTCACAATTCTCATCTTTATCTCTATAGGAATATTCCTCAATCTCCTTTGAGGATAATGTCCCTTCTCCACGGTTACTTGGAGATAGGGTCAAGGTGATTGTATGTCCATGTATAGTGGCTTAGATAATGAGATCCAATCTCATATACACAGATCTAAAAGGCCTCTCAACGATGTTTGATCATGTCAGATAAAAGTACCCAATCTTCTTATTGTCTCTGAATCCAATTCAGATAAATATCCAATATTTGGACTAAGATTAGATAACTAGTTCACTGAGCAGAGTCACTAAAATCCAAATATATTTCATCACTCCCTCAAAATGGAGGCATCATGGTATACGATCGTTTACGATCACACCACCCTCGAGTATTCCTGGTATGTGTACATCCTGCATACTGGAAGACTATGATTAAACCCAAAGTTCTAATCCCATTTTCGATTGTCTCCTTCATGGTTTAATCAGTAAGTTTCTCATTCCATCATTGGGAGTTACTATCGATCATATGATTTCCAAAAACATATATCATACCTACAAATCTTTTCATGCTTCCAAACCAAGATGGCCATCGATGGAATTTTATTGGTTCCAATATCTCATGAGTGAGCTCATATCTTCTGGTTCGATAGTGAACTTGTATGATCACTTTGAGAGATCGTGTCACTCAAATACCCTTGTATGCACATCAGCTCATGTTGTTTAGACTTTGATTAGGTCATCAACCTAACGATCTACCTAATGTATATACTCAGACATATAGTAATACATATGTCTCCGGTCAGAGGATGTGTGCATGTATTGTAACAACATACAATATAGATCTTGATTATCTTTATCTCTCTAAGCCAACAATTTAACCTACCTTATTCGATACCTCCGAATCTTTAGTCCTATGTAGAGGACCTACATCAAGAGGCATGTCTGATGCTAGCATTTGGAGTAAGGATTGTCATCTCCTACTAGCTAAAGATCCTTTCTTGATAAACACTTAATGGTGCGGTTGAGTCCTCAATTTAAACCTTTAAATATTCAACCCTGTATCAACCTCTATGATCCAATATTTAGATCAACAGTTGTATGATATCAAGATGGTCATGGTACATTATCCTAATTGTATGAAGGGACCTATTATGCAAATTAATCGGTCTTCATTTCAAATAAAGGAGTGATTTACAATATCTTTTATTTCATAATGGCTCACCATGGGCACTCATGTCCAACAATCTCCCAATGTCCCAAAGAATTATCAATGGGCTAATCTTTAACCCACACTCGTGTGCTAATCATAAGTCATGCATATATACATCTTGGTCAGTTGATTAGTCAATTTGTTCTAAGAGACTATGTTAGTCCTTTACAAACTTGCATACTAAAGGAGAGGGTTTTCTCCTCATGCATCACAGAAGCATGGAGATCACATCATATACGATCTAGGTCAACTAATCATAATGGTTATAAGGAAAAGCATAAATTAAAAATTTTCGATGAAACCACATGATATGGGAAATATTACCATATCATTTCATCAAGATCACACATGCGTATTAGGGTTACCTCTTGAAGCGTGATTGTGATCCACGAGTCCCTAAAAGAAGAGACCTCGTGTTTTAAGTATGACCCAATGAAGTGGACACTCGTGAGCGCGTGGATAAGACACGTGTTTCCCATAATTTGGGTCGACAATCCAAGCGACGAGCATCTTGATTTCATCTCATGAAATCTAATGTCTCTTTCACAAGCATGAGGCACCGAAGGAGACATGGATCCATGAGTAGTCAGTCCTAAAGCACGATGGTGTCATGATGACGACGGGAGCTCTCGACAAACCCTAGGGTGGATGGCTACCAAGAGTTGAGAGAGAAAGAGAGATTGTGTGTAGAGAAAGAGTTGTTTCAACTTCTACTTCTACTTAATTGTGTAAAAGAAAAGGCTAGGGTTGACATTTTCTTTATAGAAAATTAGATAGTGGAGATGCACTCCTAGTTGAAATCAATGGTCAAGATTTTGTTAAACTAATTTGCAACATTATACTTAATTTTAAAAAATAAAATAAGTTGAAGACATTCTTTAAGAAATTATCTCAATAAAAAATAATTTCATGAATAAATATAAGTAAGAGAGAGCCTCCTTCCATAAATGGGAAAGGAGAAATACTCGTTCTTCATTTAGAGGCAACACCCCCATGATTGATTGGAAAGACATTTTCTCTCTCCAAGGCGGTTTAATGTAACCTCATTACATTAAATTTTTATCCATAGAATTATTTGTCAATAAAATATCACTAAATAATTTGTAAATTATTTGTGACAATTGTAAATAAATCATTGATAAATGAATCATATTCAACCGTCCAATATTAATTGTACAATGTAAATCTAATTTGCATTAGTTGTATGATGTGAATCCTATTCACATTAGCTCCTAAATGTATATCCTATTTAAAAATAAATCTCTCTATGATATTGAATCATATCCACAAATTTTATGATTAATGTGGATAGTGCTATCCACATTAATGTTATCTATGAAAATTAAATCCTATTTAATTATCTTAGATGACTCTCTACATCTGTCCAAATAACATGTATCATATCCACATTTTTAATGATAATTAAATGTTATTTAATCATCAATTTTCAATGCTCACATATTGTCAACAATAGAATTATGCTTAACTCTTTCAAGAACAATGTACCTTCTCCACGAATATTTGGAGATAAGGACATGATGTATGTATATTTCATGTATAAGGACTTGGATACTGAGATCTAATCTCATATCCAAATCTAAAAAATCACTCAGAGATGTCCTAATAAAGTTAATCATAATATCTAATCTTCTCATTACATCTGAATCATATTTAGATTAATGTCCAACATTTGGGCTAAGATCAGATAATTAGTTTACTAAGTGGAGTCACTAACATTAAAACTTATTTCATTACTCCCTCGAAATGGAAGTGTCGTAGTTATACAATCTATTAAGATCACATCACCCTTGAATATTCACAATACCCGTACATCCTACATATTAGAAGACCTAGATTTAATCCAAAGTTCTGATCACATTTGAACTGCCTTCTACATAATTTTATCAATAAATTTCTCATTCGACCATTGTGAGTTAGTATCGATCATATGCTTTTCAAAGGTATATACCATATCTACAAATCTTGTCAAGCTTCCAAAGCAAGATGACCGTAGTTGAAATTTGGTTGGTCCTAATATCTCATGAGTGAGATCATATATTCTGGTTTATTAGTGAACCTATATGATACCTTTGAGAGATCTTATTACTCATATACCCTTGTATGCACACCATCTCACTACTGTATAGGTCTTGATTAGGTCATTTGAAGGGTAAAAATTCTTAAGTGCATCAAGGAAGCGTGAGGATTGCATCGAATGCAATCAGGAGCGACAAGTTGCACTAGTTGCTCCAAGCAGCGGAATTTAAAAAATTTCAAAAGATGAAACCACATGATCCAAGAACACTTCTCGGATCATTTCATCTAAACCACAAATAAGTATTAGGATTATCTCATGAAGCGTGATTGCGATCGAGTCTCTAAAGGAAGAGACCTCCTGTCTCAATCTGATCCAATGAAGGATACGCTTGGGAGCGCATTGATGAGACACCTACTCCTTGCAATCCGTATTGATGATTCAAGCGGTGAATCTCCTGATCTTGTCACACGAGATCTGATGTATTCTTTACGAGTGAGACTCATCGAAGGAGATATAAATACACGAGCAAACAATCAGGAAGCATAACGACGATGTTGCGGCAATACAACTCTTTTCTAGGGCATCAAGGTAGATGACCACAAGAGAGAGAGGGAAAGAGGCTTGGTATGTAGAGAATGAGAGAGAGCATTGGGGTTGATCTTATCTGAAGAGCAAGGGATGCCTCTTCTTATATAGTATTTTGAGATCCATGGATCTCAATCCACGGACAACACAAAATCAATGGATGAGATTGATTTGTATTTCTTTCAATGGCCATAATATTGTTGTAGAAAAACAACAATAATTAATTTTATTTAAATTAGTATATATCAATAAATCAATAAAAAAATAATTTCAAATCAAATTAATTAATCAATTTTGAAGATAATGAGAACATTGACCATATCCACTAAAAGGGAGGAACATCCACTTAATCCCAATGGATGTTAGTGGTCGTCCACCCTCTTATGGTGGAATGGCTAAATCATCTCATGAGATCTCATTATCTCATGGGATCTCATTATTTCATGATATCTCCAAGATTTACAACATCATTTATTATAAATTATTTCACAAAATAATTCACAATTATCTTGTGAATATTACAATTGTACCATTGAAAAATGTGAATCACATTCATATCCCAAAAAATGTAAATTATACTTTCAATTAATAATCCAATGTGAATCCAATTCACATAAATAATTAATTAACAAATATAAATCATAATATTCTCTCTCTAATATATTATAAATCACATTTACAATATATATGAATAATTGGATAGTTCTATTCACATTATTTGTATCTATGGTAATTAAATCACATTTAATCATCTTGGATCTCCCTTTTCATGTGCTCAAATAATATGAATCACATTCACATTATTCATATCTTTTATAATTAAATCACATTTAATTATCTCAGAAAACTGTCTTTATAATATGAATCATATTTATATTGTTCATGACAATTAAATCACATTTAATTATCCATTTTTATCAGTGCTCGGATACATATATCAACAATGATTTATCCATGAACTCTTTCAAGGATAATGTGCTTTCTCCACGGATACTTGGAGATGAGGACATGATGATTGTATTGTTCCACGTATAGTGACTTGGATATTGAGATCACATCTCAAATCCAGATCTTGCAGGCCTTTTATAGATGCTTAATTAAATCAAGATCGCAGATCTAATTTTCTCCTTACATCTGAATCTCATTCAGATCAATGTCCAACATTTGGACCAAAATCAGATCACTTCTCTACTGAGAGGAGTCACTAAAATCCAGACCTATTTCACCACTCCCTAGGAATGTAAGCGTCATGGTTATACAATCGTTTATGATCACATCTCCCTTAGGTATTCAAAATGCATGTACATCATGCATACTGGAAGACCCAGATTAAACCCGAAGTTTTAGATCTCTTTTAGATTGTCTTCTTCAGGGTTTTATTATTAACTTTCTCTGAATAGTTGGAGTTGGTACCGATAATATACTTTCCAAAAGAATCATATATCAAACCCAAGTGTTGTTCATGTACTTTCCAAAAGCATATATCAAACCTACAAATTCAGTCAAGCTACCAAAGCATCGTATACATAATTTAATCCTTCCCAATATCTTAAGAGTAAGCTCGTGTCTTCAAGTTCAGTAAATGAACCTGTATGACCTCTTTGAGAGATCGTATTACTCATATGCCCTTATATACACAAGAGCCGATGTATAGACTTGGTTAGGTCACCAACCTATTGTTCTGCCAAATGTACATACTCAGACATGTAGTAACACATTTGTCTCTAGACAAATGATACATGCCAATATTGTGACATCATACGATATAGGACTTTGGTTATCTCGATCTCGTTCAATCAACTCTTTGACCTAACTTATCAAACACCTCCGAATCTCCATTCTTATGCAGAGGACCTGCATCAAGAGATCGGTTAGATATTGACCTTTAGAGAAAGGATTTCCTTCTCCTACCCAGACTGGAGATCATCTCTTAACAATCATTCGATGGTGCTTGATGAGTCCTCAATCTAACTCTTTAGATATTCATCCAAGCACCAGCCTCTATGATTCAATAATTGAATCAACAGTTCTATGATCATTAAGATGACCACGGTACCGACGAATCCGAAAAATGCCGAGTTTAAAAGGTGTTTTTATCGTTCGTGCGTTGTAGGCGGCAATCGGAAACGGTCAAGAAAATAACCACACAAAATATTCGTCAATTTGATTAATGCGGTTTTATGTTTATTTTATTTAGGCAAGTCCCAAGGTCGATCACAAGGAGGCAAAGGAACAACCTAGATTAAATCTATCAAGATTCGTGCACGATTTTCGAGGCGGTCTTTTTTTTGGAATTTTCAATGTAATAAGGGATGCAAAATGCAAATTCGGCCTATTTTAGGGACTAAAATGTGAATTACATTCAAACGATGCCCGAAAAATACGAAATTTGGCCACAATGTAAAAGATGATGAAATGAGTGCACTGTAATTTTTTTGGAATTTTTGGATGCAATATGATTTTTTTTATGAATTTTTAAATTCAAACACAATGAATTTCAATATTTATATATAATAAATATTAAACCCACTTATTTTCAAGGGATAAAATTATTTAAGATCTATCACTAGGTGATTGATCTAGAAAAATCCTAAACTTCGATAATGTGACATCTAATACCTATTAAAAATTAAACACTGAATTATGCAAAATGATTTTTACAGGACAAACTATGCATGCAAATGTAAATCTTTTTGGGCATAATGTTAAGAATAATTAACTCTACAATATATGATTTTTCGAGAGCTTTTAGAGCAACGGTTAATCAACTATGAATTTTAGAGCAAGAAATGGGAAAAATATGTAAATTTCCACAAGATAATTATTTATTAATTAACCGTCAATCACAAAAATGTCCATAATATGTTAAAATGTAGAGAATTAGTCAACAAACATCCTGCTATTTTTGGATAATTAAATAAAATCTAGAAGAGGTTCAAAATAGAGAGAGAACACAGGGGTACAGACACAATATAAATAAAATAAATAAATAATGCAGAGGATTGTAATATATTTACCAAAAGTTTCAGGGGAGAATTTGCCAAATTCCCAAGGGGGCACGTGCTAGGCACGTGACCCTTGGAAGTCTGGATGGAGTGTGAATACGTGACGTGCTGGGGGTGTTTAGCAATTTTCCCACGGTCACGTGCACATCACGTGACCTGGGTGACGTAAGGTTGACGTTCCCCATGCACGCACCTCGCGCGTGTTGGGGCCTCGGGCTGTGTGCCCGGTGGTGGAGCGGAGAGGGGGGCGGAGCCTGGCAGCCCAAGGCGGAGGAGCTGTAGCGGCGATGGCGTGGCTCCGGTGACTCGATGAAGCGGTGGAGAGCAGAGGAGGGCTGGTGGAGGCGAGTTCGGAGCCCGGCGCATGGTGGCGATACTCCTGTGCTGGGCAGAGCACCTGGTGGTTTGTTGACGCCGCGGAGAGTGGCTGTGGCGAGGTGAAGTTGCGACCGACGAAGTCGAGGATGGTGGCGCGGTGTCGGTGTAGCGTGCTGGCTGAGTCGAAGATGAAGGTTGGAGAAGTGTTGGACGACGAATCTTCATAGGAAGCTTGGCGGTTGAAGTCGATGGGGGCGTAAATTGTCGGAGGAGAACTTGGCTCGATGGTGGTGATGGCCGGAGCTGGAGCAGACGCGAGGCGGCGCGGTGCTGCGACAGCCACGAGGCCGGATCTCACCGTGAGATGGTGGAGGAGCGGCTTGTCACCCCGGCTCCCCATGCTACGGTGCAATCGGCGGATGTTTGGGCGAGGGGTGGCAGTCGTGCTTAAATAGGATGGGTGCTCGGCCAGAGATAGAAGGCAGGTCGGGGACGGCGAGATCGCGGGGCTGACGAGATTCGGAGTAGAGACGAGATATGGAGATCGGAAGGGAGAAATCCATGGGGATGCGATTGGAGATCACGCGGCAGCGCGTGAGATTCGCGGCGAAAACATGGGGAGACGACGGAGTTCCAAAGGAGGAAGGGGCACCTGGAGAAGATGGCTGTGGGCCGTCCGATCGGTCAAGTCGGACGGTCCACAATTGGACACGTGGCGACGGAGGTTTAAGTGGCGCACGTGCGGAGCACGTTCTTGGGAGGCACGTGCGACGCACGTGCGTCTCTTTTTATTTTTTATTATTTTTTATAAAAATGATATTAAATATCTCAAAAATGGATGTCACGTGGCGGCACCAGATGCAGCCACGTGTCAGCACCAGAAAATTCGAAAGATAAATATCTTATAAAATTAAAAATAAATAGTAAATGACCTCGGATCAAAAACGTTTCTTCACAAAAATTTCTCGTCTCGATGAGATATACAACTTTCATGAAGACATCAAAATCAAAATCGATCATTTGCATAAAGTGGTATTTTGGGGTATCCCATGTACATAAAACACCTTGATTTTTGAGTTTTGTAATTTTTCTGTCATTTTTTAAATCAGATAAAAATTCGGAAAAAATATGATAAATCAGAGATAAATAAATACTCATTAATCTATTTTTTTTTGGATTTTTATAAATTGATAAAATATGTACATAAAATAATAAGTCAAAAAATCGCTAAAATACACAATATACAAAAGAGGCCCAAAACCCAACTTTCACATATGAGGTCCGATTCACTAGAACTTGGTCTTGTTTTGAAGGTAATTTGAATATACATTAGCTGCACTGCCAGCCTTATGAACCGACAACTCAAAATGAGCCTTGGTTTAAAACCAAGCCTCCTTCGACACCTTGCGACGAGACGCGGACATTCCTCATGCTGTCGTTCCCTCCGGGAACTTCCCGGTGTTGGGCACTCAATTTCGAGTCAGGCCTCGACAGCCAAGGAAGAGAGCCTAAATGGACTGCAAATAGCCTCAGGTTTCCAAAAGTGAGTAGGATTCAATCAGACACTGGATGAGGAAGATATGAGGTTTTTAGTCTGGAAATCCTGAAACTAGGGTTTGGGTTTGTGGTCCACTTATTTTGGTTAGTTTTTTTTGTATTTTTCCTTCACAGTGGAGGTGGTTTTGGGTCATTCGAAGTTAGCATGAATGAGTTAAAAATCGGGGAAGTTAGGCTATTTTATAGGTCAATTTTGGCTTGGATTTTTGGCTTCTTATTTTGTGCAGAAATTAGTGCTAAAATGTAATTCTTGTGAAATCATGCATGAATGCTAATTATGCATAATAGATGCCGAAATGCTGTTGATTTTAGGGGATTTGAGCTTAATAAATGAGATTTAGAGTGATGAATTCGAGATTCATCATCCCCCTATACTTAAAGCATGCTCGTCCCTGAGCATCAAAAAGAAATGCCATGAAGTGAAATGAGATTGGGTTACATACCAAGACATGAGCTGAAGGTGAAAATAAATCTAGACTCAACCTTTGGATTAATAGTGTGGCGGAACTTCTATGAGACTTAGAATTTTAAAATCAACAGCCCTCAAGTTCTACAAATCCTTACTACAGTTTTCGGCTTAGAAGTCATCTTAGATCAATCCTCTTCTCAAAGCATACCCTATGAACATTGAACAATCGACTCAAGTGTGTGAAAGGTTTTAGGTCTTCCCACCCAGAATGTCGGACTACCACGCAAACCTCCTCTCCAATAACTCATCCTTGGGGGTCAGGTATTTCCTTCTAAGGTCTGTCACGCCGTGTTCACAATCGAATTGGGGGGGGGGAGTTAAAAGAATGAGAAAAGAACTAGAGGGTGGCCAGTGTAGTCACCTCTCCTTGTGAAGATGGCCAGTGTAGCCGAGTCTCCACCAAGATCTGCAGGTTTCTTGAAGTTGGACCTTTTGGTCAGATATTTATTTGGTAGAATGCTTCTTTGTATTTGGAATTTTTGGTGGTTCTGCTTGGATCTTGTTGTGCCCCTACGAATATAGAATCTTTTTGTTCCGTACATTTTTTGGGGTCTTAGAAAAAATTGTGCCCAGCCGTCCATCCCTTTTCCGAAGCTTTATTTCAACCCGTACTCTGAACTTTAGATTTCCACGCTACCAGAAAAGAAACTCACACAGTCTTCCAACATCCCATCTGAGTTGAGCTAAGTGCATAGTGCGAGAGTACAAATTAATTCCTTATTCCAGAGTTGTACCCAGAATGAAGAGACCATGTTAGACAACTAAGAGTCAAACTCTGCACATTGTCATGTGGAACTCAAAGAATTAAGACAAAGACCTGAAGCTTCTAAAATCCTATTTCTCGATGAAATTCCTCTAAAAGTTAGGTGGATTAAGATCAAGTCCAGACCACTCTCGGTTTCGGCTCATAACTCGGTTCAGAACTCGATGACTTTTCACATATGCAAATGAATGCAATGCTGGATGAAGTGCATGTGTGTGGAATGCACGCAATTTTTTTATGCAAAGGATTTTTGTTGTTTGCTTTTTTTCTTTTTCTTTTCTTTTTTTTATGCAAAAATGAATAAGAAGCCCTTTTTTCAAAATTTTTGGGTACAGTCAGTGTTTAGTGGCAAAACTTTGTTTTGTTTTGTTTTTTTAATTAATTACCCACCCCGTAAATACATATAGACTTATGTGAAAGTATGAGGTATGGCTAAAATAGATACACAGTATATACAGACCCCCCCTATACTTAGTGAGTGTTGTGTCCTCAAAGCACAAGAAGCGTAAAGAAGACATAGCTCGGGCTAAGCGTAAGAGCGTAAAAATTTGATATACAATGGCCCGCCCCCCTATACTTAGACTGTGAATAGTCTAGGTATAGAAGAAGAGCGTAGAAAGAGGTGGTCGGGATACGTAAATGGGGAGAGTATATACAGGTGGGTGGCAGTTCCCCCTATACTTAGGCTCTAGTCAGCCTAAGTATAAAAGAAAGGTGGAGATGGAAGAAGGAGTATGATCCGGGAAAATGATACATATACAGATGGCATCGGTCCCCCTATACTTAGGCCTTGGCCTAAGTAGAGGAAGAAGCTGTACAAGGAGATCGATGTGGTCGGGAGGGAGGGTGGGTAGCCGATGATTTATGGCAGTTTACGACTGATCTTCTTGTGAGCCTGTGGTGGGAGATCGTAATGATGAGACGGAGATGAAACATTTGATTCCCAACTATTATCAGTGTCATCCTCAGAAAAATCATGATGGATAGTAGATGAAATATTTGAGTCAGATGAAAGATAGCAATCATCAGAATTATCCTCATAGTGTTTGAAAGTGGACACACTCCAGATATTCTTGTCTTTTTGTTTCTTTAGTTGTTTCCTCAAAATTCGTTCCTTCTTAAGATCAATCGTTTTATCCTCAGATGAATCTTCAGATGCTCCGATCTCAGTCAGCTCATAAGAAATGATTCTAGTGTACTTGTGGAAGGTAGGAGCATATGCTTTTGATGAGTAATAATTAGGAACGAGAGTTGTCCAACGAAAATCGAATTTTGGATCCTTGCGAAGATATGGCTTTAGAGCCGCCGAACATACTTCACTCA
The DNA here is from genome assembly GCA_037367405.1 of Ottelia alismoides. Taxonomy (NCBI): domain Eukaryota; kingdom Viridiplantae; phylum Streptophyta; class Magnoliopsida; order Alismatales; family Hydrocharitaceae; genus Ottelia; species Ottelia alismoides. The sequence continues at coordinate 111,222 of JAZKJV010006793.1, read as the reverse complement.
TGTAGACTATCCTTTCTGGACCTGATGAGGGATCATCAACTAATTCCTCTTCCGAAAGGTCAAATCTGACTTTCTTTTTCCTGTTCCGTGAAGCTGTCGGTTCACTTGAGTATCTAGATGAGTAGCCACTAGAGTTCTTATCCTTGGTTGGTGTTTGGGCCGCATGTTTGTTCTTAGTCTCCTGAATATTGGTGCACTCTCGATTGGGGAATATTTGGTCAAGATAATCAGAGTATGTTGCTCCAGGGTGCGACCATGCATATGTCTCAGGATCATAGTAGAAGGATTTATCTATTTTAAGATCCGCGGAAATTGAAATACTGGGGAGAGTCTCTGCATGTTCATTCTCAATTGATTTGACATTTAAGCATTCCTGTGTCAAGTTGATGTTATCCATGTAGTCAGCATAGGTTGACCCAGGGTGTGACCATGCATAAGTCTCTGGATCATATGATTCATATGCTCGGTTTTCCATGGTGAGAGCAGCTGGGAATGGAGCAGGGGGGAGATTCTCTAAACCAATAGTCTCATCAACAACCGCTATCTTAGGTGTCGTAGTGGGGTAGGGCTCTTCTACCTCTCCATGGTTGCGGTTGTCGGGGACTTCATGGGTTACCTCAAAAAATCGTGGTTCCTCAAAGACTATGTCAGATCGAAGTGCTTCTAATGCCGTAAAATTGATTTGCCGAGTCTCACAGTAAATAATTGCCTTAGCCAATGATAAGAATAGCTTTCCGAGAATAATTGGAGACTGGGTGAATTCTCCTTGATGCTCAATATCAATGATCGTGAATTCTACTTTGAGCGGAGCACCTTGAAATATCATGATGACAGAAATGATTCCTCTCGGCTGCTTTATTGATCGGTCCACCAATTGAACAATCTCTCGTATTTTCCTGATCGGTCCAAGTTTAAGTTCGTGAAACATAGAGGTCAGGAGGATATTGATTGGTGAATCGTCATCAATTCGAGAATGGGTGAAGATTATGTCTTTGATCTCACAGTCAAATCTGGGCAACTGCTTCACTATGCGGCTTTTGGTTTTTCTCCTCAACACCAAGGAGGAGGCCATTGACAAGATATGTCTTTCAGTTTTTGTTCTAACTCTTCCTGACTTTTTGACCATTAATTTATCCATTAAAAATTTTTTAAGGTCGGGGAAGTGTTCAATGGCCTTTATAAAGGGAAGTTAAAAAATCAAGAGTTTTTCCAGTGCTTCCCGTACAATAGGATCCAAATTCTTCATATCTTCTTCGGTCTTAATTTTTACCATTTTTTTATTTTCGATATTTTTGTACTTTTCAAAAATTTCAATTTTTTTGGTATTTTCTGTGTGGTGTGGTGATGTGGTGTCTTTCAGAGATGAGAAGGGGTCTTGATATCCAGAGTATGGATCAGCGGCATAATCATTCCTAAGCGAATAATGAGCAGAAGTATTGATGTTAGAATCATTCCTAGGTCTTTGAATATCCTCAAAATTTTCATCATGAGATCCAATCCTTTCCTCATTCATTTTTATATCCGAGCCACCATAGAATGGGATTACTCGGTCGGCAAATTTTTGAAATCTATCCTCCATCAATTCAAATCTTGTTTTTATCCTCAAAATATTATCCTCAAAATTCTGTTCATGATCAATCATGGGAGCAGTCGATATGTGTTCAATAATTTTATCTTCCATTTTCCTGTATGTGGTAGGAGGAGAGTTTCTTGGAATATCCATCATATGATAATTATTTTCTGAAATTTTCTCCTCAAAAATTATGGAAGGAGGCTGCTCATATGATCCAGGTATGTGTATTTGATTTGAGTAGAGTTCAATTCTTTGATCATGATTGGTCAGATCTTGATATTGTGGAGTCAGCATACAGGGTTTATGTGTTTCTAAGAGGTCAATCCAGTCCTCTATATGAGTATCATGTCTGACGAGGGGTCTGTCGTGGTCAATCCAACGTTGATTATCATTCAGTGCATGTCTTTCCATCTGGGGTTGGTTTCTCTGTCAATCATGAGACTCAAGGGGGATTTTGATCTTGAAATGTTTCATTGGTGAGAAACTGAGAATAAGGCGGTTTAGTCCAAGATGGTAGATGGTCATGTGTGGTCGGATGATTCGAGTAAGAATTCAATGATAAGGCTGAATTCATTTGCGGGTGAAAGTTCTCCGCAAATGTTGGAGGATTAAAAGAAGAGGATGTAGTTGATTTGGGCCTAACCGAGATAAATTCATTTTCATAGTAGAGCATTGATAGATTCTCGGATACTTGTTTGGTTATTTTTGAAAGAGTTGGACAGAATGGGTTGGATTTGAAATTGAGTAAATTACAAGGAGGTCCCCAAACTTTGCGCACCGTAACAATGTCGTCCCCAAACTCTCAATTGTATCGATTTAGTCCCCAAAGTACTTCATTGGTACCAATGTGGTCCCTTTCCGAATGTCCACCGTTAAATACGTCTAACGCCGTTGACAAATGAAGTGAATGGACCAAAATACCCTAAACTGGAACCCCTTCGGATCCTCCAATGCAAATCCCCTTCCTCCTCCCGACACACCAATAGAACCCATCCAGATTTGGTGCTTCTCCTCTCGCCTCCTCGTCTCCGACCCTCCCCTTCGACCTCTTTTCAAGCCATAAACGAAGTCCCTTCCTCCTCCCGCACAAGCGCCCCTCTCCTCCCCTTCCTCTTTTCATCACCCGAAACAGAACCCCCACCTCTTTATATCCCCGTCTGGCCCCTCCGTCCACAGCAGCTCCTCCCCGACTTGGACCGTAAAACCCCTACGTTCGAAGGTCGGGTCCAAAGTTCTCGTCAGGGAATCACCATCGAAAACATGGTGCTGCTGCTATATGGTGCTGCTCATGGTGGGACCTGACTGGCATTCCGTGCTTACATGGTGGTGCTGCTATATCATTGCAAAAAAATTGAGCATAATGCGAGAACATGTAAAGGCCAACGCAAAAGAGAAAAGATTGCTACAAGAAGATGTGGAATGGACAACATATAGTTTTGCAAGTTGTACAATGCAATCGATTGATATTCACAGCATGTGTTTTTGATGTGCTAATGCATAATATTTTAATATTTTTTTATTAAAATGGATTGTTTACCTTACAGATTTCGAATAATAACTCAGTACTCTTCTGATTGCAGGATATGGTTGGATTTTTGCAGCAACAAATCCGCTTAGATTTACATGGAGCTGATCACATTTCAATTTGAACAGACTGTCTAAGTTAAATGTCTGATTATAAATTGGTCTTTTGCAATTTTTGGAGCTACTAGCTTAAGGCTTATATTTTGTAATTAAGATAATATATTCTAACATGCATGAATGCACTTTGAACCAACGGATTTTATGTTTGGCTTGGCTTTATCTTAATTTGATTCCAGATATTTTCTGCTCTGTGGATATGTATTCAACTTGTGTTTGCTTGAGTGGTGATGTGATTCTTGATTTTGGATTTGAGATTAAGGTCAGATATTCTATTTACAGTTCATTTTCACTACAGATTCAATTTCATGGCATGGTTATGTTTTAAGATTATTTGCGTTGTATTTTTCAAAGAACATGAACCATAATCCTACAGATTTAGTAAGGTTTTAGTTCATGTTCGAATGTACAACTTTATATTTTAGAATTGAGTTTAAGTTCATGGTTCTATTTACATTTCAGATTCATTGCATATTCAGTTTCATGGTTTTATGAATGTTCAGTTCTTTGCTTTAATTCTTCATACATAAGGTTTCATTAAACAACTTATACAAACAGATTCAGTACATACAGGATTTGTGTTGTAATTTTCAAATTATGAATCACAGGCCTACAGATTTGGCTTCATAATGTTATTAAGGATGTTACACGGATTGGCTTCATTTCTTCCTTCTAAAAGCTCACAATAGTCCACATATAGCAGCAGCACCATGTTTTCGATGGTGATTCCTCAACGAGAACTTCGGACCCGACCTTCGAACGTAGGGGTTTCACGGTCTAAGTCGGGGAGGAGCTACTGCAGACGGAGGGGCTAGATGGGGATATCAAGAGGCGGGGGATCTGTTTCGGGTGATGAAAAGAGGAAGGGGAGGAGAGGAGCGCCTGTGCGGGAGGAGGAAGGGACTTCGTTTGTGGCTTGAAAAGAGGAAGGGGAGGGCCAGAGACGAGGGGGCGAGAGGAGGCGAGAGGAGAAGCACCGAATCCGGATGGGTTCTACTGGTGTGTTGGGAGGAGGAAGGGGATTTGCATTGGAGGGGTGCTTTCTCGGGATTAGGGCAAAATCGGAAGGGGTTCCAATTTAGGGTATTTTGGTCCATTCTTTTCATTTGTCAACGGTGTTAGACGTATTTAACGGTGGACATTCAGAAAGGGACAACATTGTTACCAATGAAGTACTTTAGGGACTAAATCGATACAATTGAGAGTTTGGGGACCACATTGTTACGGTACACAAAGTTTGGGGACCTCCTTGTAATTTACTCTTTGAAATTTGGAAAAAGTTCCATGATGATGTTTAAATCAAGAGATGAGAGAGATGCTTGCATAGGATAGTCAAAAGAATTTTTATCAAGTGTGCGGCTTTTGATCTTCGAAATCGGTTCACGCACACCAATGCAAACACAAGTCAAACCCTGGGTTCATCAATTCACATAATGAAGCCGTAAGAGTTCGGCTATTATCTTTTTAATTTTAGTTGGTGATAAATCAATCTTGAAAAAAATTTAGCGAGCTGTTAGGTGCCGAAATTTTCTTAAAGACTGTCCCGAGTTCGTACGACTAGTTGTATCCACTTTCAGCCAGTATAGGTGTAAGTACGGACCGTAAAATGGCTACCCGTGTTACTTAAGGACGGAGCCTTACGCGGTGTCCTTTAAACCACCCACTCTGCTAAGGAAGTCCGGACCGATAATCGGCTACCCGAATTCCTCACTGAGAAGTAGTTAATCGTTTTTAAAATCAGTAGTCTGAATGAAAATATCGGAGCTTGATTTTAACCTTAAGTGTCATCTTTCGCTCACTTAGAAAAATAAAAACATCCAAGGTCGGGGTTACTCTCCCGCAAAAATTCTTTATTTTATGGTTTATTTAAAATCGGCTATATTTAGCAGTCCCAATTTTAATTAGGTGATCATAGAAGAAATTAAGTGAGAAGAAATACATGTCTATCGTCCAGTCCCAATTTCCTTTAAATTTATGTGGCAAAACAGGAAGGAGAAATCCAAGAAAAACCAATGCACGTGAAAATCGATGATGTATGCTCAGTTAGAAGACTTACAGTGAATCCTTGCAATCTCCATGTGGGATGCAATATAAGAATTGAAATTTAATCTACATGAAGTGCAAGCCGATGCAAAACCGCACCTAATCAGAAAGTTCTATTAGCGGGGAAGAAATGAGTTAAATTTTGGCTAAATTGAACGATCTAGGTGCGTCTCAATTAATAATGCAGTGTGGCTTAAGATCCTACGAGCACAAGCAAGAATTAAAAATGCTCTGAGAGCCGTATGTGCTGGTCTAACCTAATCTCCACTCAAGTCGGGCCCCACCCTCAAATAGGCCACGGCACACCACAGAAAAAGTTTAGAGGTATGTCTACACGCGCGAGAGTCCAAACGGACACCGCTGTAAATAAGCAATTAGTTACAAAAATTTATAATTGCAGGAATTAAAAACCTAGATTCTACGCTCTCTCACGACTCGACTCGATCTTAAATTAATTGCGGATTTTAGGAGGTTGGTGAAGATGCTTCGGTTTCTTGAAAAACCGCTCCACGTATGCCGTATACTTCGCAAGAAAAATAAGAGAGAATTTGTAAGAGAGCGACTCAATAAATATGAAAAATAAAAAAATAAATGCTGAAAATAAATTGCAAGAAAAAAATGGAATTTACAATGAAAAATTCGTGCGGTCAGACTACCCGAATGCGGAAAACCGAACGGAAATTTTCAAAACAAAATCTAAGATGTTTGCCTCCCCGGCAACGACGCCATCTGACGAATCCGAAAAATGCCGAGTTTGAAAGGTGTTTTTATCGTTTGTGCGTTGTAGGCGGCAATCAGAAACGGTCAAGAGAAATAACCACACAAAATATATGTCAATTTGATTAATGCGGTTTTATGCTTATTTTACTTGGGCAAGTCCCAAGGTCGATCACAAGGAGGCAAAGGAACAATCTAGATTAAATCTATCAAGATTCGTGCACGGTTTTTGAGGCGGCCTTTTTTTGGAATTTTCAATGTAATAAGGGATGCAAAATGAAAATTTGGCCTATTTTTGGGATTAAAATGTGAATTACGTTCAAACGATGCCCGAAAAATACGAAATTTGGCCACAATGTAAAAGATGATGAAATGAGTGCACTTAATTTTTTTGGACTTTTGTATGCAATATGAATTTTTATGAATTTTTAAATGCAAAGAAAATGAACTTCAATATTTAATTATAATAAACATTAAACCTACTTATTTTCAAGGGATAAAATTATCTAAGATCTATCACTAGGTGATTGATATAAGAAAAATCCTAAACCTCGAAAATGTGAGATCTAGTACCTATTAAAAATTAAACATTGAATTATGCAAAATGATTTTTACATGGCAAACTATGCATGCAAATGTAAATCGTTTTGTGCACGATGTTAAAAATAATTAACTCTACAATATATGATTTTTCGAGAACTTTTAGAGCAACGGTTAATCAACTATGAATTTTAGAGCAAGAAATGGGCAAAATATGTAAATTTCCACAAGATAATAATTTATTAATTAACCGTCAATTACAAAAATATCCACAATATGTCAAAATGTAGAGAATTAGTCAACAAACATCATGCCATTTTTGGAGTGTGAATACATGAAGTGCTGGGGGTGTTTAGCAATTTTCCCACGGTCACGTGCAAAGCACGTGACCTGGGTGACGTAAGGTCGACGTTCCCCACACGCGCGCCTCGTGCATGCTGGGGCCTCGGGCTGTGTGCCCGGTGGTAGAGTGGAGAGGGGGGCGGAGCCTGGCGGCCAAGGAGGAGGAGCTGTAGAGGCGATGGCGTGGCTCCGGTGACTCGATGAAGCGGTGGAGAGCGGAGGAGGGCTGGTGGAGGCGAGTTCGGAGCCCAACGCACGGTGGTGATACTCCTGTGTTGGGTGGAGCACCTGGTGGTTTGTTGACGCCGTGGAGAGTGGCTGTGGCAAAGTGAAGTCGCGGCCGACGAAGTCGAGGACGGTGGCGCAGTCTCGTTGTAGCGTGCTAGCTGAGTCGAAGATGAAGGTTGGAGAAGCATTGGACGGCGAAGCTTCATAGGAAGCTTGGCAGTTGAAGTCGATGGAGGTGTAAATTGTCGGAGGAGAACTTGTCTCGACGGTGTGATGGCCGAAGCTGGAGCAGACGTGAGGTGGCGCGGCGCTGCGATGGCCACGAGGCCGGATCTCGCCGCGAGATGGTGGAGGAGTGGCCTGTCACCCCGGATCCCCACGTTACGGTGCAATCGGCGGGTGTTTTGGGCGAGGGGCGGCGGTCGTGCTTAAATAGGATGGGTGCTCGGCCGGAGATAGAAGGCGGGTTGGGAATGGCGAGATCGTAGGGCTGACGAGATTCGGAGTAGAGACAAGATATGGAGATCGGAAGGGACAAATCCATAGGGATGCGACTGGAGATCGCGTGGCGGCGCGCGAGATTCGCGGCGAAAACATGGGGAGGCGGCGGAGTTCCAAAGGTGGAAGGGGTGCCTTGAGAAGATGGTTGTGGGCTGTCCGATCGGTCAAGATCGGACGGTCCACAATTGGACACGTAGCGACGGAGGTTTAAGTGGCGCACGTGCGGAGCATGTGCCTGGGAGGCACGTGCGACGCACGTGCGTCTCTTTTTATTTTCTATTTATTTTTTTTATAAAAATGATATTAAATATCTCAAAAAATGGCTGACACCTGGTGGCACCAGATGCTACCACGTGTCAGCACCAGAAAATTCGGAAGATAAATATCTTGTAAAATCAAAAATAAATAGTAAATGACCTTGGATAAAAAAAGTTTCTTCACAAAAATTACGTGTATCGATGAGATCTACAACTTTCATGAAGACATCAAAACCAAAATCAATCATTTGCACAAAGTGGTATTTTTGGGGTAGCCCATGTACATAGAACACCTTGATTTTTGGGTTTTGTAATTTTTATGTTATTTTTTTGATCAGATAAAAATCCAGAAAAATATGATAAATCAGAGATAAATAAATACACATTAATCTATTTTTTTGGATTTTTATAAATTGATAAAATATGTACATAAAATAATAAGTCAAAAACCACTAAAATACACAATATACAAAAGAGGCCCCAAACCCAACTTTCACATATGAGGTCCGATTCACTTGAACTTGGTCTTGTTTTGAAGGTAATTGAATGTAAATTAGTTAAAAAGTAAGTAGGATTCAATCGGACACTGGACGAGGAAGATATGAGGTTTTTAGTCCGGAAATCCTGAAACTAGGGTTTGGGTTTGTGGTCCACTTATTTGGGTTAGTTATTTTTTTTTGTATTTTTCCTTTATTCTTGTCAGTGATATGTACACAGTGGAGATTTTGGGTCATTCGGAGTTAGCATGAATGAGTTAAAAATCGGGGAAGTTAGGCTATTTATAGGTCAATTTTGGCTTGGATTTTTGGCTTCTTATTTTGTGCAGAAATTAGTGCTAAAATGTAATTCTAAATGCCAATTGTGCAGAATAGATGCCGAAATGCTGTTGATTTTAGGGGATTTGAGCTTAATAGATGAGATTTAGAGTGATGAATTCGAGATTCATCAGGGACATAACCCTAACTGTACTAAGGGACCTATTATGCAAATTAGTTATTCTTCATTTCAGATTAAGGAGTGAATTGCAATAACATTTATTACATAATTGCTCACCACGGGCTAGCATGTCCAACAATCTCCTACTAGCCCAAAGATCCATTAATGGGCTAATTATTAAACCCACACTCATGTGACAATCATAGGCTATTTAATATAGCCAGGTAATCTGATCAGTCACTCTATTCCCGAGAGACTATGCCAAGTCCTTTTACGGCACTTGCATATCCCTCAGTAACAGTGCTCACATCCAATGCGAATGTTGCATCTTATGCAACCATTACTCGATATTGAGGCAGTCATAATGTCTTTGACACTACAACTCAACAATCATTATAACCAAGGTGTAATTTCAATTATCCTTATCAGAATACCCTTATTCCCAGAGATCTCTATCTCTTAAGGTATTTGCAGTTAAGATCTTTTAAATCGCAATCTATAAAATCTTAGGTTCTTGATGATGGGACTTTGAGATCATTATCTCTAAGTCTCGTCATCTTTGAAGATATTGTTATATTACTGCAACTAAATGTTTTATCTCCATAGTAGGATTAGCAACAATTTACTACTCCCACTGCATGGCAGACATCTAGCTTTTCGTACATATCTAGCACATACCAAGCTCTAGCAACTGATGCACAAGGGCAAGCAGTTTTAGTATCATCAACACTTGATATGCTATCCCTTCAGATTGATCAGTACCAAATCTTAAGGGAAATGAGTCTTCCTTGGATAGAATATATCCACGATGTACCAATAATGTAACAATCGCAATTCTCTCTCTTCTCTTTGCTTCTGAACAACTTCAGAACTAAGATCTAAGAGGTATCTTTGAGATCATATGGTCAAGTATGAAATAGTCAGATCATAAAACAATTATTATCATCCTTATATCATTCTAAATAATTAGGATATTATCTACATTTAGTATGATGAACACATTGGTACTCCCACTAAGCTTCACATGGTTCGTCAAGATTCTATTTGAAATCATAACATTTATAATTTCATCAAATCTTATGTTCCAACTACAAGAAGCTTATTTTAGTCCATAGATGGAGTTATTCAACTTGCATACCTTCCTTTCCTCAACCATGAAGCCCTGGGGCAACTAATTATGAATATCCTCGGAGAGGTATTCATAGAGGAATGCAATCTTGACTTCCATATTGAAGATGTCAAAGTCAAGTTGTGCAGATATAGTTAGAAATATTCTGATGGGTTTAAGCATGGTCACTGAAGAAGAAGTCTCACTGCAAGCGATGTCTTCTCTTCGTGTGTATCTTGTGGATACAAGCCGTGCTTTGAAGGTCTTTACCTTCTCATCAGGTTCCCTCTTTCTCTTGAAGATCCATTTACATCTTAACGGGTCTTACCCTTATAAGTGGATCCTCGAGGGTTCATATACAACACCTGTATATGAAGTCTACATTTAGACTTTACTGCTAACATCCATCTCTCCATGTCAGATCTTCAGAAGCTTCATCATATGAAGTTAGATCTACATAAGCTTCATCATATGAAGTCAGATCATTGTCAGACTTATCTGGCACATGGAATTCATCTTCAAACTCATTTGAAGAGGTATTAGTGTTTCATCTTTAGTTATGCTTTTAGTTTCCGACTTAAGGAGTCTCATTATCTTCTCAAGAATCAATGAGTACCTTTACTTCATTTTCATCTTTATTCTCAAGAAAGTCATCATCTTAGAATCATATTCTTAGAGATGAAATTCTTTAAGAATCTCAAGGTCATAAAGTAGGCATCCAATACCATTCTTTATTTTCCTAATGAAATTGCACTCTTTGGTGCTAGATTCCAGCTTACTTGCATGGAATCTTATTAAGGATATATATTGTAGTATCTACTACATATATACCTTGGAAACTAAGAGATAACTATGATAAGATTAATCATTTATCAAATTATGTCACACATGATCTAGTTGTATCTCCCTATAACTTCATTGAGTTTAGGTGTATTAGGAGAAGTGAGATAGGAATGATATTCCTATCTCCATAAGGTATTCCTTGAATTCATCTAATAGGTACTTGCTAGCTAGGTTAGATCAAATTCATTTCATCTTCCTTCAAACTTTGCTTTTAAACCAAAATTGTGAAGTCTTTGAACATTTCAAAGCTTTCTAAGTTGAAAGGAAGCAATCTCATATCAATAATCATCGCATGATATCACATATCATCAATGTTTATTATGATACAGATGATCCACATACGTCAATATGTATAAGATATTGAATACCTTGGCATCTTACACAGTCTTCAGAGAAGAGTGTATTGGACATATTTACTTCAAATACAATATTCACAAGTACGTTAGATTGGAACCTTTAGACAATCTAAAGTTTAATATCTCACTAGTCTATCGCTCATATAAATAGACATATGCCCAAGACTCGATGCCAGATCATTGTCAAATGATCTTCATCCTCCTGTTGATCTATTAAGGTTTAATATTCAGTATTAGAAATGTTAATGAACCTTTCATTAATATTCTAATTTACTAGAGTCTACTATCATAACTCTTTATGATAGGTCTATTCCAGAATACATGTTCATCTCCAACAATGAATGTATTCTAATATCTAGGTCATAGAGACATTCTCTAAGACCAAGGGCTCTCCCACTGAAAATATGAAGTCTATCTATCCTATGGAGATTGTTGCAACAATCGTATCAATTCCCATATAGATGACTCAAATTTACTAATCTTCTACAACATATGCAACAATTGCAAGTGTCATTAATGAAAGAGATACAATTATTAAACTTTAATCTTATCTTATAAGAAAGTCAATTTCAATGATTAAATGTAGATTATTTCGATGCACTGTCCAAGTCCTTCTCTAAGGATCCTACATAGTCCAGATAGTCATACTATCATTATATCGGTTTATTACAGTATTGGTATTCATCCAATTCTTTGGATGTCATATGGAAGCCACAGAAGTTTAGTTAGCTCTTTGACTCTCCTTCTTACTTGGGTCATACCCATGCTTCCACTGCGCTCCCATTATCTATAAACAACCATTGCTTAAGACAAAGGTTCTCTTTTGTTGAACTCAAAAGATTTCAATGTAAGAGTATTTCAACATTTATACATGCTTCATTTAATTCATACAATATGAATATTATGAAGATTCATGAATGACTTGAGTATATACAGTAGAATGATGACATTCATCATATCTTCATCCATCTAAACTCTTAAATACTTTGGTTCAGGCATGTATTCAAACATTTTGAATACATCATCTCTTTGTAGAGCTACCATTTTGCATAATGCAGTGAACCATGCCATTCATGATTAAATGTTGAGAGCACATATGTATTCCAAAACATCTTCTTTGATTTTATAAGGATTAATTTGACAATTATCATCGACATACCACTTTTAAAGTACACTCTATGAGGGATTAAGACTATAGAGACATAAAAACCCTGAGATAATGTCTTATTGTCTTATTTAATTGTCACTCCTCATTTTGATGAGGAAACTTGTTGCAACCACATACATTATGTGTCCAATTGCAAGGATAATATCATTCAATTCATGATATTACACCGATTATTATTGAGTATAGCTTTGAGTGGGTTTAATGAGGATTATCTGAAATAAGAAATTTGCTTAAATATATATACATGTACAGATATACATATTTTACTTTGATTTAGGAATTTTTATATCAAAGTTGTCTTGCCTTGTCAACATTGAAAGTTCATTCCTTTAATCACTTTCAATGTAAGAGATATTCTCACTATTATATCTCTAGCAAGATCTGGGATCTCCTTTCCTATCTTTGTTGCATCCCAATAATATGAGAAACTACAATTCAGATAAAAAGAAGCGAGAACTCATTCCGCCTTGCAAGTCCAACTTGCATTTCCCAGTTTGGTCTTTAACACCTGATCCCACCACCCCTAAGGTGATGTTGACCCGTTGTTAATTGAACCAACCGTCAACATGATTAGAACTCACTATACGTAATCCAATATCACCTCAGCAATACGAGGACCCGATATTGGGCACTGTGTATACAGACTTACTCTTTTGAGATGCAAAGAACTCGATCCAGATGCGCTTGCATACAGGAGCTGTCACTTCGGACAGATGTCTCCTACATACAATCCCGGGTAACGGAACCCTTCACCTTGACAGGAGACCATGTATGTCACTTATGTAATCCTCCACCTCATATTCAAATTTAATTAATTATCATGAATCACATTCATATAATTAATTCTTCCAAGGGAAATACACATCTATCATAAAAGAGTGTATTAATTGGATTTAATTAATTTAATCTCATTAAATCAATTATCAATCCAATTCAATCATCAAACTTGATTGTTACTTAAAATAGTGGTATTATCTCAAAGTACGTATTATTCGAATTTTAATAGATAGAAAATACATCACGATCTCTCAAACATCATTCGTTCCCTACCCGTCGTCATGGCCAGTATCGACGGGAGTGGGACAGACCATACACTATGCAACCTGCTACCCCAACGCTCCCCGACTAGGCACCATATTCGCCTCGAGAAAAAATAATGCCAAGTCAATCACTTTGTACTTGAGATGATCATCGGTTTTTCAACCGAAATTATACCATATAGTAATAATCAAAACCATTTTGATTATAAGGAAATTTCCTATACAAATTCCCAAAATCTATTCAAGTAGCAAGTTTGATGAAAGTGTATCAAGTAACCAAATGTTGATCTAGATCAAATCTAATCATTTATTGGTTGAGGTATTGCCATTTAAGGGAACAATTATTATTATAATATTTCCCAAATATTATCCATAATTATTCCAGGAGATTAACCATTAGTTTCACAAGATTCTTAAATGACAATCACAAGTTTTATGGTTGAGTATGTAATTTTCAGCAGTGACCCCTACTCACTAAATGTAACATATCTCATTTTTTATAAATCCAAATAAATTAAAATCAATTTCCAAAGTTTGATAATTTGATTTAAAACAGAAACTACATGATTAGAATGTATTTCCAGACCGCCATCCCCGAAACAGTGAATATACGGTCATTAAAATGATCATAATTTGAGCAAACGAAATCCAAATTACGCAAACTCAGATTCCACATTTTCCTTGTTTAATGGGGGAACATAATCCATGATGATAAATTCATTGAAACATTTTAAACAGGGCCGAAAAATATCGCAAAATAGGGTTGCGAAAATTGAAATGCAACAAAAAACTTTCACGAACCCCAACAAGCCCAAATCTTTGTAGGTTCATGGATCTCATCTAAAACCTTCAACAAAATAACTCTGATACCACTTGAAGTATGTGGGAAGATCCTCAAGCGCATCACGGAAGCGTGTGGATCGCATCGTATGCGATCGGGAACGACTAGTCGCACTAGTTGCTGTAACGCCCCGCTTCGACGGGAGCGCCTCTCAACACCCATTCTCAATATTACTCAACAACAATCATAAACAACCTGCATGATATACCATTTATACAAAAAAAGGACATAGGGAAGAAAATCTAAGTTTCTATCGATAACAAGAGTCCACGTACGGATAAAAATAAATCCTCAGAGTCTCTTTATTACATCATAAATAAATGGAAAGGAAGGAAACATAACTAATACAAAACTAGTCCTCAACCTTATCAACGTCCTGCAGATGCACCACCAAAAAATGTGAATCTCTGTCTCCTGCTCTACACTTCCTGTTGGATTTCCAAAGAATGTAACTTATGAGTCAAATGACCCAGTAAGGATAAAATAAATTATAAATCCAGAGATTAAGGTAGGTAATGCAAATGCAGTAACTGAGAAGGTTTAGGAGAGAACATTTTAAAAGCATATAGCCATATACAATCACTTATTTTTTAGGCCTTTAACACATATGCAATCAAGATCAATTTTGTGACATATCTTAAACCATATTTTTATTCGCTTATCCCAGACTCACCGTCAAAGGAGAAAGCCTGCATTAGGAATGAAGCCTGCAACACTCCATTCAAAGTGCAGCCAAAAACCTGTGCACAAGCGCGATCCTTCAACTAGTCTAGTTGGTAGTACTCTAACACTCGAGACGGACATACCTGCCCAATGAGTCGCAACTCTGTCAATCGAGTCTGCCGGAGGAGTCTCGCTCGCTCCCTAAAAAGTACAACAAAAACGGATCCGTATGGTGCAATACACACGTGCATCCACCTCAATTCCACCAGAGTACCTACCACCACCCCACTCTATAATGCCCCTCGAGTGTGGTGATTCACTGTCGGCTCAGCCGAACTACAAGGGTGTGCACCCACCTTGTAGTGTTTATCTTTTCATCCTCGCATGCATTATTATGACTCTTTGCCACCAATTAGTTAAACCGTTTATATTTATGGCTCTTGAGTGACTAATCACATCCAATGATACACTTTCCTTCATCCCATACATATACCCATTCAATATATTATGCATGAATACATTGAATTTCTCAATATATCCCAATTCTTGCGAACAGATCTCATGCACACTGAAACATGAGATACAAAGTTGAAACTAATGTCTAGCTGTATACACATATTTGCACACGCAAATCATAGCAACATTACATTTACGACTTCATATTTTTGATTTATTAACATCACTGACTTTTACATAATTAGAGTTGATTAACATGTCAAGCCTTAAACAATACATGCCATATTTCGAAGCTAGAATTATAACTCCAAGTGGAAATTGCCAATCATAACGAGGTATAAGGGAGGTGCAGAGATTATGTATTAATATACAACTCACAAAATTTAATAAACGTAAGTGCATTTACTTGCCGAAAAGGCATTACCATAGAAATATTATTATTCAGAAGGAAAGATAAATTTTTAACTATAACAAACAATGAGAGATTTTATGCATAAAAGATTGATCATTATTTTCACGGTATGTGAATTGTGCTAGGAATTGATATACAGATATCTACCACATCATACGTTTGTTTTTTGGATTGTTAACTATGAATAATTGCCATGTTGGATCCAATACCAGTATGAGAAAAGGTTTTATATTCAGTCTGCACCTTATGAAAGCAGCTGTATATTGTAGGAACACGTTTTGACCAGATAATAGAACTCTGAGATAAAATAATCATGTCTAAGCTCCACGGGTCATTCCATTTTCATACAATACCCAAGTCTCATATCTATCAAGGTGAGTTGGATGTCCAAAATAATAGTCTGGTACGATACTTCGATTTTTTTTCGAAACCAATATATCATATCACCCCTTTCTACGATAATCCCTAAAATCCGAAGGGCTGTCACTTGTAATTCATAATACAGATCCATATAATATAAAGATAAAAAGGCAGCTGGATATTTCTTAACATGTGAAATCAATCCCTCTCAAAATTTATGTAACGATCAGAGAGACATATGTGACATATGATGGGAACAACAAAGGAGGCATTAAACACAAACAATAGAAAAGACTACCAATAGCAAGAATGGGATATCGGGGTAGGATTCAATCGAATATTCATCCCTAATCAATAATCTCCAAATCACGAGATACGTGAGAATAAAAGGGAGAAGGTTGCAAATCCGTTACCTATACTCGTGCACGTCTTTGATCCACGTGCTCGATCGACCGATCACAAATCCGATGAGAGGGTTGCCTTACCCTTGCGATGATGCTCTTCGTCTTCTTTTTCTCGCTAAGCTATGGGGCTTCGAGATCTTTTGATAATGGTGGTAGCACCGTTCTCTCCTTGGTTCTCTGGAGAAGGAGAGGGGAAAAAAGAGATAAGAGAGAGTGACTTGGGGAGGAAGAAAGGATAGATTAGGGTTTGGAAAGGAGTGGGAATGAGGGGAGATGAAGGGTGGGGGTCTTTACATTGCTTAGGATTAAAACCTTAGTTTTAAAAATCCTAAAATAGTCCTAATCCGAAATTAATTAACCAAAACTCGTAACCATTAAATCCCCATAATATCCCTGACCCCTCTTCACCAAAACATGCATATCTCTCACATCCGAACTCGGACTTACGCATTTTTGGGCTCGTTGGAAAGCTTGCGACGAGACACTTCTTTTGAGTATAATATTGAATAGGTTTTAGAACTTCAGAAAAATCCGAAAATTACGGGGTGTTACATCATAACAACCTTAAAATCAATCTCGTCCCTGAGACTCAGGATGCAAAAGGTGTACCATAACAACCTTAAAAGGTTGGACCCTGTCGAGCAAAAGATAACAACCTTAAAAAGATGAAAGTATAGATTATGGACTACCTTCAAAAAGGTGTGGGTAATCACGCCGCATATCCGCCTCAGGTTCCCAGGTGGCCTCCTCAGAATTTTGTCGTTGCCAAAGGACCTTCACCAAAGGTATATCCTTATGCCTCAACTTTTTCACTGTGGGATCGATGATCCGGACTGGTTCCTCCGGATAACTCAGGTCGGTATCTACGTGAAGATCATCATAAGTAATCACATGTGATGGATCATGTACATGTTTTCTCAAGTTGGAGATATGAAAAACGTCATGCACACCATCAAGATGGGGAGGAAGTGCAATCATGTAGGCAACTTTACCAATATTTTCGAGAATCTCAAAAGGTCCGACAAAACATGGTGTTAATTTTCCCTTCACTCCAAACCGCTGAACTCCCTTCATGGGAGAAACTCTCAAGAAGACAAAATCTCCCACATCAAAGCTAAGATCAGTGCTTCGTCTATCGCTATAGATCTTTTGCCTGCTCTGTGCAGTAAGCAATTTCTCCCGAGCTATCTTGACTGCCTTAGCAGTCTCCTCCAAGTATTCCACCTTATGTAAAAGGTTATGTCCAGTCTCCTGCCAACTCAGAGGTGTAGAACACCGCCTTCCATACAACGCTTCAAAAGGGGCCATGCCTATGCTGGCATGGTAACTATTATTGTATGTAAACTCTACTAATGGCAATTGGTCCTTCCATGACCCTTTCTACTCTAGCACACATGCTCGAAGAAGGTTCTCTAGTGTCTGAATCGTCCTCTCGGATTGCCCGTCGGTCTGTGTATGATAAGCAGAACTGAGGCATAGCTGCACTTCTAAAGAACTCATGAATTCTCTCCAATAATGAGAGGTGAACCTTGGATCACGATCTGATACAATCTGCTTCGGCAACCCATGAAGTCTAACAATATCCTTTATAAAGATCACGACAAGCTGTAAAGGAGTGCATGCCACACTCATAGGTATGAAATGTGCTGACTTAGTAAGTCTATCAACCACGACCCAGATGGAATCATGACTGCTAGTGGTCTTAGGAAGTCCCGTCACAAAGTCCATAGATATACCCTCCCACTTCCACTCAGGAATAGGAAGGGATTGTAAAAGTCCAGGTGGCCTCTTATGCTCAGCCTTAATTTGTTGACATGTCAAGCATTTTGCCACAAAGTTGGCCACATCTCTTCTCATTTTTTTCCACTAAAAATTCTTTTTCAAATCTTTATACATCTTGGTACCACAGGATGTATCGACAAACATGAACTATGCGCCTCATGCATGATCTCTTCCCTCAACTGTACATCTGCTGGGACACACAATCGATTTCCATTTCGCAGCACACCATTTTGATAAGAAAAGCCAACTAAGGTTCCTGCAACAGCCTTCTCTTTAAGTCTCTGCTCAGGTCTGCATGCTGTCCCTGGATGATTCGCTCAACTAACTCTGGACATGAAGGGGATGGAACTATGACTGTTTCTCGACTACTCTGAAATGGATGCCAATCACTGAAAGCTACAAGAAGATCCCATGCTTTAAGCTGAGGATGTGATTTACTTGAATGAGGCCTACGACTAAGAGCATCAACGACCACATTCGCCTTACCAGGATGGTAAGAGATGGTGCACTCGTAATCCTTTAAAATCTCCAACCATCTCCTTTGCCTCATATTAAGCTCCTTCTGATCAAAAAGATGCTTGAGACTTGTGATCTGTGAAGATTTCGAAGACAACACCATAAAGATAATGTCTCCACATTTTAAGAGCAAAGATAACTGCTGCCAGTTCCATATCATGAGTTGGGTAATTTTTCTCATGTGGCTTCAACTGTCTAGATCCATATGCAACAACCTTACCATGTTGCATCAAAACCGCACCCAGACCTTCCTTTGATGCATCAATATAAACTGTGAATCCGTCTGGACTCGACGGAATTGTCAAGATGGGAGCTGTAGTGAGCCTTTCCTTCAGTGTCTGGAAGCTATTCTCACACTCTTCTGACCAAGCATATGGCATCTCCTTCTTAGTCAGCTGGGTGAGGGGAAGAGCAATATGAGAAAATCCCTTCACAAACCATCTGTAATAACCGGCTAAGCCAAGAAAGCTTCGGATCTCAGACACGTTCTTCGGTCGTTCCCAACTAAGGACTGCTTCGATTTTTGAAGGATCCACAGACACTCCTGCACCTGAAATAACATGGACTAAGAATGATACTTCTTGAAGCCAAAACTCATACTTACTAAACTTCGCATATAGTTTGTGCCTCCGTAAGGTCTCTAACACTGTCTGTAAGTGACTGCGATGTTCCTTCTCATCTCGAGAGTATACGAGGACATCGTCAATGAAGACCACAACAAAGCTGTCGAGGAAAGGCTGAAACACCCGATTCATCATGTCCATGAATGCTGCTGGGGCATTTGTCAAGCCAAAGGGCATCACCAAAAACTCATAGTGACCATATCTGGTTCTGAATGCAGAATTTGGTATATCCACATCCCGAATACGTAGTTGGTGATAACCAGACCGTAGATCAATCTTGGAGAAGATGGATGACCCTTGTAGATGATCAAAGAGATCGTCAATGCGTGGCAAAGGTTAACCATTATTGATTGTTGCTTTATTCAACTGTCGATAATCTATACACATGCGCATAGATCCATCCTTCTTCTTAACAAAAAGGACAGGCGCTCCCCATGGAGATGTATTAGGGCGTATGAAACCCTTCTCCAGCAGTTCTTGTAACTGTACCTTGAGTTCCTTCAGCTCAGCTGGTGCCATCCTGTATGGTGTCATGGATACTGGTTGAGTTCCTGGAATGATAGAAATCTCAAACTCCACCTCACGAGGTCGGGGAAGCCTAGGAAGATCTACAGGAAATACATCTGGAAAGTTCTTTACTATTTCAATCGCCTCTATTCCTTCCATGGGAGTTTGATTCCCAATGACGTGAGCAATAAATCCTTCGCATCCCTGAGATAACAGACGATGAGCTTGCAATGACGATATGCAAGTTACCCCTCTCGACGAGGTGCTTCCATCAAATACAAATTCTTGTAGCTCAGGTATCCTGAAGATAATCTGTTTCTGAAAATAGTCTAGACATGCATGGTGATTCTCTAACCAATCCATGCCAAGAAGAACATCAAAATCCTCCATCTGAATAAGCAGCAAGTAGGCCTCAAGCATATAACCTCCAATATAGACCGGACAATCGAGAGTCGTAACTCTGTCAATCGAGTCTGCCGGAGGAGTCTCGCTTGCTCTCTAAAAAGTGCAACAAAAACGGATCCGTATGGTGCAATGCACACGTGCATCCACCTCAATTCCACCAGAGTACCTACCACCACCCCACTCTATGATGCCCCTCGAGTGTGGTGACTCACTGTCGGCTCGGCCAGACTACAAGGGTGTGCACCCACCTTCTAGTGTTTATCTTTTCATCCTCGCATGCATTATTATGACTCCTTGCCACCAATTAGTTAAACCGTTTGTATTTATGGCTCTTGAGTGACTAATCACATCCAATGATACACTTTCCTTCATCCCATACATATACCCATTCAATATATTATGCATGAATACATTGATTTTCTCCCTATATCCCAATTCTTACGAACAGATCTCATGCACACTGAAACATGAGATACAAAGTTGAAACTAATGTCTAGCTGTATACACATATTTGCACACGCAAATCATAGCAACATTACATTTACGACTTCATATTTTTGATTTATTAACATCACTGACTTTTACATAATTAGAGTTGATTAACATGTCAAGCCTTAAACAATACATGCCATATTTCGAAGCTAGAATTATAACCCCAAGTGGAAACTGCCAATCATAACGAGGTATAAGGGAGGTGCAGAGATTATGTATTAATATACAACTCACAAAATTTAATAAACTTAAGTGCATTTACTTGACAAAAAGGCATTACCATAGAAATATTATTATTCAGATGGAAAGATATTTTTTAACTATAACAAACGATGAGAGATTTTATGCATAAAAGATCGATCATTATTTTCACGGTATATGAATTGTGCCAGGAATTGATATACAGATATCTATCACATCATACGTTTGTTTTTTGGATTGTTAACTATGAATAATTGCCATGTTGGATCCAATACCAGTATGAGAAAAGGTTTTATATTCAGTCTGCACCTTATGAAAGCAGCTGTATATTGTAGGAACACGTTTTGACCAGATAATAGAACTCTGAGATAAAATAATCATGTCTAAGGTCCACAGGTCATTCCAATTTCATACAATACCCAAGTCTCATATCTATCAAGGTGAGTTGGATGTCCAAAATAATAGTCTGGTATGATACTTCGATTTTTTTTCGAAACCAATATACCATATCACCCCTTTCTACGATAATCCCTAAAATCCGAAGGGCTATCACTTGTAATTCATATTATAGATCCATATAATATAAAGATAAAAAGGCAGCTGGATATTTCTTAACATGTGAAATCAACCCCTCTCAAAATTTATGTAACGATCAGAGAGACATATGTGACATATGACGGGAACAACAAAGGAGGCATTAAACACAAACAATAGAAAAGACTACCAACATCAAGAAAGGGATATCGGGGTAGGATTCTATCGTATATTCATCCCTAATCAATAATCTCCAAATCATGAGATACATGAGAATAAAAGGGAGAAGGTTGCAAATCCGTTACCTATACTCGTGCACATCTTTGATCCACGTGCTCGATCGACCGATCACAAATCCGATGAGAGGGTTGCCTTTCCCTTGCGATGATGCTCTTCGTCTTCTTTTTCTCCCGAAGCTATGGGGCTTCGAGATCTTTTGATAATGGTGGTAGCACCGTTCTCTCCTTGGTTCTCTGGAGAAGGAGAGGGGAAAAAAGAGATAAGAAAGAGTGACTTGGGGAGGAAGAAAGGATGGACTAGGGTTTGGAAAAGGAGTAGGAATGAGGGAAGATGAAGGGTGGGGATCTTTATATAGCTGAGGATTAAAACCTTAGTTTTAGAAACCCTAAAATAGTCCTAATCCGAAATTAATTAACCGAAACTCGTAACCATTAAATCCCCACAATATCCCTGACCCCTCTTCACCAAAACATGCATATCTGTCACATCCGAACTCGGAATTACGCATTTTTGGGCTCGTTGAAAAGCTTGCGACGAGACACTTCTTTTGATATAATATTGAATATGTTTTAGAACTTCAGAAAAATTCGAAAATTACGGGGTGTTACAGTTGCTCCGGGCAGCAGAATTTAGAAATTTTTAAATGATGAAACCACATTATCCAAGAAAACTTTTTGGATCATTTCAATTAAACCACAAATAAATACTAGGGTTACCTCTTGAAGCGTGGTTGCGATCGAATCTCTAGACTAAGAGATGTCTTGTCTCAAGTCCTATCTAAAGGAGGAGACGCTTGCGAGCACGTTGATGAGATGCGTACTCCTCGCAATCCATGTTGATGATCCAAGCAGCAGATCTCCTGATCTCGTCACACAATATCCAACATCTTCTTCACGAGCGAGGTGCATCGAAGGAGATGGAGATCCATGAGTAGATGATCTGGCAACATAACGACGATGCTGCAGCAATGACGACTCTCTCGGGATCCATGGTGGACGGCCACAATGGAAGAGAGGGGGAGCACCTTTGGCATGCAGAGGGAGGGAGAGAGAGAGAGCTTATGGATTGATCATGTATCTTGAAGAGCAAGGGGTGCCTCTTCTTAAATAGTGTTTTGGGATCCATGGATCTCAATCCATGAATAATATAAAATCAATGGATAAGATTGATTTGTGTTTTTTCAATGGTCATGATTTTTGATGTGAAAACATAACAATAATTAATTTAATTTAAATTAATATATAAATAAATATATTTAAATTCAAATTAAATCAATTAATTATCATTGGAGATAATGTGGAGATAAACCACATCCCCTTAAAAGGGGGGACGCCCGCCAACATCTCATGAGATCTCATTATCTCTTGAGATACCATTATATCATGATATCTCCCGGATTTACAAAAATAGTTGTTGTAAATTATTTCACAAAAATAATTCATAATTATCTTGTGAAATATTGTAATCATGCCATTGGGAAAATGTGAATCACACTCACATCCCAAAATAAATATAAATTATATTTTAATTAATCATCCAATGTGAATCCAATTCACATCAACAATTAATTAACCAATATAAATTACAATATGCTCTCTCTAATATATTATAAATCACATTTACAATATATATGATTAATATGGATATTGCTATCCACATTATTCATATTCATGGTAATTAAATCACATTTAATAATCTCAGATCTCTTTTCTCATGTGCCCAAATAACATGAATCACATTCACATTATTCACATCCTTGATAGTTAAATCATATTTAATTATCTTAGATATCTCTCCTTATAATATGAATCAAATTCATATTATTCATGATAATTAAATCACATTTAATTATAAATTTTCTCAATGCTCAGATACACACATATATCTTGAAATTATCCATGAACTCTTTCAAGGATAATGCGCTTTTCTCTACGGATACTTAGAGATAAGGACAAGGCTATTGTATTGTTCCACATATAGTGACTTTGATATTGAAATCAAATCTCAAATCCAGATCTTGCGGACCTTCAGTTGATGGATAAAAGGGGGGACGCCCACCAACATCTCATGAGATCTCATTATCTCATGAGATACCATTATATCATGATATCTCTTGGATTTACAAAAACAAATGTTGTAAATTATTTCACAAAAATAATTCATAATTATCTTATGAAATATTGTAATCATGCCATTGGGAAAATGTGAATCACATTCACATCCTAAAATAAATATAAATTATATTTTAATTAATCATCCAATGTGAATCCAATTCACATCAACAATTAATTAACGATATAAATTACAATATGCTCTCTCTAATATATTATAAATCACATTTACAATATATGATTAATACGGATAGTGCTATCCACATTATTCATATCCATGATAATTAAATCACATTTAATAATCTCGGATCTCTTTTCTCATGTGCCCAAATAACTTGAATCACATTCACATTATTCACATCCTTGATAATTAAATCATATTTAATTATCTTAGATATCTCTCCTTATAATATGAATCAAATTCATATTATTCATTATAATTAAATTACATTTAATTATCAATTTTCTCAATGCTCGGATACACATATATATAATGAAATTTTCCATGAACTCTTTCAAGGATAATGCGCTTTCTCCACGGATACTTATAGATAAGGACAAGGCTATTGTATTGTTCCACATATAGTGACTTTGATATTGAGATCAAATCTCAAATACAGATCTTGCGGACCTCCAGTTGATGTTTGATTAAATCAAAGTCGTAGATCTAATCTTTTCATTGCATCTAAATCACATTCAGATCAATGTCCAACATTTGGACTAAGATTAGACCACTTCTCTATGAGAGGAGTCATTAAAATCCAGACCTATTTCATCACTCCCTAGAAATGGAAGCGACATGGTTATACAATCATTTTTTATCACATCACCCTCATGTATTCCCAATACATATACATCCTGAACACTGGAAGACCCAGATTAAACCCGAAGTATAAGATCAATTTTACATTGTCTACTTCAGGGATTTATCATTAAGTTTCTCATTTGACTATTGGGATTTGGTATCGATCATGTACTTTACAAAAGCATATATCATACCCAGGTGTTGATCATATGCTTTCCAAAAGTATATGTCAAACCTACCAATTCAGTCAGGCTTCCAAAGCGAGATGACCGTGCACGGAATTTGATTTTTTCCAATATCTCACGAGTGAGCTCATGTTTTCCGATTCAATAATGAACCTGTATGGTCCCTTTGAGAGATCGTATTACTTATATGCCCTTATATGCACACCATCTCGTCGGTATATTGACCTTGATTAGGCCATCAACCTATCGGTCTACCAAATATACATACTCAGACATATAGTAACACATCTGTCTCTGGTCAGAGGATGCATGCCTATACCGTGACAACATATGACATAGGTCTTTGGTTATCTCGATCTCGTTAAGTCAACTCTTTGACCTAACTTATCTGACACCTCCGAATCGCTATTCCTATGCAAAGGACTTGTATCAAGAGGTCGGTCAGATATCAGCCTTTAGAGATAAGGATTGCCATCTCCTACTCAGGCTGGAGATCACATCTTAACAATCATTTGACGGTGCTTGATGAGTCCTCAATCTAACTCTTTAGATATTCATCCAAGCACTAGCCTTTATGATTCAATAATAGAATCAACGGGTGCATGATCATTAAGATGGCCATGGTACATAATCCTAATTTTACTAAGGGACCTATTATATAAATTAGTTATTCTTCATTTCAGATTAAGGAGTGAATTGCAATAACATTTATTGCATAATGGCTCATCGTGGGCTCGCATGTCCAACAATAGTGAGCTGTGCATGCGACACACATCAAGTGGATCGATCTGGACCACATGATAGCGCACCTTAGGAGGTAAATTACATATCCTCCCCAACATTTTTTGGCTTTTTTTGGATTAGTCCGGTAAATATAGTTTGTAGTATAAATAAATGTGTAAAAATTGCAATGAGATTGTATATTGTATATGGGTCCAATCCAGCTCATCTAACTTGTCGTCTCATGTGAGATGGGTATTTTGCATGTATGCCCTTCTAGGTTTTTGTATTTATATTTAGTATTTAAAATTTGAATATAAGATGTACATTTTTTTGGAAATTTGCATGTATCATGCTATTTTATATTTTAATTGTAAAATTACCCTTTCCAGTTCATTAACTTTATGGTTGTTTTCTATTTATTAAAAATTATCATCCGTGCAACAAAAATTATGAAAAATTAGAGTTAAGGGATGTTAGCATACACCTTCAAAATATATTTTTGGAATTGCATTTTAGGTATTTTAATATTTATTAAAAATAAAAGGAGCACATTTTGTCCTTGTTTGAAGTAAAAATTATAAAAAATATAAAACCTTTTTTTAAAAAAATCCAAAAAATTATATTTGATTTACTTCATTATTTTGTAACTCCATACCAAAAATCCCTAAAAATATAAAAAAATACTAAAAATAAAAATATCCAAAATCCAGTAAAAAATCACCAAAATTCAAAAATATTTATTTGTGTCTCTAAATTTTATTTATATTATTATATGTACATTAAAATTGATTTGGAGAGATTTGGACACTTTTTGTTATGTTTAATCTTCAAATCAATTCGGCCTTTTTATTTAATTCCTATTTTGGGATATTTTTGGATTTAAAAATATACAAATATTAGCAAAAACTTCTCAAAAATCACAAAAACAAAGTAAAATTTATAAAATCGGAAATAGTGTATTATGCTATTTTTGATTATTTTTAGTGGTATTTATAAATATATTATCTTATATTGTACATATAGTTATATATATATATATATATATTTCTATATCATATATTTAAAAGAAAAGGAAATTGAAACCAAATAATATAAAAATAAAAAAATAAAAAATTAAAACAATAAAAAAATATATAAAATTTAAAATCCATAAAAATATAAAATTATAGACCCACACAAAAAGAAATAAATAGACAAGAAGAGGAACACAAATTTTACGCATTTACTTGCATAATCTATCGTTTGCTCCCTGTGTTCGACACTCTACACATACTTACTCCTATACGCACACTGGAAGAGTTATAATAAATTTTACCTTCACAATTTTTATTTGCATTGTTATATTTTATTTGTGGGTTAATTGTTGATTGACTTGGGATTCTTTATGGGTTTCTTTAGCAATAATTTATCTTCACATTTTGTGAGGATATCTTCTGACCCACAAAAAATCTCAGTTATCACATACAAAGATGATGCTATTGGTGTTATCACAAATGTCCTTCCACATGTTTATCATTATTTAAGTTCTTATCATATAATGCAGAATATTGTAAATAACATAACTTATGTGTTGATGAAGCCGGTCTAATTCTTCGAATGTTTGGTAAAAGAATGAATGAGTATGATCACAAAACTACTTTCATGAAAAAGTGGAAGGAAATGTTAAACATGCATTGATATATAGGGAAATAGAAGTACCACATAAAGTAGTCAAATGTTATTTGGATAACATATTGACATTGGGGATTACCGGCACATAATTATCTGAATCATTTGACCTGTCTATTATGACACATCTTCAGCGTGGCTACAATTTTAGATATATATTTTATCAATTTAGAGCACATCATTACAAACAAATTATCAAATGGACTAAAGCAGAGCTTGAAGTAAGACAAAATTTGCTTAGAATCATTATGCATGTGTCAATGATCATTCAAGCTGCTAAATTTTGTATTTCTCACATATTCGAGTTGTTCCAAATTGAGTTTGAAAATTTTCTTAGAACATCATTTTTGGAATTTATATTGTTGAAGGATAGTCGCAATATACTGTTGTTGACTATAACAAGGAAGGATTCCATATAGTTCAAATGGGTTCTAGTGTTAAGAACACAACTTGTTCTTGTGGACTCTTTCCAATGTACACAATAATATGTTGACATAGTGGGACCCGAACTTGTTTGTAAAAATTGCTCTTATCCAGTGTTTAAAAAATTCGCTTCAACATTCCATCGTATAGTGCTCGTCGAAACCGTTCCAGTGCCTATAAGAACGTTAAATCCGACTTCGGGAGATGGAGTTATAACCATTAGTGAGATCGAGTCTGGGCCAAATTCAAATCCGAACCAAAATCTAGATCCCAATTTTGCCCCACATAGAAACCCCTAAAACCAACTTTGCATCTCCCAACTCCCTACCTCAAGAGCACCCCCCTTTCCTCCTCCCCCCCTCTCCGGAGCATCGTTGGAGCTCACCGAAGTGCGTCGGATCGATGACCCGAAGCCACCAACGTATAGAGAAGGTTGAGGTCACCCTCGTGCACCAGTTCTCGTCGTCAGCAGAGCACCGAATACATCATTTCTCCGCAAACAGAGAAACCAAGATGGTAAGTTTTTAAGGTACGATACTTTTTCCTCCCATCTTGCTGCGGATTCCACATGATTTTCGATCCAATACTATTTTTGCCACATTAAAGCCGTAGTTATCTTGTTGTATGTCATCCGTCTCATCTCCTTGCACCTGGAAACATGTTATCTTGTGTCATGTTCTTGCTCTTTCTAAAATTTCTCATCTTTCTCATAATCTACTAGAGACTCCAAGCATAACGCCATTACTAGCAATCTTTCAGTAGATGTGTTATCTATTGGCGAATATTTTGCCCATTTATCCTGATGAATCTGCCGAGGGAATCTTGCTGATAAAGCGTATGCATTTAAAAGCTGTTGGGCATACATGATCAACTGATGGCTTGGTGCCATGCCCCCTCAAATGGAACCAGCATCTTAAGGGATGAATCTCTCTTTTCTGATTTTTATTTCTTACATATGAGCTATATTTGTTAGTTGCTATTTGTTTTATATTTTGTTGTTTCCTTTCATGTGTAAATGCTACTATATTTGTGCACAATAGTTTACATTAGCTTACCCACAGATCTGAAACTTTTAGATGGAATTCAATCCAAAATTTTACATTAGCTTGCCCACAGATCTGAAACTTTAGATGGAATTCAATCCAAAGTTTTACATTAGCTTACCCACAGATCTGAAACTTTAGATGGAATTCTTGCCTTTTTGATTGTCAATCGTGTGCAGGTACCTTGCTGTCATATTTCCATGTTCCATGATTAATGATGGGGATATATGTCTAACTATCCTCTGCCTTTTAAAAGTAAAATCCTGACCATGTCTTCAGTTCATGTAACTATATGGGAGTATTTCAGCTCTTTCAAGTGAAGGCTTTATCATGTATTGGAGCTTCCTTCTGGACTACCCTAATATTGGTCAGGTGTTGAGAGTTGCCAGTTGAAAATTGAGCAGGTGTTTGTTGTTAGAATGAAATGAGAAGTATAGTGCTTTTCTTCTTCTTCTTCTTGTATATGCATTGTGTGCCATACATATTCTCCACGGATTAGACACCTACAAGATTGAGATTTTGTAGTACTTTGACAATTAAATGAAGCCTTAACCAACAAAATATTCAATGCGCAGAAGCTTCTGTTTAATTTTTATAGTGTTCGTTATTCAGCAAAAGTGATGTTAGGGTTGCAAAGATGGGTGAAGGGTGTGAGGATGTGGTCTTTTGAAAGCATCCAAAGCACGAGAATATGGGAGCCATGCTGTCCACAATTCCACATAGAGGAAAAGGGGTGGCTGTGAGCTTGAACAATGAATATTACCTGAGAAGATCGGTTTGATTCTTAAGGTGAAGTTTGTTTTTGGTTAATATCCAACTGAAGGTTTGGCTTTTTGCCAAAATTCATATTCATGTCCAGCTATATAAGGAGACATAGTAGATGTTTTACGACTAGGCTTTGGAGTGATATCGAGACATTACTCGATCAATTAGTTGTTTGAAAGTGGGTTATCATGTGGTGATTATAGGGGTAGGGTAGTATTTTAAAATTGAGCGTTCCTCATCTCTGGATAGCTTTTTTAGCTGACTTGTTATTGTCAACTCAGAGTAGAATTGCCATTTTTATTACCTCGGTGGTGTTTGCTAACTCTGGTGGGATTTGATCTGATCCACGTGGACTTTTAGGGGATGCTTAAAATTAACTGAAATTTACGGTGTGGTGGTAATAATAAGAAAACTACACCGCCTTCTTTTGTATGTGAATCGTTATGATCCCACTAAACTAGACTCTGGAACTAGTATTCTAAAATAACCAAATTTCAGATTTCTCAATTGTCAGACATTAAATTACATAAGTAAGAAATTGACATATATTTATTCTACAAACGGTGATATATATGAAAGAAATTTACATGATGAACATGTAGATGGAGTTAGGTGCCACAAGGGATGGACATGTACCCCTGGGTCCTAGAAAAAATTTAGGCACCAATAACTCAACTGTTGCGGTGGTTGGGGGACATGTATCTTCACACAATAAAGAGTCACTACGTGGTGTTTAGCCTCAGGACTTACATGCCTTTAGCCCAGTGCTTCGAGAGAGAGAGAGAGTCAACAATCATGGTTGGTAGTCTAATGTTTCGCTTGTTCATATAGAGTTAATACTCATGTACTGACTGGTGTAGGCCACATTGGTTGGTATTTCGGGTGGGAGCATGATGACTATCTAATTTATCATTAGTATACTCCCTTATTATCCTCTGAGCATAATCACCTTCATCTAAATATTCATTAATTCCGTATCATTAATAATAAACCCTTCTCCTGTAATTAACCCTAATTATTGTACAAAAAATAATCCTTTTATTTTTTATTTCATATTAAAACTCTCCTAAAAATTAGGTAATTAGTGTAGATATTTGTTTTGATGTTAAAAAGAAATAAAAAAGATAAAAAATCTCAAACCATTAAAAAGTAGTATTTTTTATTCACTAAAATACTTCCAAAATTTTCACTGTGTGTAGTTGACCTCTTTTGACTTTTCGTTCTACATGAAAGTAGATGTCATTGAAATCTACAACTTTCATGTTTTGAGTTTTTCTCAATTCAGATTCCTTTTTCTTTTTGATTTTTCTTTCTATTTTTTTATTTTTAATTTTTCCTATTGGGCCATGTGACACCCTCTAGCTAAGCCAAGTGTCTCGGTCCTTTTTTAACTTTCACTGCAACCTTAGATGTCTGATCATCACCTTTAGAATCCTTCATAGCCATCCATACTTCCTGCATCTCCACCGCTAGATCAGATCTCCATATTTGATCAGTGCCGCTCCTTTCCACCTTCATGTCAACCGTTTCATGGCTCGAATCCAAGGGCCCAACGCTTTCTACGTCTCCCCATCTCCCGTCACCGCAGGATCAAATACCCATCCTATAATGACCATTCCCTTGCACCTCGCTACATACCATAGGATTAGATCATCATATCTAATCCAGACCCTCTCCTCATGCCCACTTCATGGTCATTGGATCACAAGATCTAATGGATAGAATCCGTCACCCACCTCCCGCTCCCTCACCATACGTTTTGTCTCTACACAATCCCCACCCCTTCCATTTTTAGCCCCTTCACTCCATCTCCTCTCCATGACCTAAAATGCCCTCCACATATCCCTCACTCCCCTCATTCTCGCCCTACCATTGCTCACTCCATATCCATTTTCCACGTCCTATGCTAGTTGTTTCAATCACCCCCTCACCACTGAAATGCTCGGGCATCACCACCTATTTTAACCCCCTCCCTCGCTTCACCCTTGTCCATTATTTTACTGAGTCCCCTCTTAGTCCTCTTCCTCTCCTCATGATAGGGGGTGACAGAATTGAGGTCGATCATGGAGCAGACCTCCTAATGCGACTCATGGAAGACTAGCCATGTTGCGATCACCCTCTATTGATATTGAGTTCCATGCCATGGTTGGACAAGTAGAGCAAAGACCCGAGCTCCTCCTGGAGTTCAGCATAGACCACTTCCTCCGTCCAAGTTCCTCCTCCGATCAGGTATGATCCTTCTTCTTTCTTTTTATGAGTTTTCTTTTATTGTTCTCGATGCACATACACACCCTCTGACCACGGTGACCAACCCCGAGCTCCACTATACCCCTGCCATCTTCGCAACACCCTCCGACCACCCTCTTCCTTCTCTATAACCCAGATCACATCTGCCCCCTTTCATCTATGGTATGTCGGAGATGGCCTTTGGTCCTCCTCTCCTCCACCTCACTTAGACCCAATTTCATTCACTCCTCGCACGCACACACACTTTGGCTATGTATTGTCCCCCTTGTGCAGGTTTGATCATCAGTGATCAGAGCTTTGGAGATTGCAATGTTCTAGAGCTAGTGCATTGGTGAGACTCCACCTTCCCCACATAATGGACCTTTTCTTTGCTCTGCCATGCTTCCATGATCCTCACTGATACCTAGCGATGCTTTTCAGGCCATCAGGAGAAGTGGTGGAGCACATAGGAGAGATGGAGGTCTCGCTGGATCCCTATCAGCAGCCTCTGCCCCGTACCAATGGGTTCAGTGGTGCCGAGCCACTTTTCAGAGCATCGAGACACGACACGCGTCTTGACCCTGCAGTTGACCCTTCACCCATCTCCAAGCCTAGCTCGTGCATATGCAACGCGTATGGGATGGGTAAATTGAATCTCCGCCCACATCTTTCACATATTTGCAAAGAAGTCCTCCCTATGAGTGCGTGCCTCACATGTCACGCCCGGGAATTTTGCAAATATACCCCTATGCCTTTTCAATATTTCATAAATGCCCTTTCTAGTGACTATTATGCATAATTATCTCTTTTATTTCTATAGTTTTTATTATAGTGATGCCCATGGACTATATTTATAATATCTTGAGCATATGATTTCCTTTTCAGATAATTTCAATTTCATTGCATTGCAAATTTTATTCTCTTCATGATGGCATAATTTATTCATCGATTTGACACATTATTTTAAATGCTAAATTTTGAATATCTTTTGAGTCAATTAATGCCATTATTGGATCTTTGTTGCATCCTTATGCTCATTTTGATAATGAAATTGAGTCACCTTTAAATTGCTCATTGATTTGACCATTTTCTAGGGCACATTTGTATTTGCATTTGTCATAACATATTGCATCTTATTTAATTATTTAAAAATCAATTAAAATTTGCGTGCATCTCATTTTGTTGGCATGCATTGCATTGATTGAATCGTGCATCATTTTATACTACTAAAATCTAAATAAAAGGACATGTTGATTCATTGCATCCTATTTTCTTACATCTCATGTATTTTCCATAAAAAGAAATATATAAAAATGCATCTCTCATTTTATATGCATAATCTTTGCATATTGTTTGTGCATTTTGGTATGTGTAATGTGTCTCCATATGAAAACCTAGGTCATAGAATTAATCACTCTTATTTAATCAATAATTTTTGACAAATCGACGAGGAGGCTTGTGTCCCTATGTTAGACCTTGGTACACTTCCAAGTTAAATTCTCCACATATTCAAAATTGTTGTTCTGCATGGATCATCTTCACCACTTGTACTATGATAAAACATGATTTTTAGCGTGGTGAAGATGCAATTCAACAGATGGTGTTGTTGCCAGGGACATAGCTCATTCTTATTTATTTATTTATTAGATTTTAGTATATTATTTTTGAGTTGATTATTGTAAAAATACAGGTCTTATTATTGTGTTTGTTTGTATCATTTTTATTAATTAATTTTGTTGATATTTTATGCCATTTTTCTTTTGTGGCAAGGTCCGTGGAGATGGAGGACGCTCGATCTACATGGAGGCGTGGGAGCTCCCACTGCGAGGAGCCGCGGAAGAAAATTTCTGAAGATCTAAAGGATTTTTACTTAGCAAATCATGCCATTTTCATGTTGTATATAACTGTAATCATTGCATTTCTAGCGGTCCTCGTTCGAGGGCTCGCGTGTGTAGAATGATCTTTAACATTGGATGTGTTGTGTGTGAAACATGTTTCACCCCTGTCTGGGTTGGGCCTTACTTGAGTGTCAATATAGGGATAGGAACACGACTCTCTAAATTCATTTTATTTTTCATACTTTCTTTGCCATTTTATTAGTAGGACACACATAATTTACGAGACGCATGTACATCGCTTCACTTAGCCAAATTAATTGAATTCTTTTCCACTAATAGAAGCGTGTTTAGGATGCGGCTTTGATCGACTTGCATGCATTTAGTGATAAATTCAGTTTCAGTCTTACATAGACATGGAGAATGCTGGATGTAGTATAAGTTCTTCTCTCAAGCATGCACCGTGGTTTTGTCATATGCATTAGCTTTTCTCGATCTATCTCTCTTGATTTTCACCATAAGATCTTACTAGAATCGGCAATGGTCGCTAGACGATTCCTACTTGATTTATATTCACATTAATACAATGGTAACCTCAGGATAAAATTGAGATTGTAATGCAAGTCGACAATAAAATGGAATAAAATAAACCTTTGATTATGGGAGAGCAACACCTTCATTGTATGTAGCTCTTAATTGATTATTGAAAAGTGAGGACGTATCCCTAAGATTGTGCCCAAAACCTATCTTTAAGAACGTGCAATGGATTTCAATTTTGGATGATCAATAATAAAATGGACAAGATAAATGACCAACACTTGTTGATCTTCACGTATGATTTTGTGAATCAAGGGTATTTCTTGAATGATTGAGCCTTGGACGTCTATTCTCCTCACCTCTCCTGTAACTCTAGATGCGCCCTCCCCCCATATTTACAGATCTGATCATCTTTGTAAATATATTCCTCCTCTAACCCTAACCAACCCCTATTTCTCCATCCTTAATTCCACATCCAAATACTTAGGCTACTCTTCAGCCTAAGTATAGGGAGAACCTTGTATAGTTTCTGATTCTTCACCAAGGGTCCCATTATACTTATTACATATTCTCTACTTAGGCTATTCATAGCCTATGTATAGGGGGGCCCGAGTCAAATATTTGCTTCCCTCTTCTTGTTCTTCTTATACTTAGGTTATTTTACACTAAGTAGAGGTGGAGCATCTAAGTCAGTTTTGCTATATCACCTTGTATTAAACCTAAGATATGGTTTCATATCAATTTGCGCTATGAGGACATAACAAAAGTTAAGAATAGTTGTGTATATTATATTATATATACTTTAGCTATAGCTCGTATTTTGAAGAATTTGAATTTTTTTGGGGCGAGGGCAAAGTATTTTTGAACTGATTTTCGTAAAAATGTATGTAAATTTCTTTGAAAATATTTTCCAACTGCGTGACACTATTTTTAAAATTGTTGTACATTGGTTTGAAAAAGGGGTTTAACTCATTTTGAAAATTTTTTGAAAACTGTTTTGAATATATATATATATGTATGTATATTGCGCGACAGGGTTTGGGAAATTTTGTCAAGATCTTTTAAAAATTGAGGGACTAACTTTTTATTTTGTAATTGCAATTAACCTTATTCAAAAAATCCCATAAAAATTGAAAAATAAAAACCCTTTCTTGAGCTATGATTCTGACTATTGAGCTTAAAAATAAGTAGCTATTTCTAAGTGAGATAACTATAGTCTCCCTTAGCATAGTGGGTGATTAAAAGATAATGCGAATGGAATTATCTTGAAGTAATATGAGTAGTTGTCAAATGGTATGTACTTATACCCATATTGACTGGAAATGGATGAAACTATTCATATGATCTTGGGCCAATCATTATTTCTCTTAAGGATAAAAAAATCCCATAAAAATTGCAAAATTCAAAAATCACAAAAAAATCACTAGCTTTGGAGTTGGTGTATTCTTGATACTTTCACTATCACTCAAGGCTTAAGAATTAGAGGAAATTTGATTTTTGAGATTTTGAGAATCTGAGTTAACCAGCCTTAGTCATTAGAATTTGAAACTTAATAATCCACACTTCCTTAGTTTGAAATATATGAGAACTATATTGCATTCTCAATCTCTACCTTCGAAGAATAGGATCAACACACCACATGCACAACTGCATGAATGGTTATATGAGTTGTGTTATGACATGAGGGATTGGAAATGGAGATTTTAGTTTATACCCGATCTAGTGATACTCGAGGATGGGATAAAGTCAGTGAATGCTTCAAGAAACTTGAGTATTAGCAAAACTTAGCCACTATGCGAACGAATTCACATGTTATCTTTTGATATTGACCTATGTGCCAGGGTGTGATGAAACTAAGTAATTGTTAATAAGTGTGAGCCAACTCTTAGTAAAAGCAGTGGAGCAAGCTAAAAAGAAAAGAAAATAAAGAAATATTGAAAAGAGCTCTCAAACAAAAAGTCAAATATCAAAGATATTACATCAAAGGCGAGTGCTCCCAACCATTTCAAAGTGTCCACTTGGACAAAAGCTAACTAGGATCAAGGAGCCAGACAAGAACCCAAAAAGAGCTCCGCATCGTATAGTGATATAATTATGGGTGTCAAGGTATCTTAGCTACTCAAAAGAGGCACACCCCGGTGTACTCCCATGAAAACAAGTGCAGACGACTCTAAGCTCTTGACAGACACATTGATCAACAAACAAAAAGTATACATGCATTGAGTAATAAGGCACTCAAGAGGATCCTTCTTCTAATGACAGAGAGATAAGAAACTACACAATACTATGCCCTCCATTATCTGTCCTGCCATACACACTTTAAAGTTTGATAAACTAATGAGACGATGGATTGAACGTAAGAAAAGACTTATTCCCTAGTGTTGAGAATTTGGTCTAGAGGAAAGTCTCCTGAACTAAGACTTTAGGAGACATCTCAACTCAACTCTCATGATTGCAGTACACTAAATGTCATATCCTTATACTATATGTACAAAATAGAGAGTCTGATAATTAGAGAAGTTGGATTCCTATTGAGTAGATCTTGTTAAGCCCAAAATTTCAAAATCACTCAAATTAAGGGTCCTTGAGAAATTGATCCTTGAAAAAAATGCATGCACTGTTAGGAATTAATCTGACTCCTTCATTACTTAGATGCTCGAGAGCGAGCATTGTTTAAGTACAGGGATGATGAATATTTGATTTATCGTTACCATCCCCCCTTATTATCATCTAAACATAATCATCTTCATCTAAATCTTCATTAGTTCTGCATCATTAATATTAAACCCTTCTTCTATAATTAACCCTAATTATTGCACAAAAATTAACCCTTTAATTTTTTATTTTATTCCCCATTAAACCCCCCTAAAATTAGAGTAATTAATGTAGATATTTGTTTTAGTGTTAAAAAGATAAAAAAAATCTCAAATCAGTAAAAAGCACTATTTTCTATTCATTAAAAATACTTCCAAATATTTCACCATGTGCAGTTGACCTCTTTTAACTTTTTATTCAACATGAAACTTGTCGATCTTGTAGAGATCTACAACGTTTTGAGTTTTTCCTAATTCAACTTCTTTCTATTTCTTTTTTATTTTTCTTCTATTTTTCAATTTTTCCTATTGGATTACATGGCACCCTCTGGCTGAGCCACATGGCATGGTCCTTTGTTGATATCCGCTGCATCCTTGGTCGTCCGATCATCTCCTTTAGACTCCATCACAACCATCCATACCCGCCCGCATCTCCACCTTCAGATCAGATCTCTAGATTTGATCTACATTGTTCCTTTCCGCCTTCATGTCAACCATTTGATGGCTCACCATCCAAAGGCCAAGCACCTTCCATCTCACCCCGTCTCTCCTCACCATAGGATCAAGTTCCCATCCTATCATGATCATTCCCTTATGCCTCTCTACCCACAATAGGATCAGATTATCAGATCTGATCATAGCCCTCACCTCACACCCACTTCCCGGTCGTTGAATCATGAGATCCAATGGTTAGAATCTTATCACCTACCTCTCGTTCATCCCTTGTCGGACGTTTCGTCTCACCACAATCCTTGTCCCATCCACTTTTAGCTCCTTTACTCTTTCTCCTCTCCATGACGTGAAATGCCTTCCATATAGACGTCACTCCCCTCATACTCGCCCTACCATTACTCACTCCAGATCTATTTTTTACAGCCAACACCAGTTGTTGCAATCACCCCCTCACCATTGAAACGGTCGGGCATCACCACCTATTTTATCATCCCTCAACCTCACTTCATCCTTGTCCATCATTTCACGGAATCCCCTCATAGTCTTCTTCCTCTCCTCGCGATAGTGGAGACAACATTGAGGCCGATCATGGAGAAGACCTCTAGATGCAACCCATGGCAATCTAGCCTTGCTACGGCCGCCCTTTGCCGCCTTTGAGCTCCATGCCATGGTCAGGCATGTAGAGTGAAGATCCAATCTCCTCTTGGAGCTCACCATAGACCACTTCCTCCGCCCAAGTTCCTCCTCTGATCATGTATGCTCCTCCTTTCTTTTTCTGAGTTTTTTTTTAATTTTTTCTGATGCACATATACACCCTCCGATGAGGTGACCATCCTCCGAGCTCCGCTACACCCCCGTTATCTCCGTGAAACCCTTCGACCACCATCTCCATTCTCCATAACCCATATCAACTCCACACTCTTTCATCTCTAGTTCGTCGAAGATGACCTTTGGTCCTCCTTTTGTCCACCTCACATAGACCCCATTTCATTCTCACCTGGCATGTGCACTGTTGGAAATGCGAGCCCACGGCGAGCCATTATGCAATAAATGTTATTGCAATTCACTCCTTAATCTGAAATGAAGAATACATAATTTGCATAATAGGTCCCTTAGTACAATTAGGGTTATGTACCATGGCCATCTTGATGATCATACAGATGTTGATTCAACTATTGAATCATAGAGGCAGGTGCTTGGATGAATATCTAAAGAGTTAGATTGAGGACTCATCAAGCACCGTCAAATGATTGTTAAGAGATGATCTCCAGCCTGAGTAGGAGATGGCAATCCTTATCTCTGAAGGTTGATATCTGACCGACCTCTTGATGCAGGTCCTCTGCATAGGAATAGAGATTCGGAGGTGTCAGATTAGTTAGGTCAAAGAGTTGACTTAACGAGATCGAGATAACCAAAGTCCTATATCGTATGCTGTCATGATATAGGCACGCATCCTCTGACTGGAGACAGATGTGTTGCTATATGTCTAAGTATGTACATTTGGCAGACCAATAGGTTGATGACCTAATCAAGGTCTATACACCGGCGCGCTGGTGTGCATATAAGGGCATATGAGTAATACGATCTCTCAAAGGGATCATACAGGTTCAGTTACTGAACTGGAAGACATGAGCTCACTCATGAGATATTGGGAAGAATCAAATTCCGTGCGCACGGTCGTCTCGCTTTGGAAGCTTGACTGAATTTGTAGGTTTGATATATACTTTTGGAAAGTATATGATCAAGACCTAGGTATGATATATGCTTTTGGAAAGTATATGATCGATACCGACTTCCAATGATCGAATGAGAAACTTACTGATAAAACCATGAAGTAGACAGTATAAAGTTGATCGAATACTTCGGGTTTAGTCTGAGTCTTCCAGTATGCAGGATGTACAGGTATTGGGAATACCTGAGGGTGATGTGATCATAAACGATTGTATAACCATGACGCTTCCATTCCTAGGGAGTGATGAAACGGGTCTGGATTTTAGTGACTCCTCTCAGTAGAGAAGTGATCTGATCTTGGTCCAAGTATTGGACATTGATCTGAATGTGATTCAGATACAATGAGAAGATTAGATTTATGGTCTTGATTTAATCAAGCATCTATGGGAGGCCCGCGATCTGGATTTGAGATACGATCTCAATATCCATGTCACTATACGTGGAACAATACAATCGCCCTGTCCTTATCTCCAAGTATCTGCGGAGAAAGCGCATTATCCTTGAAGGAGTTCATGGATAATTCTATTGTTGATATATGTATCCGAGCATTGAGAAAATGGATAATTAAATGTGATTTAATTATCATGAGTAATATGAATTTGATTCATATTATAAAGAGAGTTATCTTAGATAATTAAATGAGATTTAATTATTAAAGATGTAAATAATGTGAATGTGATTCATATTATTTGGACACAAGAGAATAGAGATCCAAGATGATTAAATATGATTTAATTATCATGGATATGAATAATGTGGATAGCAATATCCATATTAGTCATATATATTATAAATGTGATTTATAATATATAAGAGAGAGCTATTTGTAATTTTACATTTGTTAATTAAATGTTAATGTGAATTGGATTCACATTGGACATCAAATTGAAAATGTAATTTACATTTTGTTTTGGGTTGTGAATGTGATTCACAATTTTTCAATGGCATGATTGCAATGTTCACAAAATAAATTGGATTTATTTTTTGTGAAATAATTTGCAACAAAAGTTGTTGCAAATAATGGAGATTACATAAAAGGTGAAATAGCCACCTTCCTAATGGAGGAGGGTGGACGGCCACCACTCCCATTAGGAAAGGGAGGCCGTCCCCCCTCTCCACATGGAAGGAGGCTTTCTCTCCTTTCATTATCTCCATGTATTGATGATTTAATTTTGTAATTAAATTGTGTTGATTTATCAACATATATTTAATTTAAATTAAATTAATTGTTGTTGTGTTTTTAGCAACAAATCATGACCATTGAAAGAAACACAAATTAATGTGGACCATTGGATTTGTGTTGACACATGGATTGAGATCCATGGATCCCAAAACCCTATAAAAGGAGAGGCACCCCATTGCTCTTCTTGACACACAAGTTGAGGCAACAAATCTCTCTCTCTCTCTCTCATTCTCTCTACACATCCTCTCTCTCTCTCATGTGGCCGTCCACCATGGATGCCCTAGAGAGGTTCTCCATCGCTGCGGCATCGTCGTTATGCTGCCCGATGGTTTGCTCGAGGATCTCCGTCTCCTTCGGTGCGCCCCGCTCGTGAAGAAGACATCGGATCTCGTGTGTCAAGATCAGGAGATCCGCCGCTTGGATCATCAACATGGATTGCGAGAAGCACGCGGTTCATCCCCGCGCTCGCAAGCGTCTCCTCCGTCGGATCGGACTTGAGACAGGAGGTCTCTTTGTTTAGAGACTCGATCGCAACCACGCTTCAAGAGGTAAACCTAATACTTGTTTGTGGTTTAGACGAAATGATCCGAGAAGTGTTCTTGGATCATGTGGTTTCGTCGCAAGAAAATTTTTTAATTTCCGCTGCATAGAACAACTAGTGCGACTAGTCGTTCTTCGTCGTATTCGATGCGACGCTCACGCTTCCGTGATACGCTTGAGGATCTAACCATATCCTTCAAGTGGTATCAGAGCCTTAGGTCGGTGGTTTTGGATACGATCCATAAACCGAGGACGACTTGGGTTCATTAGGGTTTGCGAAAGTTTTCTTGCGTTTCATTTTCGCATCTCTGTTTTGATATTATTTTCGGCACTGTTTAAATTGTTTAAACACGAAAATAATATTTGGATTTTATTCCTCATTAAATAAGGAAACCGTAGGATCTGAGTTTGCGTGATTTCGATTCCGTTTGCTCAAGATATGCTCATTTTAGTGAACATGTATCCACTGTTTCGGGGACTGCGGATCATGACGTAATTAAGATGTTAATTGCGGATTTGAAACGCCTTGAAATGCGTGAAAATCACTTGGATTCTGTTGTAAATCAAGTTAGCAAACTTCAGAAATTTACTTTGCTTAATTTGGATTTAAATTGATTAAGATATGGTATTTTTAGTAAGTGAGGGTCACTGCTGAAAATACTTTCCTAATCAAGAACCTAGTGATTGTCATTTAATTAATTAGCGAAATTAAATTGTTTAATTTCCTGGAATAATTATGTATAAATATTTGTGAAATATTTAATGATAATTATGCCCTTAAATGACTTTTCCCTAACCAACAAATGATTAGATGTGATCTAGATCAAGATTGGTTACATGATCTACATGATCAACATTCCAACAAACATGTTGCTTGAATAGGACTTGGGATTTGTTTAGCAAATCTCATTATAATGTT
Organism: Ottelia alismoides; assembly: GCA_037367405.1. Lineage (NCBI taxonomy): Eukaryota > Viridiplantae > Streptophyta > Magnoliopsida > Alismatales > Hydrocharitaceae > Ottelia > Ottelia alismoides. The sequence goes on along the minus strand of JAZKJV010006793.1, from coordinate 69,533 downwards.
AATCAAAAATGTTTTGATTATTACTATATGGTACAATTTCGGTTGAAGAACCGATGATCATCTCAAGTACAAATTAATCAATTTGGCATTATCCTTTCCCGAGGCGGATATGGTGCCTAGTCGGAGAGCATTGGGGTTGCGGGTTGCAACGTATGTGGTCCGTCCCACTCTCGTCGGTACTGGCCATGACAGCGGGTAGGGCCGGGATAATGTCCGAGGGATTAAGATGTATTTTTCTAATTATTAAAATTCGAAATAATACGTATTTGAGATAATACCATAATTCAAGTAACTATTAAAATGTTTGTTGGATATTAATTGGATCATTAATTTAATATGATTAGATTAATTGGAATCCAATTAAAATTAAGACACTCTATTATAAATAGATGTGTTATTTCCCTTGGAAGAATTAATCATAATGAATATGATTCATAATGATTAATTAGAATTTGAATATGATATGGAGGATCACATAAGTGACATCCATGGTCTCCCGTCAAGGCGAAGGGTTCCGTCGCCAGATATTGTATGTAGGAGACGCCTGTCCGAAGTGACAGCTCCTGCATACGATCCATTTGGATCGGGCTCTTCGCTTCTCGAAAGAGTAAGGACGTATGCGTAGTGACCCCAATATCGGGTCCTCATATTATTAGGGCGATATTGGATTGCGCATAGCGAGTTGTATTCCTGTTGACGGTTGGTTCAATTAATGACGGGTCAACATTGCCTTAGGGGTGGTGGGCCCGGGTGTTAAAGACCGAATTGGGAGATGCAAGTTGGACTTGCAAGGCGGAATGTGTTCCCGCTTCTTTTTATCCGAGTTGTAGGTTCTCATATTATTGGGATGCAACAAAGATAAGGAAGGAGATCCCAGATCTTGTTGAGATATAATGGTAAGTATATCTCTTACATTGAAAGTGATTAAGGGAATGAGCTTCCAGTGTTGACAAGACAAGACAACTTTGATATAAAAATCCTAAATCAAAGTAAAATATATATATTTATATATTTATGCAAATTTCTTATTTCAGATAATCCTTCATTAAAACCCACTCAATGATATACTCAATAATAACCAGTGAAATATCTTGGATTGGACTCATGATCCAGATATTGTACTTGCAGTTGGACACATAATGTATGTGGTTGCAATGAGCAAGTTTCCTCATAATAATGAGAAATGACAATTAAATAGATAATAAGATTACAACCCTAGGGTTTGTATGTCTCTATAGTCTTGATCTCTCATCGGATGTACTTTGGAAGTGACATGTCGATGATGATCGCAATTGTCAAATAATCCTTATAAAATTTATGAAGATATTCTGGCATACATATGTGCTCTTGACATTTAACATGAATGAGATGGTTCACTGCATCATGCAGAATGGTGGCTCTATAAGAGATGATGTATTCAAATTATTTGAGTACCTACCTGAACCTATGTTTTAAGAGTTTAGATGGATGTAGATGATGAGTGTCATCATTCTACTATCTATACTCTGGTCATTCATGAAGCTTCATAATATTCATATTGTATGAATTTAATGAAGCATGTATAAATGTTGAAATGCTCTTACATAAGAGATCCTTAGTCTTAAGCAATGGTTGCTTATAGATAAAGGGAGCGCAGTGGAAGCATGGGTTGGACCCGAGTAAGAAGTATGGTCAAAGAGTTGACTATACATCTATGACTTCCATATGTCATCCGAAGAGTTGGATGAATGCCAATACTGCAATAAGTTGATGTGTTGATAGTATGACTATCAAGTCTATCTAGAATCCTTAGAGAAGGACTCGGATGGAGCATCAGATTAATCTACATAAATCATTGATAAGATAAAGTCAAATAATTGTATCTCAATCTTCTGATGACATTTGCAATAGGTTGCATATGTTTTAGAAGACTGGAAAATTTGATCTTAAAGGTTTATAGTTATCCACATGGATATTGATGCAATTGTTGCAACAATCTCTGTTGGATTGATAGACTTGTTAATTTCAGTGGGAGAGTCCTTAGTCTTAGAGAATGTCTCTATGACCTAGATATAAGAATACACTCATTGTTTGTTTCTAAATGTTGGAAATAAACATGAATTCTGAGGTAGAACTATCATAAAAGGTTATGATGGAGATATTTCAGATAGTAATCTAAAATCTAGTGGACTCCACTAAATTAGAAAATTAATGAATGGTTCATTAACATTTCTAAATACTGAAATTAAATCTTAAGATCAATAGGAGGATGAAGATCATTTGACAATGATCTAGCATCAAGCCTTGGACATTTGTCTATTGATTTGATCAATAGACTAGTAAGAGATGAAACTTTAGAATGTCTAAAATTTCAAAACTTACATACTTATGAATATTGTATTCAAAGAAAAATGTCCAATACACCCTTCTTAGAGAAAGGTGTAAGATGTCAAGGTATTCAGGATCTCATACATATTGATGTATGTAGATCATCTATATCATAGTAAACATTATGGATATGTGATATCTGTTGATGATTATTTTTGATATGAGATTTCTTCTCTTCACCTAAGAAACCTTTGAAATGTTCAAAGATTTCATTATTTTTGGTTTAAAACCAAAAGTTTGAAGGAAGATAAAATGAATTTGATCTAATCTAGGTAGCAAGTACCTGTTAGATAAATTCAAAGAATACCTTATAGAGATATGAATATCATTTCTATCTCAATCCTCCTAACACACCTTAACTCAATAGAGTTATAGGCAGATACAATTGGATCATGTGTGACATGATCTTATCAATGATGAATTTTAGCATAATTATCCCTTAGTTTCCAGGTATATATGTGTAGTAGAGACTACAATGTATATCCTTAATAAGGTTCCATGCAAGATGGAATCTGGCACTTGAGAGTGCTGCTTCATTAGGAAAATAAAGGATGGTATTGGATACCTACTTTATGATCTTGAGATTCTTGAAATATCTCATCTCTGAGAATGTGATTCTTGGAGGTTGAGACTCTTGAGAATCAAGATAAAAATGAAGTGTAGGAACTCATTTAATCTTGAAAAAATAATGAGGCTCCTAAAATTGGAAACTAAAAGGATAATTGAAGATGAAACACTAAAACCTCTTCAAATAAGTTTGAGGGTGGATTCCATGTGTCAGAGAAATCTGACAATGATCGAACTTCATGTGATGAAGCTTCTGAAGATCATAGCATGGATAGATGGATGTTAGCAATAAAAGTCTAATGTAGACTTCATGTACAAGTGTTGTATATGGACCCTCGAGGATCCACCTATATGGGTAAGACCCGTAAAGGTGTAAATGGATCTTCAAGAGAAAGGGAACCTGATGAGAAGGTACATACCTTCAAAGCATAGTTCGTAGAAATGAGCTACACATGGAAGAGAAGACATTGCGTGCAATGAGACTTGTTTTTCGGTGAACATGCTTAAATCATCAGAATATTGCTAACCTTAGCCACACAACTTGACTATTGCATCTTCGAGATGTAAGTCCAGATTGCATTCCTCTATGAATATCTCTCTGAGGATATTCACATGAAGTAGCCCCAAGGCTTCATGGTTGAGGAAAGCAAGGTGTGCAAGATAAGGAATCCATCTAAGGACTCAAATGAGCTTCTTTGAGATGGACCATAAGATTTGATGAAATTATAAATGTTATGATTTCAAATAAAATCTTGATGAGCCATGCGAAGCTTAGTGGGAGTGCCTATGTGTTCATTGCGCTAAATATATCCTGATCATTTAAAATGATATAGGCATAATAATAAGTGTTTTATAATCTGGTTATTCCATATCTTGAAATATGATTTCAAAGATACCTCTTAGATCTTAGTTCTGAAGTTGTTCAGAAGCCAAGAGAAGAGGATAATTGGACTGTCACATTTGTAGTATACCTTGGACATATTCTATTCATAGAAATTCCAAGAAAGGCTTCTAACCCTTAAGATGTGGTACTGACCTATCTTAAGGGATAGCACCTCAAAGAGTTGAGGAAGTAAATGCTACAACTACTTGCACTTGTGCATTAGTTACGAGAAGCTGAGTGTATGCTAGAGTGTACAAATACCAGATGTCTGTCATGCAGTGGGAGTAGTAAATTGTTACTAATCCTACTGTAGAGATAAAACACTTGATTGCAGTAATAACAAAATCTTCATAGATGAGGAGATTTTTGAGATAGTAATCTCAAAGTCTTATCTTCAAAAGTTTAAGACCATGTAGATAGTGATCTATAAAGGTCTAAACTTTAGATATCTTAGGAGATAGAGATCTCCGGGAATGAAGGTATTCTAATAAGGATTATGGGGATACTGGTTATGATGTCAGGGACAATGTAACCAACTAGATTGAGTATTGGTTGCATGAGATGCAACATTCGCATTAGATGCGAGCACTATTACTGGGGATATGCATGTGCCGTAAAAGGACTTGGCATAGTCTCGCGGGAACAGAGTGACTGATCAGCTTACCTAGCTATTTTCTAAATAGCCTATGATTGTCACATGAGTGCGGGTTTAAATGATTAGCCCATTAATGGCTCTTTGGGCTAGTGGGAGATTGTTGGAAATACGAGCCCACGGCGAGCCATTATGCAATAAATGTTATTGCAATTCACTCCTTAATCTGAAATGAAGAATACATAATTTGCATAATAGGTCCCTTAGTACAATTAGGGTTATGTACCATGGCCATCTTGATGATCATACAGCTGTTGATTCAACTATTGAATCATAGAGGCTGGTGCTTGGATGAATATTTAAAGAGTTAGATTGAGGACTCATCAAGCACCGTCAAATGATTGTTAAGAGATGATCTCCAGCTTGAGTAGGAGATGGCAATCCTTATCTCTGAAGGTTGATATCTGACCGACCTCTTGATGCAGGTCCTCTGCATAGGAATAGAGATTCGGAGGTGTCAGATTAGTTAGGTCAAAGAATTGACTTAACGAGATCGAGATAACCAAAGTCCTATATCGTATGCTGTCATGATATAGGCACGCATCCTCTGACTGGAGATAGATGTGTTGCTATATGTCTAAGTATGTACATTTGGCAGACCAATAGGTTGATGACCTAATCAAGGTCTATACACCGGCGCGCTGGTGTGCATATAAGGGCATATGAGTAATACGATCTCTCAAAGGGATCATACATGTTCAGTTACTGAACCGGAAGACATGAGCTCACTCATGAGATATTGGGAAGAATCAAATTCCGTACGCACGGTCGTCTCGCTTTGGAAGCATGACTGAATTTGTAGGTTTGATATATACTTTTGGAAAGTATATGATCAAGACCTAGGTATGATATATGCTTTTGGAAAGTATATGATCGATACCGACTCCCAATGATCGAATGAGAAACTTACTGATAAAACCATGAAGTAGACAGTATAAAGTTGATCGAATACTTCGGGTTTAGTCTGAGTCTTCCAGTATGCAGGATGTACAGGTATTGGGAATACCTGAGGGTGATGTGATCATAAACGATTGTATAACCATGACGCTTCCATTCCTAGGGAGTGATGAAACGGGTCTGGATTTTAGTGACTCCTCTCAGTAGAGAAGTGATCTGATCTTGGTCCAAGTATTGGACATTGATCTGAATGTGATTCAGATACAATGAGAAGATTAGATTTACGGTCTTGATTTAATCAAGCATCTATGGGAGGCCCGCGATCTGGATTTGAGATACGATCTCAATATCCATGTCACTATACGTGGAACAATACAATCGCCCTGTCCTTATCTCCAAGTATCTGCGGAGAAAGCGCATTATCCTTGAAGGAGTTCATGGATAATTCTATTGTTGATATATGTATCCGAGCATTGAGAAAATGGATAATTAAATGTGATTTAATTATCATGAGTAATATGAATTTGATTCATATTATAAAGAGAGTTATCTTAGATAATTAAATGAGATTTAATTATCAAAGATGTAAATAATGTGAATGTGATTCATATTATTTGGACACAAGAGAATAGAGATCCAAGATGATTAAATATGATTTAATTATCATGGATATGAATAATGTGGATAGCAATATCCATATTAGTCATATATATTATAAATGTGATTTATAATATATAAGAGAGAGCTATTTGTAATTTTACATTTGTTAATTAAATGTTAATGTGAATTGGATTCACATTGGACATCAAATTGAAAATGTAATTTACATTTTGTTTTGGGTTGTGAATGTGATTCACAATTTTTCAATGGCATGATTGCAATGTTCACAAAATAAATTGGATTTATTTTTTATGAAATAATTTGCAACAAAAGTTGTTGCAAATAATCGAGATTACATAAAAGGTGAAATAGCCACCTTCCTAATGGAGGAGGGTGGACGGCCACCACTCCCATTAGGAAAGGGAGGCCGTCCCCCCTCTCCACATGGAAGGAGGCTTTCTCTCCTTTCATTATCTCCATGTATTGATGATTTAATTTTGTAATTAAATTGTGTTGATTTATCAACATATATTTAATTTAAATTAAATTAATTGTTGTTGTGTTTTTAGCAACAAATCATGACCATTGAAAGAAACACAAATTAATGTGGACCATTGGATTTGTGTTGACACATGGATTGAGATCCATGGATCCCAAAACCCTATAAAAGGAGAGGCACCCCATTGCTCTTCTTGACACACAAGTTGAGGCAACAAATCTCTCTCTCTCTCTCTCTCTCATTCTCTCTACACGTCCTCTCTCTCTCATGTGGCCGTCCACCATGGATACCCTAGAGAGGTTCTCCATCGCTGCGGCATCGTTGTTATGCTGCCCGATGGTTTGCTCGAGGATCTCCGTCTCCTTCGGTGCGCCCCGCTCGTGAAGAAGACATCGGATCTCGTGTGTCGAGATCAGGAGATCCGCCGCTTGGATCATCAACATGGATTGCGAGAAGCACGCGGTTCATCCCCGCGCTCGCAAGCGTCTCCTCCGTCGGATCGGACTTGAGACAGGAGGTCTCTTTGTTTAGAGACTCGATCGCAACCACGCTTCAAGAGGTAAACCTAATACTTGTTTGTGGTTTAGACGAAACGATCCGAGAAGTGTTCTTGGATCATGTGGTTTCGTCGCAAGAAAATTTTTTAATTTTCGCTGCATAGAACAACTAGTGCGACTAGTCTTTCTTCGTCGTATTCGATGCGACGCTCACGCTTCCGTGATGCATAGAACCCCTTGTGCAGGTTTGATCATCAATGGTCGGAGCTTTGGAGGTTGATTTGTTCCAGAGCTAGTGCACAAGTGATCCTCCACCTTCCGTGCTTCTTGGACCTTCTCTTCGCTTTGCCACGCTTCCATGATCTTCACTAATATCTTGTGATGCTTTCCATGACATCATGGGAAGAGGTGGACCGTGGAGGAGAGATGGAGAGCTTGCCGAAGCCCCACCATCGTTACCGTGCGAATGGGCAGAGGAAGGAGACCCCACGCTACATATATAATCCGATATTGTCCGATCTACTTGACCGAATGACCCATATCCATCAACAACCTCTATCTCGTACCAACGGGCTCAATGGGGCCGAGTCAATTTTCAGAGCATCGGGACACAACATGTGTCCCAACCCTGTTGCCGACCATCCGCTCATCTCCGAGCCTAGCCTGCACGTGTGCAACATGCATGCGAGCTAGGTAAACTGGACCTCCTCCCTGCATCTTTCACATATTTGCAAAGAAGTCCTCCCCAAGCAAGCGTACCTCATGTGTCGCTTGGAAATTTTGCAAAGATACCCCATTTCCTTTTTGATAGTGCATAAATAACCCTCCTTAGGACTGTTATGCGTAGTTATCCCTTTTATTTTTATAGTTTTTATTACAATGATGCCTCGGGACTATATTTCTCATATCTTGAGCATACGATATCCTTTTTAGAAGATTTCAATTTCGTTGTATTGCTAGTTTGATTTTCTTCATGATGATATATTTTATTCATTGATTTGACACATTATTATACATGATAAATTTTGGATATCTTATGAGTCAATTAATGCCATTATTAGATCTTCATTGCATCCTTATGCTCATTTTGATAATGAAATTGTGTCACCTTTAAATTGCTTGTTATTTTGATCATTTCTATGGTATATTTGTATTTGCATTTGTCATAGCATATTGCATCTTATTTAATTGTTTAGAAATCATTAAAAATAACTTGCATCTCATTCTCTTAGTATGTGTTGCATTGGATTGAATTGTGCATCATTTTATACAACTAAAATCTAAATAAAATAGGGCATGTTGATTCATTGCATTATATTTTCTTGCATTTCATCTATTTTGCATAAAAAGAAATATATAAAAAATGCATCTCTCATTTTGTACGCATAATTTTTTGCATATTGTTTTTGTATTTTGTTATGTGTATTGTGTATGCATATCAAGACCTAGGTTAGAGAATTTAATCGCTCTTATTTAATTAATAATTTTCGATAAATTGGTGAGGAGGCTCGTGTCCTTATGTTCGACCTTGGTATACTTGCCAAGTTAAATTCTCCATATATTCAAATATGTGGTTCTGCACGGATCATCTTCACCACATATGCTACAATAACATGATTATTAACGTGGTGAATATGCAGTCCATCGGAGTACTAAGTGGGGTTATGGGAAATGTGGTTAATGAAGTTGGGAATGAAACACAAGTTTTCTACACGTAAAGACAATTAGGATAGTCGTGGTGATCTTGACTATGGTACAAATGATCTTAGTAATCAATGTTTACGCCACTATGAACTCTTACATGTGAGTAGTGAACTTGGGCAGTTCGCAATGACTGCGTAGTTGGAATTTGATTTGGGAATCGGAGCTACAGTTTGACAAGTGAAGCTAAGTGGATGTGTTGGGAACTAATGCATTGTACTCTATGCATGCATATAAAGGAACCCGACCCTAAGGCCTTCTTATTGCCTTAGAATCATAGTGTGAGGTCCCAAAACAGAACAAGACCATAGACTATTCATGAAGTTTGGATTACTCACATCTAATGAAAAGATTATACTTTATTTTCTTGTGAGGATGAATTATCTAGTTGTTTATTTTGCACAATTTAATACTTTACTTATTAAAATTTTATATTGTACTGGGCAACTTTGCTCATAACGTACCCTGTGTTGGATTCCACAGATTTTCAGAAGTAGCCACAACACTAAATGGTTTTGAGCTATTTCTTTTGTGTGATTACAATTCCTTAGTGATACAATCCTTGTAGCTTTTAATGTCCTTACTCTGCTTGTAGTTTTGAGATACATGCATGTATAGACAACCTTTTTTATGCATATTGTATATATGTGGGCTATTGTGGACATGGTTGTAATGAATGGTGGTTTTTTTATGAATGGAACGGAATTTTTTTATTTCCAATCTCTTATGTAAATTTCTCCTACTTATATTATATTGTATATTTTGAATGCAGAAAATAGATGTGCATGAAATCGATTTGCCGAGTACCCGGATCCTAAGAGGATGGTCTCAACATGTCATGATTAAAGTGTTTGATTTACTCAATGTTAAGGAGATTCTAGAAGCACTTATTACTCAAACATGGACAAAACATGCAAAAGATAATGTCCTTAAAAAAGATGATAATAATATCGTGTTAATTGAGCAATGACGGTGTAATGCAAAGATATATAAGGCTCTATGTAAATCTTGTGAAGTTGGCAAATGTTTGCTTCAGAAAGTGATGATGAAACACTTCAACGGAAAATGCTATTACTAAATTGTCGAATCAATTACAAACTGTAGTTGTGAATGAAGGCTTCTCTAATGACAATTATGGGGAGACTACAACGATAGAAGGTTTGACACTCCGAAGAGTCAAGTGTTTGAAGAAAGTAGAGGGAGCAAAAGGTAGATAAAGAAGGAAAAGGAGAGCTGGGTAGAGAATTCTACGAATTCTCACGAGAGGAAAAAACATATTAAAGACCAACCATCTCAAAACATGATGACACGTGCAAACAAGTTCAGATCCAATTTATATCACTAAAAGTTGGAGGTCAGCAATTTAGTTAAACAAAAAAAGATATGTCAAGTATGTATTTTCCACTTTAGTTTTTGTTTTGGTAAAATTTTAGTGTAGCTCGATCTTGAAGACGTGTCCTGCAAGTATTTTTAACATTCAGTGTCAACCATACATCACTCGGTACATATGTTGTCATAGTTTCCTAAGATGAAGTGTAAATGGACAACTGACGAACTTCCTATTTGTAGTTATGCACATGTATTGAGTAGATTGTGTTCTTTTTGTACCAACCATCAACATTTGACAATGAAGTTCGTTTGTGCGATTCCATTGGTAAGAATGAAATGGTTTTGTATAGTTGTATCAACTTTTACTATTGCATAAAGCACATTTTTTTAGGAATCTGCATTGTTTAATATCATCAATGGGAAAATTTCTTTGTATGGGTCAATCTAACTTTTGTATAATAGTGCAAGCTGTTGTATTTTGAAGAGTCTCTATGTATGATTGTGCCAATTATTATTGTAGATCGAAGCACAATTTGGTAGGAACATGCAATGTTTAGCATGGTCAGCGGGACGAAGAGTTTCTGTATGATCGAATAATCTTTTCTATGGTACGGCAAACTTTTGTATCAGGAAGACAACGTTTGCAAGATTTTGTATTGTTTAATGTTACCAATGTGGAAAGAGTTCCGGTATGATAGTGAAAAGATTTTGTATAATACAGAATTAATTTGTATAAATGTGCTTATTGTTGGGGATTGGGGATCTGGGCACAAATTTGCAGGAATATGGGTGACTCAGAGAGTTTTTGTAATCTTCTCTGTTGAAACTTTTGTCATGTTCATCACTTAAGCTATATGTTATTTTGACCATCCAACCTAAATTATATGGAGTGTATAACATATATTACAAAACCTTAAAATATGATAACTAATGGATGTAGTAACAATATAGAAATACTAATCAAATTACGAATGTCCTTTTGGTCACCATGATTTCTGGAGTTACAAGTCTTGAAGCACTTCTCCACGTGGTAAATTACCACCAGATGCCAATGTGAATCAAAAAATACAACAACAACAAAATCTTTTCCCATATTAAGTAGGGAATGCAAATCAGAGAATGTAACCATAAAATACGAATACAACATTTTCATATCATTTCGATGGATTAATTTCCCAAATTCTAAAAGACCAACACGAGAAGCATTCGTTTCATTCAAACGAAACATATTTTACATGAAAAGGCATATGAATCAACAAGTGGATTATAATACGAAATATTTAAAACAGATATTACCTCAGTGAATATTCAATATCTTCATATTGTAATTTTCAATGGCAAAAGTTTCAAGATACGTGTCAAGCACCTGAAAATATGAAATATAATATGCCAGTATTATAGTTGATAGTAATTATATCCGTGATGTAATTGTTATTATAATTGATAGTAATTATATGCATGATGTAAGTGTTAGTACTTACAATATAAGTAGTTGTATTATAGTGTAGTTGTTTGTAATTAAAACCTACGTCATCCGTTACAAATCCGCCCCTCCTCTCATCCTCCATTAAACAATAATTATCAGAAGATGTACGATAGATTGCATTATTAGTAATCTAAATAACATATAAAAAGTTAAGTCTAATAAAGGTATGTCGTAAGTGTAATTCGTTAAAGATTGATTATATAAAAATGCATATGTACCTTAGATTTAATTACTTATTGGTTCCATCACTGCATCTTCTTTTCAGAAGAAGAAGATCCTCTAATTTAGTGACGGATTTTTTCGAATGTATTCTCTTAAATAATCGAGGTTAATGTGCCCTCATCAACTCTTGAAGTGAGTCTTGTCGTCAAGGGATTTTTCATCCAACTCATCAGCCGGTTGAAGGATAGAAGATTGTCCATTTTTTGGATAACTGATTTTCTTCTTTTTCGTCTTTAAATTAAAATAACATGTATATATTTAATATTAATTAATATATTCTATTAATCACTTAAATAAATTGATTGGTACCTCATGAGGGCACATAAACTTCGATTATTTAAGAGAACAAGCATTTCTACTAGAAATAAACGATCGTTTAACCAACAATGGACATGAATTCACATAAATTATTTATGAATCTCTCTACTAGAAATATCTGGCAATGAATTCACATACCATCGAATGTAACATTACGTCTTCACAACCTTTCTCCCTATTGATAAATTTAACTATCAAACATATTTATGCAATGTATAATAAAAAATTATTTAAAAAACAGATAGTGAAAGTAGCTTACAAAGAAGAACTTTGATCTCGGTCAACAACGATATTCTTTCATCAGCTAGTGTGCGTTGAATTGCATGAGGATGCCATTCTACACCATCGAGTGTAATCGAAACAAAAAGTTGCAATTGTAATACAAACCTTATTACATTCATACAAGGCATGTGATATGTGTAATAAATCATTTTATTCATATGTCAACAACAACAACAAACCTTCTCTCACATTAAATAGGGTCGATTACATGGATTCTTTGCCTCCATTCAGATTTATTTTGGGTCATTCTCTAACTTAGATTTAAAAAATTAAGATCCCTTTGGGTATTCATGCTTTCAATACTTTTTGAACTTTCGCCAGCTCAACGTCCTAAATCTCGCATCTTCTAACTAGGGCTGCTAATAGAATTGAATCATTCGAATTCAAGTAGGATTCGTTCGATAAAAATTCGAAAAAGTTCGATTCGAAATCAAATGAACTGAATTTGAATATAACTTGTGGATTCGATTCCCAAATAAATCGAATCTGAATTCACTTGGATTCGTTCGATAACAATTCGATTCGATTTGATATACACACATATATAATATGGTATGAAGTATTATATGTATGTAAATATATATAGTATATATTTTGTAAAATCCTCACAAATGATACACAATTTAATATAATAAATAAAATTTTTTATCATCTTATTCTAAACATCCCCAATTTTGAGATGCCTATTACATAACCATACCCCCTCTTTACTCCCCCAAATTCTCTCTCTCCCCTCGTCAATCATGAAGAAAAACCCTAACATTTGCTTTTGCTCTCCAACGCTGCCAGCTCCAACCTCCTGCTCGCTCTCTCCAACGTTGCTAGCTCCAGTCTCTCGCTACTGCTCGCTCTCTCCAACGTCGTCGGCTCTGGCCTCCCTCTTCTTCTCGCTCTCTCCAATGTCATCGGCTCTAGTCTCCCGCTCCTGCCCCTCCCACCACTAACAACGCCACCCTCCCAATCGCCAGCCTCACCACTAGCTCCCACTCTTCCTCGTCGTCGACAACGACATCTGTTCTAGACTCACCAATGTCACCATCATCTCTCCATCACCCCTGCAACTACTAGTATTAGCACACACACTCTTTTACCCTAAAAACCTAAGATTTATATTCTATCCAAATAATTTATGTTATTAAATACATTATCTGCAAATAAACATGTACTAAATTTTTAAAAACCATCCCGATGTCATAGGTTTGAAATTTCTCATAATATTTTTTCCTTAATCACACTCTCAATCCTGCCATCTATCATAATATCCAGATCTTATGATAAGGACAACCAAGCATTTGAATACAAATAATATCTTAGAGACAATTAAGGTATGAACAGATTTCATGGATTTCGAGTTTTACCTAAATGACTAAATGTGCAAAAGATCATAACTGCAACTAAATTCCATTTCTCATCAAGATTACAAGCAGACTAAATTATCAAGAAGGAATTATCATCATAATCTTTAATAAGCCCAACTATGCCCCCATAAGAATGCATTGAAATGAGGTAAGCATGAACTTCCCATGATTGATGTAGAAAAAAATGTTACATAATAGAAAATTGAAGATTAGAGCCATAACTGAGTTCTTTGTCAGATCTGCAGGTTTTTATACACCTCAGATGCGAGATTCAACTCCATAAGTCAGTTCACGTCGACCTTTTATGATTCTGATGGAATTTAGTGATTCTTTTTTCTTAGATATCATGGAGATTGGTCACAATGGGCGGCAATATACGGAAGATTCTCAGAGAAACGTGGAACACAATCTTCTGGTTATTGTTTTGGACATGTATATCTATTAATCTATATTTTGTATTTCTATATTGGTATGTATTTTCATTTTATTTTTAGAAGTCTTATTCAAAAATACCATCTTCTCAAGATAGTATCTATGAGAGGGTTATTGGGCATGATGATGATATTAATGAAAAAGTGGAAGAAGAGGGTGAAGAAATAAAAAAATTGAATCCTAAAATAATTAACAAGAATGGTTTGTGAATAGTTTACCAAAGAGAATGAGAAAGTTGGTAGAGTGTTTGTTAAAAGGTGGAGATGCATTAATTGAATTTCCATCATAGGTACAAAAAGAAAAGATCAAGGGTTTATCAAGATGTCAATAATTATTTTTTCTTTATATATTCTATTCACCATAGGTACAAAAAAAGTAAATGAGGATTACAAGAGACATATACGAACGACAAAAGTTAAATACTTTAATGCAACCTATATCATCTATTGAATTTCACCATTTATGTTAAAAGTTTTTTACTTATCTTAATTATTTTTTCACAAATTAGTATCACAAAGTCCATTCAATTCTTTGAAACTTAGAATATTATTAATATAAATTATTATTATTAGTTACATTATTAAATAAAATTCTAATTCGATATAAAATGAATCGAATTTGAATATACGAAACTCCAAATGAATTGAATTTGAATCTAGATTAGAAATTCGTTTAATATTCGATTCGGATTCGGATTCGAAAATTTTATAATGAATTGAATCTAAATATAGGTGGATTCGAATGTATTCGATTCGATTAGCACCCCTACTTCTAACGGGTACATCATTCGACCTTTGTAAATGGTCAAACCACCTTAAACGGTTCTCTCCCATCTTATCCTCTATCATGGGAATGTTACCGTAAATCTCGATATATTATTGCCTTGAATCCAACATTTCAAAAAGTTGGCTTTAACGTTTTTTTCTATGGTTAAACTCTGTAATGACTAACGTAGTACAACACTCAGGGACGAAGCCAGAAATATCTGTTGAGGGGGGCTGAGATATTATTTATTTGGGTCTCATTATCATCATATATCTTTTTCACTGTCAATATTTGTTGGATTTCAAAAATCATATATCTTTTTTAATAGCAGGTCCGGTAATTTCGGGGTCTGGGGCATCCCCTTGGGATTCGAACTAAGGTCCTTTAAGGTATAGGCACATTATACTACCAACAGACCATTCTTTGGGTTCAAAGATCATATAACTTATTATAAATGACTGCAAAGAATTTGGTTCTCAAATTTTAAAGTGGTTGTGCATAAATACACTTATAAAATTGTGATTATACACCATCATCCTTGACAATTTTGTATTAAGACAATTTTAATTCTACAAAATTCTTCATTTCATAGAAATACTTTTCTACTGTGTAATTCAAATCTAACTTTTAAAATAAAAAAATATTTTTCCATATATGCACTCTTTCTCAACCATTTATTCTTTTAAATACCTTATTCTCATCATGCATTCTAATAAACTCTTCCTCATGCTCCATTACCGTCATTAACCTAGTGCTAAAGCTTCATGCAATTACTGCAAGCTTATCTTTAGACGACCTCTCTTTTCTCCACATTAATCTTGACAAACTCACCATTGATTTGCTCCTATCATTTTGCCATTATGAGCTCATCATGTAAGCTCTTTGTGAACCT
Organism: Ottelia alismoides; assembly: GCA_037367405.1. Taxonomy (NCBI): domain Eukaryota; kingdom Viridiplantae; phylum Streptophyta; class Magnoliopsida; order Alismatales; family Hydrocharitaceae; genus Ottelia; species Ottelia alismoides. The sequence goes on along the minus strand of JAZKJV010006793.1, from coordinate 53,786 downwards.
GTTGTTTGATTACCCTTTCATCCTCCACAATAACATTGAGACCATAACATTGACCTATATGTTAAAACATTTCCAAATAATTAATCAATAAATCAATCACTATTTCAGTTAGTTCTGGATCTAAAATCTTATCTCCAAATGCTACAAAATTAAAGCAAAATCAAAAGGTATCAGAATAAATTTTAAGAATGGGTTCCGTTCTTTGAGATAAAATTTTAATATGTACTATCGTTGCATCTTCCTTATGTGTATTGAATTATTTGAATATTTTTCATATTTTCAATTTTTTTGAAAAATACTTCCGTAGATTTTTATAACTACATCATGATATTATGACATTCAAGTTTCTTCAGAAACAGAGACTCCTATGGCCTCCATCCAGTTGGGGTCGATTTCAATAATTCTGCAAACATTAAAACATGACTATCTGGATGGAGGTCGTATGCGTCTCTGTTTGAAACGAAATTTGAATGGCAATAGGGACATAGTGATGAACATCTACGGAGGAATTTAAAAAAATGGGAAAAGTGGGGTGGGGGAGCCAAGTTAGTTCCTCCTAGGGGGGAGGGGCAGTGAGCAGTGGCGGGGTGGCTCATCGGGTGGAGGGTGGGCGGGGGGCGGGGGGGGGGGGGGGGGGGGGTAGAGGAGGAACCCACACAGGCGCCACCTTCGCCCATGGAGGCCCGGGATCAAGGTAGAGGAGCCGCGACGGAGATGGAAGGTGATGCAAAGGCGAGGCTTTTGGCGTGGCTGAACCCATCCTCCAGGATCTGCAGGGTCTCTAGGTCCTCCGGCGGGAAGGACCGCCACAGCAAGGTCCTCACCTCCAAGGGCCTCCGCGACCGCCGGGTCCGCCTCTCCGTCGCCACTGCCATCCAATTCTACGACATCCAGGACCGCCTCGGCAGGGGGGGTTAGGGAGCAGCGGCGGCGGGGGGAGGGGGGAGCAGTGAGCGACGGTTGGGCGCAGGTGGCCTGTGCGTGGGTGCAGGGGAGATCAGGGGCGGATGGGTGCAAGGTAGGTAGCTGCAGGTGGCCTGCGTGGGTGCAGGGGAAGTCCGGCCACTGACGGGGGGGGGGGGGGAGGGGAGGCTTCGGGCAGGTGGTCGGAGGTGCTTCGAACAGGGGTGACGGTGCCGGGGGCTTCGAGCAGGCTCGACGGCGGGGCTGACGTGGGAGAGGGGAGTGACACTTACGGTAATTTTGATATATAAAATGGGTATAATGTAAAGGAAGACGACAAAATCTAGTTAGTTTTAATGGTCAAATGGATGGGTGATAACCACAGGGTCTTCAGGGTGAAGGTTAACAAGTTCACGGGGTCGGGGAGGAATTACGATGTTTCAAAGATCGTAGAGGTAATTGAAAAATATTATAGGGTCTGCCGGATAAAATCCCAATAAGAAATAAAATTTTTTGATGAAAAATAGGGCGGAGGTAGGCACATATAACCCATAATATATTTTGATGATTATTTTAGTAATCTTACTTTATAGATATGTTTATACATGTTGAAATTAGTTTGTATTTAAAAAAATAAGATCCAATGTATACAACATCTTAATAGTTATACTTTTTCTTATTCAAAACATATAATTGAGACATTCCTTGAGACTTGGGGGGCTAAGCACCCACCCGCCCCCCTGTGTCTCCGTCACTGACAACACTGTAGAGGGAGTACTTCTTTCCTAGATGCTCTTTGTGCAACCAAGAGTTGAATCCAAGGGGAAAATTGGCTAAGAATCATGATTGTATTCTTGTGATTCCATGGAAAAAATGAACAAAACATGCATTTAAATCTACAGAACCATCACCTCTCAAGGCACCCAACACGTCAAAACAAGCTGTGAATCCATGATTCTATTATCAAACATCTTAGAGGACCCAACCAGAGAAGGGATACATGTGAAAGAAAGAACCCTACGAAGGCAGAGAGAAAACGTAAGAAAAAAAGGTTAAAGAACAATTTGATGTGAACTCGCTGAGAGGAGGGGCAACAGGTGGAGGAAGGGCGCTCGCAGGGGCACGGAGGAGAAGGCTTGCTCGAGGAAGGGGGATTGTGTGGGAAATCGCTTGGAGGAGGAGTGCCCGCTGGATGGAACCTCGCTCGAAGGGGCACTCACTGGATGCTCACATAGCCGGGCAGGGACACATACACAATAGCGGATCCTTTCCCGCAGTAAGAACTGCTTGATGCTGATACTATCCAATCTTGTTCGTTTGGGCCTATTTGAATTGTGATCTAACTATTATCGGTTCCTCCTCTGTTTTGGTGCAGTAGAATTACGGCAATGATCATCGATGACACCACCAACACCCTCTCCATTGACTTGAGTCAATCAATCTCTGCAGAGGTTTTTCTGTCAGCGAAATCGACGGTAATATACTTAACTGCTGATGTATAGTCAACTGGCATTGATCATGCTTCTTTTGTAAATACTTTAGTGATACATCACTGCTTTAACTACCACTTCAGCACCAGCTGCTCCTCCCTTCTTCTCAGGAGCCCACAGCTCCAAAATTGTGGTACCAATCCCCATTGCCTCTTAAGAGGCTCCTAGTTCCAACCATACCGTCAATGCATGTTCTCTGTCAACCTTTTACAAGCCCCCTAGTACACGTCACACCTTTCTGTAGGCCCCCAACATATCAGCCTCCACCACTAGTCCCTGATGAGTTGGTTTCGAGCTAAATAAGCATGCTTGCATGTATTGGTATTTGTGGAGAGAATAAATGTTGGACATGTTAGACCACGGTGAACAATTATGCAGTAAATGTTATTGCAATTCACTCCTTAATCTGAAATAAGGAATAACTAATTTGTATAATAGATCCTTAGTACAATTAGGGTTATGTACCATTACCATGTTAATGATGATACAAATATTGATTCAAATGTTGAATTATAGAGGTTGTCGCTTGGATGACATCTAAAGAGTTGGATTGAGGACTCATAAAGCACCACCAAATAATTGTTAAGAGATGATCTCTGTCCTGAGAAGGAGATGGCATTCCTTCTCTAAAGGTTGATATCTGACCAACCTCTTGATGCAAGTCATCTGTGTAGGAATAGAGATTCGGAGTTGGCGGATGAGTAAGGTCAAAGAGTTGACTTAACAAGATCAAGATAACCAAGATCTACGTCGTATACTGTCACGATATAGGCATGCATCCTCTGATAAGATACAAATGTATTTCTATATGTTTGAATATGCACATTAGGAAGACCGATAGGTTGATGACCTAATCAAGGTTTATACACCGATGAGATGGTGCGCATACAAGGGCATATGAGTAGAACGATCTCTCTAAAGGATCATACATGTCCACTATTGAAGCGGAATACATGAGATCACTCATGAGGTATTGGAGCCAATCAAATTCCTTGCATGGTCATCTTGCTTTGGAAGCATGACAAGAATTTGTCGGTATGATATATGCTATTGGAAAGCATATAATTGGTACCAACTCCCAAGGACGAATGAGAAACTTAATGATAAAATCTTGAAGAAGACAAAACAATCTAAACCTTTGAATTTATTCTATATCTCAGTATGTACAATGTACGGGTATTAGGAATACTCAAGGGCGATGTGATACAAAATGATAGTATAACTATGACAATTCCATTCCAAGGGAGTGATTTTGGATTTTAGTAACTCCTATGTTGAAGTGGGTTTTTCGCGGGTCAAATATGTCCTCACGAGGTGAAGACAAAGTCATTGTGACGACCCATAAGGAACCCTACTTCATACAACAATTAACATATAATCAATAAATAAAGAAATGCAAAGTGTGTAGAGTGAAAATTTATTTTATTTAACTTTATAAAATGTGTGTACAGTGCAAGTATGTAATGCCTAACAGAGGGAGCAAATAATATAGATTGTGTAATGATGCGCAAAATTTGTCCTTCTCTTGTCTATTTATTTTCTTCTAGTATTGGGTTTTATATATATATATATATATATGTATGAATTTTTAGCTTTTGTATTTTCTTAATTTTTTTTATTTTTAAATTTTTATTTTACTTTTATATTTTCTGATTTTTAATTTTTTGGATTTTAAAAGATAAAATAAATGTTCAAGTAGTAATGAATAATATAGTCTAATATATAGATAAATATAGCTATAAATACTAAAAAACTAGGAAATAAAATATTTCTATGCTTTATATATTTTGTTACCATTTTTGAGATTTTTGGGAAATTTTTGTTGATTTTTAATAATTTTTTTAAAAAATCACAAAATAGGGATTAAATAAATAAGTTGAATTAATTTGAAGATGGAAAATAACAATAAATGTCAAAATGTTGCCAAATCTATATAATATATAGATAACAATATATATAATTGCAGAATATATATTAATATTTTTGGGGAATTTTCGTATTTTTATAGAATTTTTGGAGAATTTTTATTTTTATAATTTTCTTATTGTATTTTTAGAAATATTTGTTTAGGGGTACTAAATATTATAATAAGAAAATATTGTTTTTTTGGAATTTTATATACAATTTAATACTTTTTTATTTTTTAATGGTGATAAGGAATATTTGTTCACTTTTTTATTTTTAATAAATAGGAAAAATGTGCAAAATGCAAAACTAATTATATAACATAAAAGAGCATGCAAACAGTCACTTTATCCTATTTTTTCATAATTTTTGGAGCACGAGTGATATTTATAAAAGTAAACAAACAAGCACAAAAGTACTTAAACTAGCAATGGTATTTTTGCAATTAAAATTAAAGATAGGGGCACAATGCAAAATTGTCAAAAATATAAAACATATATATAAATTTTATTGACTAATTATAAATTACAAAAAAAACCATGGTTGTATCCCTGCAAATTGCCCAACTCATGTGACCGCATATGTGAGGTGAGCTGGCATGTACCGTAATATAATTAATAATAAATCCAGGGGAGGTCCATGCAAATTTTCCATATTTATTTACACTACGAAAATTCTTTATAGGATTAAAAAATAAAATAAAACAAAACATGAGGTGTATGTACAATTTACCCCTTATTTGGTGTGATCCAACGGTTAGAGATGATTCACTTAGGCACATCGAACGGTGGAGGAACCACTATACCACTTCACGATCAAACGCACATGATCAGATCTGACTTCTGATCAAATGGTGGAGGATGCTCAGATCGAACGATGACTATAGGGTCTGGAACAGGAACTCCATCAGATGGTGTAGCCTCATTCCTCAAGAACAGGGAATAACATTGGTCATGTTCTTCATGATGATCGAAAAATTCGTGAAACCAAGATCTGGGTGAGATAGAGATCATTCTCGGGTCGTTGCGACTCGGATCGAGAGAATCGGTCAATAAGAAAAATATAAGACCACCAAATCGAAAGATAAAGCAAGAAAATCAAATAGCGGTCTCACTATTTTATTAACCTAGTATAGCGATCAGGGTCGGACTCAAGGAGCACAGGATGGCCGAGATGGCCTACGAAGTAGTCAAAAACGATAAAATAAGGAAGAAAATATTTTTGTCAGATTTTAATGGTTTTTTAATTTTTTTGTGTTTTTAATTATGTAAGAAAATGGGAAAACAAGCAAGTTCAATAATTTATATAAACACCTAAAAATGCACAGAAAATTCAAACAAAATTGTTTTTGTGTTTTTATGTTTTTAAGTATTTTTGGTAATTTTCTAGGAATTTTTTCAATTTTTATTTGATTTTCTAAAAATGGAGAAACATGAAAACAATGGGTTACTGTGCAGCCAGATGAAAGACCAATTAAAAATACATAATTGGCCTATAAAAATCTGGAGATAATTTTTATGAAAAATATATACCAAGAGTAAGCTACAGAAAAAGAGTTTGCATTTTTTTGAATTTTATAGAATTTTTAATGATTTTTATAATATTTTTAGGGTTTTCAATTTTTATGGGTTTTATAAATCCTAATAAGCCAAAAATTAGAAAGATGCTAGAAAACCACTAAACTAACTACTCTTGATTTTTTTAGAATTTTTAGAAAAGTTTTTATATTTTTCTTTGATTTTCATTTTCAAACAGTAGCAAAAATACGTGTTTTTGAATTTTTAAAATAAAAAGAAATAAAAATGTCCCAAAATAGTGAAATTTTTACACAGTGCCAGGAGCCACATGTCCAAATTTCACTCGATTTGGAGTTTATTTGCTATTTTATCCAACAAATAAAAGAGCTACAACACACAGGGACTTAAATGTAAGAAAACATAGTTCGGGGGCTAGATATTAACTTGTGCAAAAACTTTAGGGTTCAAGGTGCAAAAATCCCAACAATCAGCACATGTTCAATTAAAACCATGCACAAGGGTATAAACGCAAATTTCAAAAACTAAATTTCATTCCATAAGATAAACAAACCCCAAACCCATAAATGCAAAATGTCCAAAATAACACGTGACGAAGCAAGTGTTCCACGTAGGCAGGGACTAAAATGCAAATAAAGTAAACATAGGGTCCCAGATGCAAATTATCCAAAATAAAAACAACGCACTAAAATATTTACAAGACTATTCTATAAATGCAGAAAAAAGAGGGGGCCTAAATGAAATTAGCCCTTTATAAATGATCGACGGTCGAGGGGGGTCCACGTGCTGATCGGATGGTGGAGAGCTGCGAATACCCCTTCGTTGATCGACGCTCCAGACGCAATCTTGGGCTCGATCCGATGGCTGCACGCGACCCTCAGATGGATCAACGCCTGGAGACCTCCCGCGGATGGACGGTGACGATCTAATCTGGGGCGGGGGTCTCGATAGGACGGTGGCTGAAGGTCCTCCAAGAACTCCTCGCCGGCGAGGTTCGCTGGCCCAGTTCACGTGGTGGAGGGGGCCTCCTGAGCTGCTGAGATGGGGAGAAGAATGGTGGAGGTCGTCCGCAGCTCCTGGCGCACTCCGATGAAGCCGAGGAGCTCTGGAGAGCTCCGGCAACGAAGGAGGCGCGAAGCTCCTGTGCCTGAATGTTCGGACCCCCAGATGGGCCCCTTTCAACCCGCAAGCTGCACAAAACGACTCTTGGGTCGAGGGCAAAGTGCCTTGACCCGGTGAGCGGTGGAATCGATGATCGGATGAGGTGGGGCGAAGGTCTTCGGCAAGGCGACGGCGATGGGGACCTGAGTTCCTACTCCGGGGCAAGTCAGGTTGATCGGAGGGGTGTAGAAGATAGAGAGGAGTCTCATGAACGTGAATCGAAGGTCGGATGAGCAAATGGATGGTCAGATCGAAGTGAATCAGCCGGAGAAGGCCAACAGCGTGAATTGGGCGAAATCGGAAATTAACCTAACCTAGGGGAAACCGAGGGTACCTGACGGCTGCAATCGACTGTGCTGGGGCTAAGGAAGCTCCTGGGGTCGTCGCCTCGATGGATCGTCGGGGCCAGAGGCTTGAGCTCGCTTGGCGGTGGAGCACGACGGTGAAACCACCGGATCAGTGGCTGCAGACCTTCCCTCCTCGCTGCGACACTCTCCTCCGATAGCTGTCACTCTAGGGAGAGGAATGGAGCTCCTGGGATTGGAAGATGATGGCCGAAGATGATTGCAAAGTGCGGCGGAGCTCGAGTAAATAGTGGTAGGGGTCCGGCTAACATGGAGTTGGGTAAGCGATTGGGAAGCACGGATCCCTAAAAAGATCCCCGAGTGAGGGTCTTGGATCAGTCAGCTATAATTGGGGCTCGGGGTTTTAGGACATGGCGATCAGATCAGCTCGTGAAAATTTGGAGAAGTCGGGTCGGCGAACACGGATCCGGGTCGAGTGGTCCGGGGGGGGGGGGGGGGAGTTGACCGAGGGTCAAACATCCCCCGTGGACCAATCAGAAGTCGCCATTTATTAAATATTTGAAAATTCATTTTAAATTAGTAAACGATTTTATTTCGAAAAAGTTTGAACATGAAAAATGTTTATTATTTTTCAGATTATTTTTTCATGATTTTTATTTTTTTTGAAAAATAAATAATGTATTTACATTATATTATTATATATAGGTATATATACATATGTATTTTTTATTTTTAATTGTTTATTTTTGTATAATTATTACAATTTTATATTTTATTTATTTACAACATAAAATTTGGAATAAAAAGGTATTTTTATTTTAATTTTTATGATTTATTTACATGGGTTAAATAAATAGGTTTATATACCTATGTACATGGTATATATATACAAGGTGGAGATTGATTTTTATTATTTTATTTTTTTATTTTGATTTTTCTGATTTTTATTTTATTTTTATAAATATGTACACAATATGAGAAATACCTTTTATTTTTATTTTGAGGAAAATAAATTTATTTATATACATAGGGTTATGTACACCATGATTGACCTTATCTCCCTCTACTTGGTTTCTTTTCCGGTCAGGCCCATGCTGAGACCTCTCTTGGGATTAGGTCGCTCAATATTTATTTTAAATATTTCCCTCTTTTTCTTGTGTTTCTTTATTCCTTTATTTTTACACAAAAACTTGCTAATTATGCATAATTACAAGATGCATGCATTTTGACAATTTATGATATTTACACATATTTACATGGCATTTTGCTGAGATTTCTAGCTAAAATAAAGGAATAAAGGGTGATGAATGGGGATTCATCACCCCCCTATACTTTACTTTTGCTAGTCCCTTAGCAAACACTTATTTGAAAAAGAAGTGCAAAAGAGGAAGAAAAAGAAAAAGAGGAGAAATCACGGTTGATTATTAAACTTTCCTTCATTAAATTGAAATATGGAGCTCAGTCAGACCTTTGGATTATTAATGTGTCGGAACCTTATTTGGACTTAAGCTTAAAACTTAACAGCCTCTAAGTTCCACCAATCTATGGTCAAGACTCCTCAATAAACCAGATCAGAACAAGTATACATACACAAACTCTAATGACCATGAATCTTTCCTTGTACGGTGTAAGTGATATGTAGCTCCCCACCTCAGAAGTAATAAAGAAACAACCTCTCCGAACCTGGTAACTCCAATGCATAGGTCTAGCAACTCTTTCCTCGAGAAGCGGGGTATTCCCTTCTAAGTTCAAGTGCAACCAGCTCAAGAAGAGGGGGAAGAAGAGAATGGACCATGACCAGTGTAGCCATGTATCCTTGGGAGCTCTAACCAGTGTAGCTGAGTCTCCTGCTGCAAGCTTCATGAGATGGTCATGTATAACATAAGATTTTGCAAACTTTTGATTTTCAAACATTTTAGAAACATTTTATACTATATACATAATTTTGATATGAAAATATGTACAAACTATTTAAACAAATAGATTTTACAATCATTTGTACAAAAATAATTTTTATAAATAAATAGGTACGTGCAAGAAGAATTTTATGTACAAGGGAATTTTTAATTTTTTATGGATTTTTAGCCATTTTTATTTATTAACACACTCACACAAAGTAGGAGTTATGGCTAAAGTATATATGAAATATATACACACCCCCTATACTTAGCTCGAACGATGTCCTCAGAGTGATCAAGAGCGATGAAGAAGACATAACTCGTGCTTAGTATAGGGAAGTGAAAAGGAATGGCTATATACAAGAATGAATGAATAGAATGAAGAGGACTCGGTGTTTCCCCCTATACTTAGGATCAAGTAATCCTAAGTATAGCAAGCTGTACATGAAGGGAAATCCGAGTGGAAGGATGTACAGGGTATACCCCCCAATACTTAGGGTAAAATATCCCTAAGTATAGGCAGCAAAACAGAGGTAGAAAGAATCAATAAAATACCCGAGAGTCCTACACCCCCCATACTTAGGGTAAAGTACACCCTAAGTATAGCATAATCATAGGATGAGAAAAGAGGTGTGGGACTAAAGAATAGAGTGATATGGACAACTGGATCTATACAAGTCGGAAGAACAGTGATAATCATGCGTGAGATGTAATAGATGTGAGTCAAGAGACCACATGTCACGCAAAGTGAATCGGGGCATCATCAACGACCCGCGGCTCATGATCTAGATATGGCTTGAGCCGCTGGCCGTTCACACGAAAGGTAACATCAGGAGACAACTCAGATATATCAATACTCCCATTGTCATGTACCTTTCTAACCAAATAGGGTCCCTTCCATTTGCTTTGTAGCTTCCCTGGAAATAGACGAAGCCTAGCATTAAACAACCATATTCTCTGTCCTAGCTCAAACTGCTTGTGGCTGATATGAGAATCATGCCACTCCTTCACTCTCTCCTTGTAATGTAGGCTGTTTGAAAAGGCTGTATCACGTAGCTCCTCCATGGCTGCTAACTCTATCCTCCTCTGGTCTCCTACATGCTATGGATCCAAAAGTATATCTGTAACAGCCCAAAGTGACCTATGTCTCAGCTCAATAGGTTAATGGCATGGATTTCCATAAACGAGGCGAAAGGGAGATGTACCCAAAGGAGTCTTGAAAGACGTCCTATATGACCACAGAACCGAGTCCAAAAGCTGTGACCAATTCCTTTCGGTCAGGGCGGACGACTTTCTGCAATATAGTCTTGATCTCCCTGTTCAACACTTTAGCAAGACCATTCGTCTGAGGGTGGTATGGAGTGGCAACTCGATGGTCTATGCTGAACTCGTTAGCAAGGGACTTTACCTTGTCGTTGACGAAATGAGACCCCCCGTTAGATATCAACACTCGAGGTACCCCGAATCGTGAAATGATATTCTTCCTAAAAAATCTGCAAACAGTCCTAGGATCTGCGGTTCGGGTGGGGATGGCCTCAACCTAACGATTCTCATAATCCACGGCCAACAGAATGTACTCGAATCCTTGACTCCTAGGGAATGGACCCATGAAATCGATGCCCCATGCATCAAAAACCTCACAGAAGTGTATGGGCTACATCGGCATCATATCACGCTATCCACAAGTGCCCATCCTCTGACAGTTAGTACACCTCTTCATGAACTCATCAGAGTCCTTGAAGAGAATAGGCCACCATAGGCCAGATTGGAGCACTTTCTGTGCCGTTCTCCCCCCAGAGTGATGTCCTCCTGCCTTAAGCTTGTGGCAGTAAGTAAGGACGCTGTGATGCTCCTCCTGAGGAATGCACCGACGCCAGATACTATCCCCTCCCTCATGGTAAAGGATTGGATCCTCCCAATGGTAAAACTTGGCCTTCGCGAGGAAGGTCTCAAGTTTCTGTCTGGGCCAATCTTGTGGAACTTTCATGGCGACAAGATAGTTCACAATATTGGTATACCATGGGAGAGAGTCGATAGCAAGGATCGCCTCATATGGGAAGGTCTTACAAATAGGCTCAATCTGCTCAGAATCCTCAAGATACTCTAATCGGGAGAGATGATCTGCCACCACATTCTTGACTCCAGGCTTATCCTTAATCTCTATATCAAACTCCTGGAGTAGAAGGATCCATCTGCTCAATCTGGCTTTGGCATCCTTCTTTGCCATGAGGTACCTGATGGCGGTATGATCAGTGTAAATGGTCTCTCTAGATCCAATGATGTAAGATCTGAACTTATCTAGGGTGAAAACTACGGCTAGCATCTCCTTCTCAGTGACTGTATAGTTCCGCTGTGCGACATACAATGTACGGCTAGCGTAGTGAATAGCAAATGGGACTCCATCCCTCCTCTGTCCCAGCATGGACCCCACTGTAAAATCGGAGGCATCCGTCATGATCTTGAATGGGAGAGACCAATCGGGTGGCTTGAGAACAGGAGCCTCTACAACACTGCTCTTGAGAGTCTCAAATGTCAATAGACACTTATCATCTACAAGGAACTCGATGTCTTTCGTCAGCAGGCCAGTCAACGGTCGGGCAATCCTACTAAAATCATGAATGAAGCGCTTGTAGAAACCGACGTGCCCCAGAAAAGACCGTAACTGCCGCAAGTTGGACGGTGGATTGAGTTTTCTAATGAAATCCACCATGGCCGGATCAACCTCCATGCCCCTGTTGGAGATGATATGTCCAAGCACCATCCCCTGAGTCACCATGAAGTGACTCTTCTCCCAAGACAACACAAGATGAACCTTTATGCATCGCTCAAAGACTCAGTCTAGGCAGTCAAGATAAGAATCGAATCCGTCACCGTAGATCGAGAAATCATCCATGATGACCTCCAAGCACTCCCCCACCATGTCCGAAAAGATGGACAACATGCGTATCTAGAATGTCGTCGGAGCGTTGCACAATCCAAATGGCATGCGTCTGAAAGCATATGTCCCGAAGTGACAGGTGAAGGTGGTCTTGTCCTGGTCCTCGGGCGCGATGGCCACCTGATTATAATCGGAGTACCCATCCAAGAAATAGTAATGGCTTTTCCCTGCCAGCCTCTCAATAATATGATCGATAAAGGGCAGGGGAAATGATCCTTCTTGGTGGCCTGGTTCAACCGTCTGTAGTCCACACAGACCCGCCAAGAAGTGGGTACCCGGATAGCGATCTCCTCTCCAGACTCACTGACAACTATAGTTATGCCCGTCTTCTTGGGCACCACATGCAATGGACTGACCCACTTGGAGTCGGAGATGGGGTAGATAAAATCGGCGCTCCACCATTTCGAGATCTCCTTCATGACAACCTCTCGAAGATTCGGGTTCAACCACCACTGGAACTCATGCGACGACTTTGCCTCCTCCTCGAGATAGATATGGTGGGAGCACAGAGCCGGACTGATCCCCTGGAGATCGGATACACTCCATCCTATCGCCTTGCGGTTCTTTTCAAGAACCCCCATCTGACGGGATTCTTGCTCTCCAGTCAGATCAGCGGAGATAATGACTGGGTACATCTCATGCTCACCCGCAAGGAACCTATACTTCAGCGACAATAGTAGCGGCTTCAGCTCTGGACAAGTAGGTGCTGGCAAATCTGGCTTCAGAAAGGTCTGAGTGAACGCTGCCAAATCTGCATGGGAGAATGAGAACTCTTGCTCACAATCTGAATCTAGAGAAGGCTGCTCGACTAGACTGTCTCTGCTCTGCACGGAATCAACCTCCTCCCTAGTTGTAGGTTCAGTGGAAGTCAGACATGGTATCAAATCATCGAACTCTGCCCAATCAATATCTAACTACGAGGGATCTGTATCATACTCACAAAAATTTGTCTCACGGTCGGAAACCGGCTCTACTGCCTGAAATGTATCCTCGACCAGGAATGCGCTCTCCAAGATCTCCTCTGCTGGCGTCTCTACATCAGCGAACTCTGAAAGTGAGAGGATGGCCTGTGCGACTGGATCTGCCCAAACTACCTCGTCATCTATAATCACAAAATCACAGTCCTGGTGGATGTCTCGCCCCGCCTCTGTCATCTGCTCTGAATCGGAAGTCGGCTCTGAGCAAACTGAATCTCTGGCTCTAGTCTCCTCGATCGTCTCTATTTGTATACTCTTGCCCTCGTGCGAAAGTACACGTTCCCGCTATCATGGTCGGACACTGCCTTGGCTGTGGCCAAGAACGAGCGTCCTAGAACGATCGGGGTATCAATCATAGACTCAGGGATCTCCATGTCCAACACAACGAAGTCCACGGAGAATTTCAGGCCCTGAATCGTGACGATAACATCCTTCAACAACCCCTTCAGCCTCTTGACAGATCGATCAACAAACTGAAGGACCGTCCTGGTCTGTCGTAGAGGGCCCAACTCGAAGTGGTCGAGAAGGGCTGCCGGAAGTAGGTTGATCGAAGAACCACTATCTACTAGAGTGCGGTCGAACCTCTACTCATGGATGTGGCATCTGACATACGGGGCTCCTGCATCTGAGCTCTTGGCTGGCAGCTGGTTTTGAATCGCGAAACACGTGGCACGAGTAAGCACATGGATCTCTGACTGATGGTTCCTCCTCTTCCTCCTAACTGTGGTCCTGTCTCTGAGTGATCTCTGGAGTAGAGGGATGTGCTCCAAGGCCTTCTGAAGAGTCAACTGTATATGGAATCTATCTATCATCTGTTGGCTGAACTCTATCTTGTGATTCTTTTTCTGATTTTCTATTTTCTTCCCCTTTGCCATATGAAGTGCTCGTGGAAAGGGGATCACATGGTCCTTCTTAGATGAAGGACTAGGAGAGGGCATGGCATGCTCATGAACAACAGAATCCACACAAACATCATCAAGCAACACATGTGGATCCGAAAATAACAAACCCTTTCCTTTATTTCCAGAAACGTCCTAAGATACATGTACAGACAGAAAGACAACATGACTAGCAGAAGTAGAAATGGTGGCCTCAGTACCACCCTCGGCATATCGTCTCACGGCATCAGTACTACGCTCTGGCTCAGCAACTGTGGTGGCGTCAGTACCACCTCCTCCATCTTGTGAAGCGACGACCTCAGTACCGTCGGCTGGATCAACATCCATGGTGGCATCAGTATCACCGTCATCATCTCTCGCGGCCTCAGCACTGCGCTCCTCCTCGCCTGGCGCTCCTGTAGTGACGTGGGATCGTCACTCAGATGAGGCGCCGCCTGCTGGCATCCTACCGCTCCTAAGTGTAACAAAATCAGCATCAAACATGTATGCAGACAAATCACCAAATGAATCACTAGGAGTGGTAATCTCTGTGAGCTCTACCTGCTCAGACTTCCTCTTCAGGTTGTTCGGATTTGGCTCAATATGGGTAGGGATGGCGGCCTTCCCTCTCACGATCTCCCGCATCTCCTGGCGGAACTCATCCATCTCCCATCTATAGGTAGCCTGCTGCTCTGTCATGAGGCGGGCTAGGTCGTCTAAGGCGGGGTTCTCATAGGCTGGCCCATGAGAACCTGATAGGGGGCCTTACTGGTAGTGAGGCTGCTGCTGGTGTGGGTGAGAGGGGTACTGCTGTGGATGATACTGCTGCTGGGGAGGCTGATCTCGCCTCCACGGTTGTCTCTGCTGGTAGGGACGAGGGCCATACTGGGATGACTGCTGCTGCTGATGCTGGTGTACTGGGTGCTGGGGCTGCTGGTGCTCTCGCTGATGGCAGTACTGGCCACCCTGAACTGGAGGTTGCTGCTGGGAACTGGCACCTCCGGTTGACCAACGAAATCCGGGATGGTCTCGTCAGATACCGGGATGGGGTCGATCGTACCAAATCCCGTTGACATCCATCAACGGCTCCAGCTTGTAGGGGGTGGTGGGAGTACTGCCAGGGGCTGATCTGGCTGGTAGACTACCATCGGAGTGTCTGGGGGTGGTGGTGACTGGTAGTACGGTTGTGGCTGATGGTACGGCTCCGCCTATACAAGGCGAACCAATCTAGGCTGACTGGAGTGCTGGGACGAGCTACCACTGCTGCTCGGATCTCCTTGTGCCTGAAGATGGGGCTGAGAAGCCGTCTGTGCCTCCTGGAGACACATGAGCCGTGTCTTCAGGTCACTCAGTGTCTGTGCCATATGATCTATCTGAGATATGCCCTGGCACTGCTTCTTCTCTATCAGCTCGATCTGATCCAGCTTCTCGCTGATGATGTCCATGTCTGCGACTGTGGACTCAGCCTGTGCGGCTGCCGCGGATGAAGTGGAAGGCCCGACATCAATCCGTGCTATCCTCTGGTACTGCATGATCTATGGCTGTGGGCGTCCCTGAGTGTAGAGTCGGGTCTGGGACATCACCGTATAGTTCTCGGCCATCTCCTCGTAGATGGCCCATACCTAATCATCATACTTGACGAAGTAGGAACCGCCACAAGAAGCGTTCACCAGGCCCTGCAGCTCTGGTGTCAACCCGCAGAAGAAGCTTTGAACTAGGTTCGTTTTCGTGTTATCGTGGTGCGGGCATCAGTCGGTGAGCTCTCGAAACCTCTCCCATGCCTCGTGAAACTGCTCATTGGGTAGCATGGAGAAGTTGATGATCAGGGCCCTCGCTGCATTGGCCCGCCCGAGTAGATAGTACTTGTTCAAATACTCGGTGCAGAGCTGCTCCCAGGTGTACATAGATCTCCCTAAGTGCTTCAGCCAGTTGGCTGCTCTGTCGGCCAAGGAGAAAGGAGAAGCAATCATCCTGATGGTATCCTCGTCCACCTGACGATCGTGGACTGTGCTGCAGATCATCTCGAACTCCTAGAGATGAAGTTGGAGCTCCTTAGTGGCGAGCCCGTGGAAGCGGGGAAGAAGCTAAAGTGTGTTAGGGGGGAACTTGAAGTCCCCCACGATAGCAGGAAGAACCACCCACCGGTGTGTCAGTGTCGATCCGGGGTTGTGCAACTCCCGCATCGATCTCGGCTCTGCTGTCGGCTGCTCTGGTCCCTCTGGCTGATCTGGGCCTCTCCGTTCCTCGGCTCGCGGCTGATCTGCTGCTGCTCTCAGTCTCTCCATCTCTCTCCTCATCTCTACCATGAAAGCTCACTGATCACATCTGTCTCTGCATGGTCTCGAGGGAAGCTAACATGGTGGTGTTGATCGCACCCTGGTCCAGAACATATGTGGTCGTCTCTGTCCTCTGACCATCGGTGTGCTCCTCACTGCTGGACATGGTCTCTCCAAAGGCAAAAGAACCAAACTCAGATGCCGAAATATCATATGTCTGCTGTCTCGCATTTGGCACTGGTAACTCAGGAATAGAAGAAGGGTGGTCAAGGGGGAACAGGGTGGAATCGAACTCGGGTTCGGAGAGCTGGTCTGGGCTCTCACGAACCAACCTAGATGAACGGGTTGGAGTGCTAAAGAGCGGTGCAGCCAGAGGCTGCCTAAGGGACCTCCTTCCCATCATCTTGATCTTGCGAGCCGGACGGATGAGATCTGGAAACACACAAGATGAGAAAACAAACCCCGAATTCACCTACTCTACGCTGAGCTGAAGATCGTAAGAGCTCGGTCAATTATCTTGTCAATTTTATTTAGGTGATCATGTCAGGATATCAGAGCAGTTACATGACCTGATAGGAATCCAATCCGCCTACTAGACTGTCTTGTATAAAAGGTCGGTAATCTGATCGGGGCTCGGATGTGGCTCTAGCCTAGTGTGCGGGTCACTCTCTCGCACATCCAAACCAGACAACGAGGGGGTTGCTCTCCCCAAGACAAATTTTTAGGTGAGGTGTCTTTTAGGGTCGAGTGTGTTTAGCAGTCCCAATTTTATGGTTTTTCTTTTTTAGGTATTTTACAAGCAAACAACTCCTAATGAATTTTTCAGTTATCCTGATTATTTTAAGCCCAAAAATCAGGGGGAGAAGATGAAAAAGCCGATGTGCGAAAATCAATGATGCATGCAGAGTAAGAAATGCGTACCTGACTTTGGCAGTCTACATGCAGAGTGATATGCACATAAAATAAAGACAGAATATAAACTACCTATATGATGCACGAGAATCCGGCCTTAAGCGGAACAATTTCTACACGTGAAGAACGTTAGCCGGCTAATCAAACATAAATCCGGAGTCCTATCTTGGGAGCCACTTAGTGTCCGCTACAACGGATCCTGTACGCGCTGTATGTGACTCCTCAAGGCACGTGGACTAGAGTCTAATTAATCCAGCTTTTTCTTGTGATTTAATTAATTAGGTCCAGTTAACATCTATGGGTACTGGCAGATAATTAAGTATTTGGATCCTAATTAAGTACGTCACAATAAGTGAAAATCCTAAGCTAAAGCCAAAACAGCGTAAATCAAATAAGCAGTAAATAAACGGTCAAAAATCAAAACCGTCGAAAACCGCGGTGAGGTCCCCTGAGCACACCGGTACTCGGCGAAACAGACCTCGATATCATCCAAGTGTCCAAGTCTCTGTCCCTGTATTATTAAAATAAAATATCTGCTGAAAAAATAATCTAAACTAAACTACGGCTAATTCCCGCAGCTATTCTGCGGCTCCCGCACTTCGGTTCTCCTCCTCGTGCTCTCCTGCGACTTCGTATAGAAGGAAGCCGCCTCTGAATCTCGCGGTTGCTTCGGCTTCCGAAAAAGTTACCTCGGTCCTCGAGCCCTCGCAAGAAACAGAAACAGAAGTGTGTCAGTCTAGATTATTGAAAATATATGTAAATAATATAAGATAAAAACTATCTACACAACTATGTACAAAAAGCCACGAAAAGCAAAAATGACTACTAAGCCGTGCTCCTCGGCAACGACGCCATTTTGATGACCAAAAAATCCATGAAATCAAGATCCAGGTGAGGTAGAGATCACTCTCGGGTCGTTGCAAACCGGATCGAGAGAATTGGTCAACAAGAAAAAATAAGACCACCAAATCAAAAGATAAATCAAGAAAATCAAATAGCGGTGTCGCTATTTTATTAACCTAGTATAACGACCAGGGTCGGACTCAAGGAGCACGGGATGACCGAGATGGCCTACGAAGTAGTCAAAAATGATAAAATAAGGAAGAAAATGTTTTAGGTGGATTTTAATGGTTTTTATTTTTTTTATGTTTTTAATTGTAAGAAAATGGGAAAACAAGCAAGTTCAACAATTTATCTAAACACCCAAAAATGAACAGAGAATTCAAATAAAATTGTTTTTGTGTTTTTTATGTTTTTAAGTGTTTTTGATAATTTTCTAGGAATTTTTCAATTTTTATTTGATTTTCTAAAAATGGAGAAAGAGGAAAATAGTGGGTTACTGTGCAACCAGAGATGAAAGACCAATTAAAAATACATAATTGATCTATAAAAATCTGAAGACAATTTTTATGAAAAATATATACAAAAACTAAGCTACAGAAAAAGAGTTTGTATTTTTTGAATTTTATAGAACTTTTAATGTTTTTTATAAGATTTTTAGGGTTTTTCAATTTTTATGGGTTTTATAAATCCAAATAAGCCAAACATTGGACAGAAGCTCCGCTAAACTAACTACTCCTGATTTTTTTTGAATTTTTAGAAAAGTTTTTATATTTTTTCTTTGATTTTCATTTTCAAATAGTAGCAAAAATACGTGTTTTTGAATTTTTAAAAATAACAAAAAGCAATAAAAATGTCCCAAAAATAGTGAAATATTTACACAGTGGCAGGAGCCACGTATCCAAATTTCACTCGATTTGGAGTTTATTTGCTATTTTATCCAACAAATAAAAGAGCTACATCACATATGGACCTAAATGTAAGAAATCATAGTTCGGGGGCTAGATATTAACACGTGCGAACACTTTAGGGTTCAAAGTGCAAAAATCCCAAACAATCAGCACATGTTCAATTAAAACCACACACAAGGGTATAAATGTAAATTTCAGAAACTAAATTTCATTCCATAACATAAACAAACCCCAAGCCCATACATGCAAAATGTCCAAAATAGCACGTGACGAAGCACATGTTCCACGTAGACAGGGACTAACATGCAAATAAAGTAAACATAGGATCCCAGATGCAAATTATCTAAAATAAAAACAACACACTAAAATATTTACAGGACTATTCTGTAAATGTAGAGAAAGGAGGGGCCTAAATGAAATTACCGCTTTATTAATGATCGACGGTTGAGGGGGGTCCATGTGCTAATCGGACGGTGGAGAGCTGCGGATACCCCTTCGTTGATCGACGCTCCAGATGCAATCTTGGGCTCGATCTGATGGCTGCACGTGACCCTCAGATGGATCAATGGCTGGGGAGCTCCCGCAGATGGACGGTGACGATCTAATCTGGGGCGGGGGTCTCGATCGGACAGTGGCTGAAGGTCCTCCAAGAACTCCTCACCGGCGAGGTTCGCCGGCCCAGTACACGCGGTGGAGGGGGCCTCCTGAGCTGCAGAGATGGGGAGAAGAATGGTCGAGGTCGTCCGCAGCTCCTGGCGCACTCCGATGAAGCCGAGGAGCTCTGGAGAGCTCCGACGACGAAGGAGGCGTGAAGCTCCTGTGCCTGAATGTTCGGACCCCCTGATGGGGCCCTTTCAACATGCAAGCTGCACATAAGGACTCCTGGGTCGAGGGCAAAGTGCCTCGACCCGGTGAGCGGTGGAATCGATGATCGGATGAGGTGGGGCGGAGGTCTCTGGCGAGGCGACGGCGATGAGGACCTGAGTTCCTGCTCCGGGACGAGTCAGGTTGATCGGAGGGGTGTAGAAGATGGAGAGGAGTCTCTGAATGTTAATCGAAGGTCGAATGAGCAAATGGATGGTCAGATCGAAGTGAATCAGCCGGCGAAGGCCGACGGCACGAATCGGGCGAAATCAGAAATTAACCTAACCTAGGGGAAACCGGGGGTACCTAATGGCTGCAATCGACTATGCTCGGGCTAAGGAAGCTCCTGGGGTTATCTCCTCGATGGCTCGTCGGGGCCAGAGGCTCGAGCTCGCTCGATGGCGGAGCACGCCGGTGAAACCACCAGATCATTGGCTGCAGACCTTCCCTGCTCACTACGACACTCTCCTCTGATAGCTATCACTCTAGGGAGAGGAATGGAGCTCCTGGGATTGGAAGATGATAGCCAAAGATGATTGAAAAGTGCGGAGGAGCTCGGCTAAATAGTGGTAGGGGTCCAGCTAACATGGAGTCGGGCAGGTGATTGGGAATCACCGATCCCTAAAAAGATCCCCGGGCGAGGTTCTTGGATTAGTTAGCTATATCGGGGCCCGGGGTTTTAGGATATGGCAATCGGATCAGTTCGTGAAAATTTGGAGAAGTCAGGTCGGCGAACACGGATCCGGGTCGAGTGGTCCAGGGGGGGAGTTGACCGGGGGTCAACATCCCCCGTGGACCAATCAAAAGCCGCCATTTATTAAATATTTGAAAATTCATTTTAAATTGGTAAACAATTTTATTTCGTAAAAGTTTGAACATGAAAAATGTGTACTATTTTTCAAATTATTTTTTCATGATTTTTATTTATTTTTTTGAAAAATAAATTACGTATTTTCGTTATATTATTATTATTATATATATATATGTATATATACTTTTGTATTTTTTATTTTTATTTTTAATTGTTTATTTTTGTATAATTATTCCAATTTTATATTTTATTTATTTACAAAATAAAATTTGGAATAAAAAGGTATTTTTATTTTATTTTGATTTATTTACATGAGTTAAATAAATAGGTTTATATACCTATGTACATGGTATATATATAGAAGGTGGAGATTGATTTTTATTATTTTTCTTTTGATTATGAGCTTTCTTATTTTTATTTTATTTTTACAAATATGTACACAATATAAGAAACACCTTTTTATTTTTATTTTGAGGAAAATAAATTTATTTATATACATAGGGTTATGTACACCATAATTGACCTTATCTCCCTCTACTTGGTTTCTTTTGCGGTTAGGCCCATGTTGAGCCCTTCCTTGGGATTAGGTCGCTCAATATTTATTTTAAATATTTCCCTCTTTTTCTTGTGTTTCTTAATTCCTTTATTTTCACACAAAAACATGCTAATTATGCATAAATTACAAGATGCATGCATTTTGACAATTTATGATATTTACACATATTTACATGGTATTTTGCTGAGATTTCTAGCTAAAATAAAGGAATAAAGGGTGATGAATGGGGATTCATCACTTCCCTCTTCCTTTGATTCATCGTCTCCCAAGACTAAATCCAGTTGCTGAAATGCTCGAAAGGGTCTCGGTAATGCTCCGCAGCAAGAGGAACCATCGAGAAGATCCAAGACCCATCGGTGGGGTCCTGGTACGTCGATGAAGCAAGGGCACATGTAGAATGAGTTCTTGGGGGCAATTGGCCCCAGTTAGGATCGCCTCCTCCAGGGACCTACAAGATTAAGCATGGAAAGCAAGGGTGACGACTCCTTGGCTTTTATTTGGGTGAGATAATCGAAAGGGGAGGTGTGACGATGATGCTCAGGCGAAAGGTAGAGGATTTGGCGTCGATACGCTGATTCACGAAGGATCAAGTTGGGTTAGAGTGGTCAAGAGGTGAAGAAATGAAGGGGGAAGGTTGTGAGGTGTATGAGGCAATTGGACAAGGGGTGTACAATGATGGGACGATGGCAGAAGCTCCAGAGATCTGGTATACTTTAAACCCTAAAGATTACGCTACTAGAGATGATAAAAATATGAAATGAAAACTAAAATATGCATGGAAAAGATGTGCGAAGAAAATACCTAAGTTATCAGATCGAACTTGGTGGTGAGACCACAAAGCAGAGGACATCACTGGAGCAAGCTTCGACAACAGGGTTAAAACCAAACGTCGCTTCATGCACGCTGCAGACTTATCATAGATTGAGCTGTCACTAAGCTAACGTGGCCATGCAATGGCATGAGGGTTCCAACCGATGAAGTCAAGCCAGAAAAAAAAGGTGAAGGTGGGGGTATTCAGGTGAAGGTTTGAGGATCAAAAGATCGATGATGCATGACCAATATGTTATATCTACATAAGAACTAAGTGTATAGAGAGAGTGACGGTTGTATGGGGAACATATTTGGTGAAGCGGTCGAGGATATTCAAGTGACAAATGATGCGTGAAAAGTAGGATAAAGAGGAGGTGTTGAGTTCTAACTACGTCGGCAGGGGAGGATCATGTAGTTGACCTGGGGTCAACACATGGTGGACTCCCATTACTAATAGGTTATATCTACAGGAGACCTAAGTGTATGGTGAGAGTGACGGTTGTATGGAGAACATACTTGGTGAAGTGCTCGAGGAGATTCAAGTGATAGATGATGCATGAAAAATTGGACAAGAGGAGGTGTCGAGTTCTAACAACGTTAGCAGGGGAGGATCATGTAGTTGACCTGGGGTCAACACATGGTGGACTCCCATTACCAATAGGTTATATCTACAGGATACCTAAGTGTATGGAGAGAGTGAAGGTTGTATGGGGAACATATTTGATGAAGCGCTCGAGGAGATTCAAGTAACAGATGATGCGTGAAAAAATGGAGAAAGAGGAGGTGTCGAGTTCTAACAACGTCGGCAGGGGAGGATCTTGTAGTTGACCTGGGGTCAACACAGGGTGGACTCCCATTGGTCCACTTATGACATAATACGATAAAACCGAGATAAAATATTAAATAAATAAAAATAAAATAGTAAATGAATTATTAAATTTGTTTTTAAAACGTAAAAAGTATTCATTATTTTATATAGTATATTATTGTGATTTTTATTTATTTACATTATTTATTGTAATTTACTTTTTACAAGCATATCTATAGGTATATTGACCTATGTTTTGTGTATATTATTTTTACTTTGTATTTTAAATTTTATTGTTTTATACACTTAATTTATATATTATAACTTATTTAAAGACACATAAATATATATTTTTATATTTTTTTGAGTTTTTTATACACTTAAATAAATAGATATATATTATATTTGTATAAGTTTAGCATATTCATCTATGTATTTTGTATATTATTTTATTCTAGTATTTTCTTTATGATTTAATTTTATTCTAAATATGTACATATACTACGAATAATATTTACAAATTCTAAAACTATAAAAGAATGGAAATTTTAAAGAATAAATAAAATAAATATTTTATTAAGGTAAACTATACAATAGTATCCAAAATCTAACTTTTGTTCAAATTAAATGAAACCACGCTAATAAAAAGTTATACACAATTAAAGTTGATTTTGGTGTATTTCAAGTTCATATGGAGAAGATATGGGTATGAGAAGTTTGAGTTTTGGAATTTTATTCCGAGTATAAAATGTACTCTGTGTATTATTTCTGTATGAAATTAATTTTGTTTTTTTATATATTTTTATTTACAACTTTCATGTACAAAATTTCTTTAATAAATAATAAATAGTAAAATTGGTACCAAAATGCATTATTGGAGAATAAAAATGAAGGTTTTATTGTGTTTTTGACCCTCATCTCCCCCTACTTTATTCCTTTTTGACCCAGTCATCATAATGCCTAGGTCGCAAGGTTTAGGATCATAAAATACCTTTGATATTTTATTTCTTTTTTTATTTATTCTTTTATTTTATATTTAAATAATGTATTTTATAAAATATTTATACAATGATCAATGAATGTTAATTTATGCAAAAAAAATATGTGCATGCATTTAGCTAGTGAAAGAATAAATGTGACGAAATGGAGGTACATCAACCCCTATACTTACCTTTGCAAGTCCCTAGAAAACACATATGCTTATAAGTGCATAAAAAGAAAATAAAGAAAAGAAAAGGAAAGAACTTGGATTATTTTTAACTTTCAAACTTGTCTTCATAAAATAAAAGTTTGGAGCTTAAGTCGGACCTTTCGATTGTTTGTGCGATCGGAACCTTATTAGAAATCAGATTTAAAACATAACAACCTTTGAAATACACGAAACTCTACTCAAGTCATCTCAATAGCCATGTCAGAATAAGTCAACTCATATGCAAACCCTTATGACTATGAATCTATCTTGGACAGTGTGTGTGATATGTAGCTCTCCTTGGCTGAAGCGGTAAAAGTCAATCTTCTCCATCATGGTAACCAATCTGACAACTCTTTCCTCAAGAAGTAGGGTATTCCCTTTTAAGTTCAAGTACAACCAGCTCAGGAAGAGGAGGTAGAGAGAAAATTGGACGGTAGCCAGTGTAGCTACCTATCCTAGGATGCTTGACCAGTGAAGCCAAGTCATCTGGCTCCAGGCTCACATATATATGACTTTGGAGCTCAAGCTTGCTTATTGGCTATACATTTTATTGATATACATACTCCAACATGCATTTTATTTTCATCCAGTCAAATGTAAACTTTTTTAGAGTTTTATTTTGTATTTTTAACACTATATAAAACAACATTTACATAAGGACTTTTCCCTCTTGAGACAGTTGATATCCCTCGTTTGAAGCTTTATTGCAAGCCGCAACTTCTGTCTTTAGACCTCTTCACTACTGGATCGTGTTGGGGTACAATGGCCATAAATGTGTGACTTTCGATGTTTCCATTGGCTTGTGTCTCATGCCGATAAATCCAACCCTCTATCACTTCAACTAAGGTGAGCAAAGTGTAAGGTGCGGGTGTGCAAGATAGGTCATTGTCAACAAGAGACATGTACGTGCTCCAAAATATTCTACTTAGGTAGTCAAGACAACACCGAACCAAGTTTCGTGGCCTCAAAGAATTAAGTCTAGCAGACCTAAAGTATCTCAATTCCAATTCCTATAAGGTTCTAGTGATTAAGTGGATTAAGGTCCAACCAAGCTCTTATCTTCAGATTCTTGTCCAATTATTAATCTCAATCCGAAAATACATATTCTATGCACAATGCAGGAAAACTAATTTTGTGATCAATTTTTTGAATTTGATCTTTTTATGGATTTTTGAAAAACGTATTGCAAATTTTTATGCGATTTTTGAGAAGGGTTTTGAAAATGTTTTTGAGATTTTTAATTTTGCAAATTTTTAGGGACTTTTAAAAACAAAAAAAGTTTTTAGAACAAAGGGGATATGTACATATATTTACACGGGAGTATGTTTTGTTATTTATAAGAATTGAATTTTAGGAATTTATAGGATTGTATATACAAGGTTTGTAAAGGATATTTATTTACTTGAATTATGTACATAGTTCTCAAAATAATTGGAAAAGATTTTTGCAAACATTTTTGAAAACTTTATTTACAAACTAATTTTACAAATAATTTTTACAAATATTTTACAAAATTTAAAATATTTTGCACAGATTTTTAATATTATGTATAGATTTTTTAGACTATTTTTGCAATCATTTTTCAAACCATTTGTAAATAGATTTTCAAAATATTTTATTTCTAACAAAGAAAGAATTTTTTACAAACAAAACATATTTACAAAGGTTGAAACATTTTACAAAAGATTTTCCAAATAGTTTCCAAAACATTTTGCAAATAATTTTCAAATGATTTTCAAAAAGATTTTCAAACCATTTTCAAACATTTTGTAAAAATATTTTTACCTGGCTTATTAATCGGTTTATCCAAATAATTTTAATGAATTTTATACAAGCGTGTTCTTTACACTTAATTAATTGTATTTTAGTCGTACTTATTGAAAATATGAAAGTATGAGTTATGGCTAATGTATATACAACATATATACAACCCCCCCAATACTTAGCTTGAGCTATGTCCTCATAGATCGGAGAGAAAAAGATAATACATAACTTGAACTGAGAATAAAATAACATATACTATAATGACCGAATAAAGTATGAAAGAATTAAGAAATGAATGACTGAGAAGTCTATTGCCCCTCTATACTTAGGATTACTTAATGCTTAGTATAACAAACTGTATTCTATATGCATGGAGGGTTGAGGGTGGGAATGAACAGATTAGGGGCTCAACATGTCTCCCCTTATACTCAGTGTAAAATATCCCTAAGTATAGACAGAAAATCATCAAGAGAGGAGACAAGTGAGGGGATCAATGAGAACTAGTAAAAAGAAAAATAAATGCATTGATGGAATCTATGCATCAATCCCCCTATACTTAGGGTAAGATATCCTTAAGTATAGGCAACAAATGGAGTGATGAAATGGGGCGAAAAGAACAACATAATAGGTGCACCCCTTATACTTAGGATATAGTATATCATAAGTATAAACACATAGACATGGAGAATGATTTAGGGTACACAATACACACAAGAGAAAGAAAGAATAAAAGACGAAACATGTATATACATGAGTAAAGAATGGTGAAGTACAAGATGGTATCAGACAATCGAATACCATACTCTCATTGTCATCTCCTTGTGAGAATGATGACATAGTCAGAAAAGAACGACACTCGAATATGCAATCAAGTGGGTGTCTACCACCAGGAAAAACAGATCAAAAACTAAGCCAGGATCCGGTAGCAGGAAATAAAACATCGGCTCATAAGAACAAATGTGAAGGAACAAATCCAATACAATCGGATGTGGAGGAGGAAGGATCAGTACAAAATCCTCCATGTCAATCATAGTCCCAATGAGATACGAAAAGTGAAGAACATGTGACTCTCTACGCAGTTGACATCCGACGGACATAAGGTCGAAAGATCAAGAACATACTGAATACCATAAGGCACGTCTCAACCTTGTGCGGGTCATCAAGGTTAGTAGACTCAGATGGGTCAATGATCTCAAAAAAAATAGAAGACTCAATCTCTTGAACTGGTAAATCGGATACACAACCAGATATGTGACCGGGTGCACAAATAAGAAGACTTGGATTCATGCTCTACCAGATCAGAGACGCAAAAGTGAAACCGAATACCTACAAAATGATGTATCCTCCCGCAGATAACCCTCAAGGAGTAATACGTGTTATGCAACGAATACTCAGAACAGAACTCACCCTTGCGAGGGACATCAAGGAAATAAGACTCAAAGGAATCAGATCCATCAGACAGATTAGTGGAGGTGGTCTTAGCAGGTGAAAGATCGGTTGCTCAGCAGGAGAGACCGGAAGTCAAGAAATTATCGTAGTCTCTCACAGATAACCCTCGGAGAGCACTGAGAACTTGGCGGGGAATAATACGCAAAATCTGACTCGTCCTTGCTAGGATCGTCAAGGAGAGAAGACTCAAAGGAGCCCAATCAGCTAGGGTGAATGATCTCGCATTCCGACAGATCGGACACACAATTAGACAACGAGACCAAAAGCACATATTAGATGACTCGGTTTCATGCTCCACCAGACAGGACGCACAAGCAGTGAGTGAAACCGATCATAAAGTAATTGTTGCATTCTTCCGTAGATAGCCCTCGGGGAGTAATGCAAACTAAATCAATGACATTAGGTAAGTGTTGACATCTAAACTTAGGTCCTCCAAATAATGATCAATCATCAATCAGCGGGAGGGCATAAGACTATGGGAGGGACACAAATCAACAAGTCAGTCACAATGCAATCCCTCAGACAATCATATCAACAGAAATGGACCAGATATCAGATGAAGATCCTCTAAGTGCCTAGTGGGGATAGGAAAGGCATCAGATAGAGGATAGATCAGCCAATAAGATGAGTGAACCTTGTGGGTCTCGAGCATTGTCGCTTTGAAGCACATAAAGAGATAGCACATCAGACATCTGAATCAAGACATGCGGAATCGAATAAGAGATCGTACAGTCACAACGCAAGGAAGCATCATCAAACCATCGGGAAGAAATCACGTCCTCAACCCGATGTGTGATATCAAAAATCCTCAACAAAGAATCACATATATAATTGTGCAAAACAGAATCCTCAATAATATATATGCACATATTAGATCCATGATTCACCAAAGAGAGCACACTCATCTCAGCTATAATCTCATCTACCTGGCTTTCTTAAATAATAAATGCAATCTAAACATCGATATGGGTCTTACAACACAACACTCCTGGGTGAAATAAGAGATGACATGGAAGGGAATGAGGAGGACGTGTGAGGTCGGAAGTAATAGAGATAAAATTGTGGTCCAAGAAGAGAGTCTTCTTGAACCGAACTAGAGATCAAGTAATATGGGTAAGAAGAAAGCCATAAAATCTGGCTGCTAAAGTGAAGGTCAAAACCTAGTATTACGACACCTGATAGAAAGGAAAAGGACTTAAGAAACAAAAAGAAGAAAAGAAAAGACTCGGGCGTTGATAACTCAAAGAGAAGATGAACTTAATGGACCAAAGTCGCAAACAATGTACAAAGCAAACTCCATTTCACCTACTCAACATAGTGAAGACCGAGGATGACGGTCATTTTATCTTTTCAATTTTAGGGTTAGGTGATTTTCAAACAGATGTGTAGTATCTTATAGTAACCATACCCAAGTCAATGAACCACACCTTCTTGAGTACGAATTACTTCATCTATGGTTGGAGGCAAGTGCTTGGAGCAAGTAACATGGCCCAAGAGCCAATTCAAGCGCTTAGGGCACAAGTTCAGGGTTGGGGGCTCTAGTCCTTAAGTGTGCGTGCCTCAGTCGGTCAGAATACAACCTGCATCCAATGTTTATTTTAAAAGTCAAGTAGAGTTAGCACTCTCAATTTTATTTTAGGTTATCACTATTTTGGAATTTTTCAATACAATCACCTAACGAGTTTTCAATTCTATTAACATCCTAGGTGATCAAAATCAAAGGGAGAATGTTGGAAAAGAAATGCAAGTTGGGAATCAACGATGCATGCATAGTCAGAAGACTTACAATGCTTCCCAACTCTCTCCTTGTGGAATGCATAATAGAATTGAAAACTATCATGTATGAAATGCAAATCGATGAAATCACCCTGGAATAGAATATGTCATTATCGTGAAGCACCAGTGTCAATTATTCAAAAATGAACCCAAGAGTCCAGTCTTGGAGACACCTTAGTACCCGCTACAATTGGTCCTACTAGAGTTGTATCGTGCCTCTCTCGACATGTGAGTTCAAATATAAATAGTTGACAATTAGATTTGACTAAGTCCAAGCATGAACCTATAGGTACATGCATTTTAACTAGGTCTTTGGAACTAATCTATTGAAAAATCGTAAATTATCCTTCTTAATTCAACCGGATTAATGATTAAATTTAATGATGTCGTTGCAGTTGGGTAAAATTGGACTTATCAAAACCACTTTGATAAATATGTCAATTAAACGCAAGTGGTAATTTTTTTTATTTTGTTTGGGCAAGCCCAAGGTTGAACTCAGGGAGGCAGCTTTCTCCTTAGATTAATTTAAAGTCGATTCAGATGTTAGGTTTTCAAGAGAATTTTTATGCATTTGAAAATGCAATGCAATCTTGGACAAATTCGAGGGTTAAAATGTGAATATGATCAAGTTAAGTCCAAAAATTCTCAAACTTGGCCAGAATGTTGATTATGAAGAAATTCCGCTACCCTAATTTTGTTTGGAATTTGTCGACTCTTTATGAAATAACTGTGAATTAAAATTGAATGATGGGTGATTTTCAGAAAATTAATTTTAATAAATTCCAAATGTCAATATTTTTCAGAAACTAATTTATCCTAGATAGGTCTATGTAAGAAATATCCAGAAATGTTTAATTTCCTAAAAATACTAAGTGAAGAATTAATTGAAAATGAATTATAAAAATCACCAATTCATTTTTTTGCAACCTCGATATGCGTACGAATCATGTGATTTTTGGGCACAATGTAGAAATACTTAAACTCTACCTATTTTGATTTTTTCACAATCTTTAGAGCAACAATTAATTTAATAATCAATTAAAGGCAAACAGTGGATAAAATATGCTATTTTCCACTAAAAGAATTATATTAAATAATTTAAGCTCACAAAAATATAACAAGCATTCACAATGATAAAGCCTAAGATGTTCTACAACTTGGAATTTTTAGAGTGACAAAACAATGACAAAATGATGTTTAAATGACAAGATGAATGCAGGGTTCTATATGCAAATATAGAAATGAAAATTGAAAAGACAAATATACTGACAAGGATTTTTATTCAATTACCTAGAAACTGGGGGGTAACGACAATTTTCCTGAGGGGGCATGTGATGCACGTGATCTCCAGGAGCGGGGACTTATGCGCGAAAGCCTTGAAGTAGAGGGGCGTCAATGCAATTTCACCAAGTTGCCACGTGTATCGCACGTGATATCCTACTACTAGATGTTCTTTGCGAATGCCAGTTCTGCGGGGGGTATTGACACAAATATGGCACCCAACACGTGTACCTCATGTACGGATGAGCTGGGGATGTTGGCACAAAACTCGAGGATGGTCGACTCTAGAGCCTCAGCCTAGTGTTGATGTCGGCAAGTGTGTTCGCAAAGACGAGGTGTGTTGCTGGCATCAAGATCAGAGGCTTGTGGTGATCGTGCGAAATGGCAGCTAGAGGAGCACAATGGAGAGGCAGAGTGGAGAACGATCGATAGACAAACGACCGACGAAGGGGCACGAGATGACTGGAGGCTGATCGATGGCGGTGCCTTGCGGTGAAAGAGAGCTGCTGTAGAGTGCTCAGATGGTGAGGCAGAGCCGAGCACGGAGGACTCCATCTCTCACAAGGGTTATCGCTCGTCCGATGACCCTTCAACTATCATCTGAAGGGCTGCAACGACTCTCTCTCTCCTACTCTCAATCTTGGCGAATGATTGCAACAGAATGGAGGGGATCCTTTTTAAAGGAGGTTGGCAATGGTGGGGTATGGGAGAGATGGAGCGAGTGGCGCATGGGACACAGGGGGTTCGTGCATGGGTATGGAGGAGAGTAAACATGGGGGAAATGGGTGTTGTGCGCAGCAGGTGCGGGCGGCAGTTGCACGTTGGATGGAGGAGGATGAGTTGTACACCGCCGCAAAAGGCAGGGAGACCGTTCGGTGTAGAGAGAGAGAGAGAGCGAGGGAGAGAGCAGCGAATGCGGGGTGTTTGTGCTCGAGGCATGGAACTCGGAGGTAGAGGCGCGCACCGCGCGAAGTGGGGGAGGTGCGTCGCGCGACCCAGGATGCAGGTGGGGGGTAAGAAGGTCACGTGTTGCACACATGACCAGACTGGGCATGAGGGATGGTGCCACGTGGCATGCTGGAATGCGGCCACGTGGCACCTATTTTTATTAATTTTTTAAATAAATAATTAAAGTAAGTAAAAATATGGGCGACACGTGGTGACTCCAGGAGCCGCCACGTGTTGCTCCTAGAAAAATCGAAATTAAAAACAAAAGAAAAGTTAAAAAAGAAATATCAAAAGAGGTCATATTAAAAAGTGATAAACATGAAAGTTTGCTCGTCTCGATGAGATCTACAACTTTTGTAAAGGGTCGAAAATCAAAAGAAGTCATATTTACAAAGTGTAGCTTTGGGTGGTACCTTATAGGTATAAAATACCGTATTTTTATCTTTTGCTATTTTTTTGCCATTTTTAATTCAAGAAAAATCAAAATAAAAATAGAGAAAATGTGAAAGGAATATTTACAAACTAATCTATTTTTTTGGATTTTTGATAATTAAGAAAATAAAAAGATAAAATACAAGTGCATTTTCGTCAATATGTACAATATATAATAGGGTCCCAAAACCCAAGTTTCACTTACGATCTCTGATTTCAATGAAATTGGTCCTGTTTTGAAGATCTTTGAATGTATATTACTTTAAAAATGAGTAGACCTAAATCGGACACTGCATGAGAGAGATATGCACATTTTAAGGTTTAAAGTTTTAGAGGATTTGGGTTTTATTGGACAAATTTACAAGTTTGTATTTTTTTTGATATTTTTCCTTTGTTAGAGTTAGTAATATATATACTATAGAGTTGATTTTATTAGATTTGGAGTTAGTATAAAATATATACAAATAGGTGATTTTATCTAATATAGAGGTGAATATTTACAAGTGAATTTGGCTCCTTATTTAACGCAAATGTGAATGCTAAAATGCATATATTATTTACACATGTATGAATGCTAATTATCCAATATAAATGGAAATATGCAGCTAATTATTAGGGAACAAAGCTCTATTTTCAACTTTTAGAGTGATGAATCACAGATTCATCAACCCTCTATACTTAAACCTTGCTCGTCGTCGAGCAACTAAAATGAAATGCAAGAGTGAAATGATTTTGGGTTCCATACCAATGTCATGAATAAAAGGTGAAAATGGAACTTGACTCAACCTTGGGATTAATAGTGTAGCGGAAACTTATTGGGATCTGAATTTAAGACCTAACAACCTTTAAGTTCAACAAGTCTTCTATTCAAGACGCCTCAATAATCAGGGCAGAACAAATCCTCATACACAAATTTCTGATGACTATGAATCTTACTTATACTGTGTAAGTGAAATATAGCTCTCCACATCAGAAATGGTAAAGAAACAACCTCCTCTAACATGGTAACTCTAATTCCCCGGTCTAGTAACTCTTTCCTGGAGGAGCGGGGTATTCCCTTCTAAGTTCAAGTGCGACTGGCTCAAGAAGAGGGAGTCGAGAGGATAATGGACGGTAATCAATGTAACTACCTATCCTAGGATGCTTGACCAGTGTAGCCAAATCATCCATCTGCAAGCTTTGAAGCTTTTCTTCTCTTTTTTTTTTTCCATTTTTCCATCCTTTTATATACATTCCGGCAGGTATTTTACTTTATAATCAGGCGTGTCCACTTTTGAAGATTCTGCATTTTTTTCTTTCTTCTTTTTTTTTGAAATATATACAAGGTGCATCATGTACATAAGGAGTCTTTCTCCTTGAGCCAGTAGACTATCCCTCTTTTGAAGTTTATTGCAATCCACAGCATTCTGTCCATAGACGTCAACACCACCAGACTAGGTTGAGACGCACTACCCTCCCTAGAGGAGGACTGATGTTTCCACCCGTGTGCTACTCCAAGCCAAAGGATTCTACCTCCTCACTACCTCATTAATGAAGAGCTATGTGCATGGTGCTTGTTCAAGTTAGGTCAGTGTCTAAAAGAATCGTTCGTATGCATGAAATATTATACTTGGACCAGTCAAGATGACGTGAACATAGACTTGTAGACACAAAGAATTAAGTCGCTTGACCTGAAAAATTTTAACTCCAGTTCCTATAAGGTTCCTCTGAAATTAGGTAGATTAAGGTCAAATCAAATTCATCCTCAACATCTATTCATAACTTAGTTCAGAACCCACTAAATTTTCACTTTGCATATGCTATATATGCAAATGAGATGCAGATGACCTGCTACAGCGATGAATGAATGATGAGTCGTTGAGCACGTGGTTTAATTTACGTTTGTTGTAGTACGTGTACTTAGCGAATCAGTCAGAACTGAGAGAAGATCTTTGTAAAGAGTGTCTCAGCTTTAATTTATATCCCGGGCAAGTTCGGGGTCGAACACATGGAGGCAAAGGAACAACTTCATGTTAATTCAAAAATTTAGATCTAGGTTTCCAATGCGGATTTTTTGTATTTTTTAATGCAAAATGAATGGAAAATGCGCAATGTAGGTGACTTAAGACAATAAGAAAACCCACAATTAGGCTATTAATTTTCATATGAAATTAATCAGATTTATCCAAATTTTATTTTTCTTAGAATCATAAACCAGTGATGAATACAAAAAACATTTTTTGGAATTTTAGGAGTTAAAAATAAACAATGAAAATGCACACTTTTTTATGAGTTTTTTCACATTTTTCACACAAAAAGGCTGCAAAAATTATGAAAAATTTATTGAAGTTAAAACATTATGCAAGGAGGGTACATTAATTTTTTTGGTATTTGTCAAGAAAATATGATTTTTTATGTAATTTTTAATGGAAATAGAGTGACAGTGAGTAATTAATTTCTAACAAATCCACATTATCAAATTAATCAGAATGCGAATTATCTCAAAAAGATATTTAAATGAATAATCCATGAGAGTTCAAATTCCGCATATAGATGTGTGTGGATTTAATTAAAACCATTTACTAAAATCACTCTACAATTTATTTAAGGCACAAGACACCACCCGTGATGGAGTAGTAGGTGCTTGGCAGCACGATGGGTATGGTGAGGCACGGGCTGGCCTGGAGGGAGTCACAGGCTGCCACACACGGTAGTGCGCTGGAAGGCAGCAGTGAGCGACCGCGTACGACGGTGCAGGCAGCGACGGAAGGAGGGCTTGCTGCGGCGGGCGTGGGGGCTGTAGTTTTTTTTATTTTTTTGATTTTTTGTCTAAATTATTTTTTTAATTTTTCTTGAATATAATAGAAAATAAAAATAGTGGTAGAGAGGGATAATGAAGAATATGATGGAGGTGATGGTGTGATGGTGATATATAAAAACAATAAAAGAGATAATGTTAGATAACATAAAATAATAAGGGAAATGAAAGGGGATACTTACCTGATGTTCGCCGGATTTACGTAGCAGCTACGCTGGCCTCCTATCATCGCCTCAGTTCGATTGGCGAAATAAAAATCGGAGAAGCTATGCGATCTCGATGGAGAACTCGTGACGGGGGGATGTTGGTCGCCGCAGATCTCGCCTAAAGGAGGTCGTCGTTTGAGGAAGATGATAAGCCGCTGTCACCGACACCAAATTCCAAGCTCTCACCTTTCTCTATAAATATGTCAGATGGGGAAAAATGAGGATGAATAGAAGAATAAAAATAGAAGAAGAATGGGAGTTAGAGAGATGTTGGAAAGGTGTAGTTTGAATGAGAGGTTAAAAAATGGTGTAGTGGAATGGAGGTTGAGAGAAGAATTGGTGGTTAATGGAAGAAAGCGGAAGTTACTATAGAGAATGTGAATTAAATAAAATACAATAAAAATAGGCTACTAAAAAGGGAGAATAAAATAAAGAGAGAAAAAGTGCATAATTTACAAAAGAAGACAAACAACAAGTACATGTTTTTTTATTTTTCTAATTTTATTTTTTGTATTTTTTAGAAAAGATATTTACAATAGAAAAATACAATAAAATACTAGGAATAAAATACAACACAACAATTATTTTTTTGTATTTTTAGTGATCAAGAAAGATAAAATAAAAAATGAAGAAAGAATG
Source organism: Ottelia alismoides (assembly GCA_037367405.1). Lineage (NCBI taxonomy): Eukaryota > Viridiplantae > Streptophyta > Magnoliopsida > Alismatales > Hydrocharitaceae > Ottelia > Ottelia alismoides. Next base: position 18,524 of record JAZKJV010006793.1, on the reverse strand, counting down.
AATATTTACACAATATACAATGTACATCTAGGTCCCAAAACTCAAATTTTGCAAATGAGCTCCGATTTTAACGAAACCACTTTCTTTGGATAGATAATTTTCTAACTTGAACTTTAAAAGTGAGTTTGGTGAATTTGGAGTTCATGGAGCGGGAAGTTGGACTTTACAACCTTTTCTCTTTGGGATCTAAAGGTATTTATTTGAGGTGAAATTTATTTCATATTTTTGGATTTTTATATACATTTTTATGAACAAGTTAGAAAAGAATTAGCCAAAAAGGAATTGAAATGAAATTATTAAAAATACATGAAGTTTTGGGCTATTCACAGGTGAACAACTCCTTTATTTTTGTGTCTTTTTATTGTTAATTTATTTTGTACAATATGATATACAATAATTAGTGTGTTTTATTTAAAAGAATTATTTTGTTAATTTAATTATTTTATGGACATTTATTTGAGAATTTACTCAGGGATTTTGCTAAGATCAAGATATTGAGATGATGAATCATGGATTCATCACCCACCTATACTTAAACTTTGCTAGTCCTCAAGCAAATAAAGGATGAATAAGTTGAATTAACCCCTGAGGGTGCATGTGAATACAAGACTTGATCCATTCAAGAACTCTGGGATTTAGAGATCCTAAAATTCTAAGTTGAACCAAGCTCTAGTCAAAAGGTATCCAATTTCATAATCATCAGACTCCCTCTGTATATATGTGTATATATATATAGTAGGGATATGACTTAAGTGTTGATTGCAGTTACAAGAGTAGAGTCGCAACGTCACCCAAGGTTCCAGTCCAAGAGGCTCTCCTAAGAACCCAATCCTCAACACTAGGGAATAAATCATTTCTTGCATCCAATCCACCATCTCTTTCGTTGTCAGACTAAAAAGTGTAGATGGAAGGTCAGTTGATGGAGGGCATAGGATTGTGTCATTTCTTCTCTCTCTCTCTCTCTCTTATTGGAACAAGGATCCTCTCGAGTGCCTTATTAACTCAACACATGTATTTTTTTATTGTTGATTAGTGTGTCCGTCAAGAGAAGTTGGAGTCATCTGCACTTATTTTTCTGGGAATACACCGAGGTGTGCCTTTTTTGAGTATCTATTATGCTGTCTAATTCCAAACTTGTAGCATTTACGATGCAGAACCTTTTTTTGGTGCAAGACCGACTCCTAGTCCTAATAGCGGTGGTCCAAGTGGACACTTTGAAATGGTTGGGAGCGCTCGCCTTTGGTGGAAGCTCTTTGATATTTGACTTTGTACGGTGAGAGATTTTCTTTCAACATTTTTTATTTATTTTCTTTGCTTTATTTTATGGCTAGCTTCACTGCTTTTACCAAAAGTTGATGTACACTGATCAACAGATTTTTCAGATTTCATCACACCCTGGCACATAGGTAAATGTCAAGAGATGGTATAAGAACCATGTTCTCATGCTGGCTAAAAGGTGTTGACAATCAGGTTTCACGAAGCCTTCATTGATTTATCCCATCCTCAAGCATTATCAAATCAAGTCCAAACTCAAATCCCTCATCCCAGTTCCTCAAGTGAAATTTCAACTCATCTCATCATAACTGCAGTCGTTTATGTGAGGTGCTGATCATATTCTTAAGGTAGAGACTAAGCATGCAATATAGCACACAAATCTTTCAAATAAGGGAAACATGAATAATTAAGTCAAGGACCCTAATGACTAAGGCTGGTTAACTCAAAATCTCAAGACCTCATAAACCAAGTGTTCTTGAACTTCACTAGTCTTGTGTGAATGTGAATGTATCAGGGAGTAAACTAACTTATTAGTTAGTTTTTTATGATTTTTTTTGTATTTTTTTGAAAAACAAAGAAAAAGAAGAAAGATGTTTTCTTTTTGAAAAAGGTTTGTGTTTTTTTAAAGAATTTTTCAAAAGAAAAGACACATTTTTTTGAAAAACTTTTTTTGAAAAGATTTTTTTCTGAGGTTTTTTTGGAAAAGTTTTTTATTAATTTTACCCATCCCGTAATTATTGTATAATATATACAAAAAATACGTGAAAGTACGAGCTATGGGCAAAGTATATATGTAATATATACACACATCCCCTATACTTAGCATGTGCTGTGTCCTCATGGCACTAGGTGACAAAAAGCTATAGCTCGTACTAAATATAAGTGGGTGAAAAGAATAGAAGAATATAAAAGTATGGGACAATACATAGCAGTCATCGGCCCCCCTATAGTTAAGCTATGGTCGGCCTAAGTATTAGATATAACACAAGATTGGGGAACCGATGAGGGTGGGAAAGAATATACAAGAAGAAATGGAGCAACTCAGGTCACTCACCCCCTATACTTAGGATCTAATCATCCTAAGTATAGCCACAAAATGAAAACGATACGGAACTGGGGCGAGTGATGCCAATCACGGGGGAGGGAGGGAAATAAAGAAAGGAAAATCTATACAATGAGGAGTGAGAATATACAAGGATCAGGAAGGTTTGTGACGAACCTTCTTGCGGGAGCGAGGTTGTGGGTAGTATTCACATGTGTTGCTATCAAAATCGTCCTAAAAAGAATAATAATAAGGTGTAAGGAACGTTCAACGAGGGTCGACACACGGCTGCTTACTCAAATATGGCTTCAGAACAGCCAACTGAGCTCACTCATATATATCACCTCATCCGGACCTGATGATGACTCAGAAAGTTCCTTCTCTGGTACGTCAAAGGTAACTTTCTTAGCCAGTTTTCTAGAACCTGTAGCATCAAGAAGAATAGGAGAGTGATACGTCTGGAGGAGTTCAGGAGAACACCTCAAGGAATTAATACTCTTCTTCTTCTTACCAGATGACCGACTAGAGGATGGAGCAACCGATTTATCAAGATTGGTTAATTTGGTCCCAGTTGTCTCTTTTGGTGTAGGTCTTGGATGTAGTGAGTTGCTGACCGGAGGTTCATCATCGAATGAGTCACCATATGCATTGTAATACTCCTGCATGATCAACACACGTCTCTGGTATGGCATAGTATTCTCAGTTGGCTTGGCCTTGATTGGATCATGCATAGGATCATCTAAAAAGTCAAGGAAATCAGAAATGATCGTGTCCGACTCAGGGGCAGCTGCTGGTTGTGATTCCTCTCTAGAAGTTGTCATGGTGGGGGTGATGCAAGCAGTGGGTGGTGTGGAGGAGTAGGGAGTCTCTGAACTAATGGTCGTCTTGACAGTCGGTATCTTAGGTGTAGTAGAGAGACATGACTCAACTGTATCTTGAAGTTCACGATTGTCTGCGACTTTACATGTTACCTTGGAATATCGTGTGTCCTCAAAGATCGGGTGAGGTCCGAGTGCTCCCAATGCAGTGAAATCGATCTCCCGAGTCTCGCAATCTATAGTTGCCTTAGCCAAGGCTAAGAACGGCTTCCCAAGAATGATCGGAGACTGGGTGAACTCTCCTCGGTGCTCAATGTTAATGATCATGAAATCTATCTACAATAGAGCACCTTGGAAAGTAACGATGACTGAAATGGTTTCTCTCAACCATTTATTAGACCAATCTGCCAACTGAATTATCTCTCTTGACTTTTTGGCAGATTCGAGTTTGAGCTTGGAAAATACAGAGGTCGGGAGGATATTAATCGGTGAGTCATCATCGATTCTTGCATGGGTGAAGGTGGTGTCTTTGATTTCACAATCAAATCTAGGCAAACGCTTCACTCTATGATGAATCCCAATTCATCACTCTTTACTCCTTTATTTTAGCTAGAAACCTTAGCCAAATACCATGTAAATGTGTGTAAATATCATAAGTTGCCAAAACACATGCATCATGTAAATATGCATAATTAGCATGTTTTTGGGTGAAAATAAAGGAATAAAGAAACAGAAGAAAAAGTGGGAAATATTTAGAATAAATATTGAGTGACCTAATCCCAAGGGAGGGCTCAGCATGTGCCTGACCGCAAAAGAACCCAAGTAGAGAGAGATAAGGTCAATCATGTGTGTACATAACCTCATGTGTATAAATAAAATTATTTTCCTCAAAATAAAAATTAAAAAGTATTTTTCATATTTTGTACATATTTGTAAAAATAAAATTAAAATAAAAATCAGAAAAATAAAAAGAAAATAAAAATCTCTTTCCCCCTTGTATATATACCATGTACATATGTATATAAGCCTATTTATTTAACCCATGTAAATAACTCATAAAAATAAAATAAAAATATCCTATTATTCCAAATTTTATGTTGAAATAAATAAAATATAAAATTAGAATAATTGTATAAAAATAAACAATTAAAAAATAAAAATAAAAAATACATATGTATATATACCTATATATAATAATAATATAATGTAAATATGTTATTTATTTTTCAAAAAAATAATTACAAATCACTAAAAAATACTTTGAAAATAAAAAACATTTTTCATGTTGAAAAGTTTTTAAAATAAAATCATCTACTATTTTTAATTGAATTTCTAAATAATTAATAAATGGAATTATTTCATTGGTCCACGGGGGATTGTTGACCCCCGGTCAACTCTCCCCCCAGGACCAACCAGGAGGATCTTGCGCCCTGACCCGTTTTCTCCTATTTTTCATGCATTGATATGATCACCATCAACCGAAACCCTGGGCCCCGATTATTCTTGAATCATCCCTAATCCTCGCCCGATCATCCTTCTAGGGATCCGAGCTCCGATCATCTCGTCGGATCTCCATTTTGACGGACCCCTAGCACTATAAAGGTTTTCCTCCGTCGCACATTCCACGCCATCTTTGGCTCCGCCCTTCCATCCCAGGAACTCCACTACCCTCCTTAGAGTGACAGCTATCTGAGGGCCATGTCGCAGTGAGGAGGAGGTGTCCCCAACCACAGATCCGGCGAACTCTTTTGCCGTGCGCCGTCGCGAGGTGCACCGGGCCTCGGGACCCAACGAACCCTTGAGGCAAAGACCCCAGGAGCTCCGCCAGCTCATCCACAGTCGACCTCAGCCATCAGGTAGTCCCGACACCCTCTAGCTTAGCCTAATTTCCATTTACGCCCAATCACGCCGCCGGCCAACATCGGCCGATTCCCACCGATCCGACCATTCATTCAATCATCTGACCATCGATTCACGATCATGAGACTCCTACCCACCTTCTTCACCCATCCGATCACCTTGGTTCGCCTTGGAACCAAGAAGTGTACCTCCATCGTCGTCGCCTCGCCGGAGGTCTTCGCTCCGACCCATCTGATCACCCATTCCACCCCTAACCGGGTCGAGGCACTTTGCCCTCGACCCAGGAGTCTTGCTGTGCCATTTTGCAGGTCAAAGGGGCCCATATGAGGGTCCAAAGGTTCGAGCACAACCACTTCAAGCCATCGGCGTCGCCGGGTAACTCCGGTGGTTCCCGACCTCATCGGAGATGCCCATCAGCTGCGGACCATCGTGACAGATCTTTTCCACATCTCAGCAGCCTCATTGGACCTCTCCACTATGCGTATCGAGCCGACGAAGTTCGCCGGCTAGCTGTTCTGGGAGGAGGTTCAGCGACCGTCCGATCGAAGCGCATCGCCCAGTTTAGATCTCGTCCGTCCATTTGCGAGGAGCTATCAGCCATCGGATTGCCAGAGGACCTCATCTAGAGCGTCCATCGACGAAGGGGTGCCCGTCTGAGTGTCTCCCAAGATAGGACTCCAGACTTTGGCTCGAGTACCCGGCTACTGTTCTTACGTGTAGAAATTTCTCTGCTAGGATCGGATTTTCGCGTGCATCATATAGGTAGTTCATATTCTGTCTTTTATTTTATGCGTGGATCACCCTGCATGTAGACTACTGGAGTTAGGTACGTATTTCTTACTCTGCATGCATCATTGATTCCCGCGCATCAGCTTTTTCGTCTTCTCCCCTGGTTTTTGGACTTAAAATAATCAAGAGAACCGAAAAATTCATTAGGCGTTGTTTGCTTTGAAAAATACTTAAAAAAGAAAAAAACTATAAAATTGGGACTGCTAAACAAACTCGACCCTAAAAGACACCTTACCTAAAAAAATCTATCTTGGGGAGAGCAACCCCCTCATTGTCTGGTTTGATTGCACGAGAGAGTGATCCGCACACTAGGCTAGAGCCACATCCGAGCCCCGATAAGACTACCGGCCTTTTATACGGAACAGTCTGGTTGGCGGATTGGATTCCTACAAGGTCACGTAACCGCTCTGATATCCTGACATGATCACCTAAAAAAATTGACAAGATAATTGATCGAGCTATTACGGTCTTCAGCTCAGCGTGAAATAGGTGAATCCGAGGTTTGTTTGCTCATCTTGTTTGTTTCCCAGATCTCATCCGCTCGACTCGCCAGATGAAGATGATGGGCAGGAGGTCCCTTAGGCAGCCTTTGGCTGCACTACTTTTTAGCACTCCAGCCCACTCATCTTGGTTGGTTCGTGAGAGCCCAGACCCGCTCTCCGAACCCGAGTTCGATTCGGCCCCGTTCCCCCTTGACCACCCTTCTTCTATTCCTGAGTTGCCAGTGCCATATGCGAGAAAACAGACTAATGATATTTCGGCACCTGAGTTTGAGTCTTTTGCCTTTGCAGAGTCCATGGCCAGCAGCGAGGATCACACCGAGGTTTAGAGGCCATAGACGACCAAATACGTACTGGACCAGGGTGCGATCAACACCACCATGTTAGCCTCTCTCGAGACGATGCAGAGACATATACAGGATCAGGGGGCTTTCATGGTGGAGATGAGGAGAGAGATGGAGAGGCTCCGAGAGCAGAGAGAGCAGCCGCGAGCCGATGGATGCAGGGGTCCAGACCAGCCGGCAGCAGCAACAGCAGATCCGAGACCGATGCGGGAGTTGCACAACCCCGGATCGATATTGACGCACCGGTGGGTGGTTCTTCCGGCGATCGTGGGGGACTTCAAGTTCCCCCTGAACACACTGTAGCTCCTACCCCGCTTCCACGGGCTTGCCACTAAGGAGCCCCATATTCATCTCTAGGAGTTCGAGATGATCTGCAGCACCGTCCACGATCGTCAGGTGGACGAGGGCACCATCCGGATGATTGCATTTCCTTTCTCCCTGGCCACAGAGCAGCCAACTGGCCGAAGCATTTGGGGAGATCTGTGTACACCTGGGAGCAGCTCCGCACCGAGTACTTGAACAAGTACTATCCACTTGGGCAGACCAATGCAGTAAGGGCCCTGATCAGCAACTTCTCCATGTTTCCCAACGAGCAGTTTCACGAGGCATGGGAGAGGTTTAGAGAGCTGACTGATAGATGCCCGCACCACGACATCACGAAGCTGAACCTAGTTCAGAGCTTCTTCTGCGGGTTGACACTAGAGCTGCAGGGCCTGGTGAACGCTTCTTGTGGCGATTCCTACTTCGCCAAGGATGATGATCAGGTCTGGGACATCTACGAGGAGATGACCAAGAACTACATAGTGATGTCGCAGACCCGACTCTACACTCAGGGATGCCCCCCGCCACAGACCGTGCAGTTTAAGAGGATAGCACGGGTCGACGCCGGTCCTTCCACTTCGTTAGCGGCAACCACACTGGCCGAGTCCACAGCCACCGACATGGGCATCATCAGCGAGAAGCTGGACCGGATGGAGCTGATAGAGAAGAAGCAGTGCCAGAGAATATCTCAGATGGATCAGATTGCACAGATGATGAGTGATCTGAAGACGCATGTCATGTGTCTCCAGGAGGCTCAGATGGCTTCTCAGCCCCGTCTTCAGGCACGAGGAGATCCGAGCAGCAGCGGTAGCTCGTCACAACGCTCCAGTCAGCCTAGACATGTTCACCTTGTACAGGCGGAGCCGTACCAGTAATCGCAACCTTACTACCAGTCACCACCTTCTCAGGACACTCAGATGGTGGTCTACCAGCTGGATCAACCCCTGGTAGTACTCCCGCCACCCTCCTACGAGCCGGAGCCGTTGATGGATGTCAACGGGATTTGGTACGACCGACCCCAGCCCAGTACCCGACGAGACCATCCCGGATTCCGTTGGTCAGCCGTGTTGGACATGTGAGCACACGGCGAGCCATTATGCAATAAATGTTATTGCAAATATCATTCCCTGATCTGAAATGAAGAATAAATAATTTGCATAATAGATCCCTCTGTACAATTAGGGTTGTATTAATGATCATACAACTGTTTATTCAATAATTGAATCATAGAGGCTGGTGCTTGGATGAATATCTAAAGAGTTATATTGAGGACTCATCAAGCACCGTCAAATGATTGTTAAGATGTGATCTCCAGCCTGAGTAGGAGATGGCAATCCTTTCTCACATAGGCTGATATCTGACCGACCTCTTGATGCATGTCCTCTGCATAGGAATAGAGATTCGGAGGTGTCAGATTAGTTAGGTCAAAGAGTTGACTTAACGAGATCGAGATAACCTAAGTCCTATGTTGAATGCTGTCACAGCATAGGCACGCATCCTCTGACCGGAGACAGATGTATTGCTATATGTCTGAGTATGTACATTTGGCAGACCAATAGGTTGATGACCTAACCAAGGTCTATACACCGGCGCGCTGGTGTGCATATAAGGGCATATGAGTAATACGATCTCTCAAAGGGATCATACAGGTTCATTACTGAACCGGAAGACATGAGCTCACTCATAAGATATTGGGAAGAATCAAATTCCGTGCACGGTCGTCTCGCTTTGGAAGCTTGACTGAATTTGTAGGTTTGATATATACTTTTTGAAAGTATATGATCAAGACCTAGGTATGATATATGCTTTTGGAAAGTATATGATCGATACCAAACCCAATGATCAAATGAGAAACTTAGTGATCAAACCCTGAAGAAGACAGTGTAAAATTGATCTTGATCTTCGGGTTGACTATGGGTCTTCCAGTATGTAGGATGTACAGGTATTGGAAATACCTGAGGGTGATGTGATCATAAACGATTGTATATCCATGACGCTTCCATTCTGAGGGAGTGATGAAACAGGTCTGGATTTTAGTGACTCCTTTCAGTAGAGAAGCAATCTGATCTTATCCAAGTGTTGGACATTGGTTTGAATGAGATTCAGATTTAATGAGAAGATTAGAATTGCGGTCTTGATTTAATCAAGCATCTATGGGAGGTTCGTAAGATCTGGATTTGAGATAAAATCTCAACGTCCAAGTCACTATACGTGGAACAATACAATCGCCCTGTCCTTATCTCCAAGTAGCTGCGGAGAAAGCACATTATTCTTGAAAGGGTTCAAGAATAATTCATTTGATGAAATGTATATCCAAGCAAGGACTTGATGATTAAATGAGATTTAATTATCAAGCATAATATGAATATGATTCATATTATTATCCAAGATAATTAAATGAGATTTAATTATCAAGGATTAGAGAATGTGGATAATACTATCCATAATATTTGTGTATTATAAATATGATTTATAATATACATATATTCAAGAGAGAGAAATTTAGTAAATAACATTTGTTAATTATTAAATGTGGATTAAATTCACATTTGTTAATTAACTGGAAATATCATTTACAAATTAGTTTGGGATGTGAATATGATTCACATAATTTTCAATGGCATGATTGAAATATTTACAAATTAATTTGGAATTAATTTGGTGGATATTTTTGTGATGATTGAGAGATAATGTAATATAATAAAAGGAGAAATAGAGCCACCAAATTTAGAGGTGGCGTCACCCATGAAAGAGTCATGGGTGACGCCCCTTAATTTTAGGAGGCTATATTGACTCCATTTTATTATGATGATTAATCTCTCAACTAATTTATTTATGTTAAATTAAAAATGTGTTGATAATGTTGCAACATATATTTAATTTAATCATAAATAAATGTTGTTAGTTTTAACCAACAACAATCATAACCATTGATCTTACATAGACCAAGCCTAGCCGTTGGATCTATGAGTCCATGGATTGAGATCCAATGGATCCTAAACTAATATAAAAGGAGGGCTAGGGTAGCCTTCCAAGGTAGATCATTAAGAGTTGTACAAGGTTACAACTCTCTCTCTCTCTCTCTTTCTCATTCTCGCCCTCTCTCTTTCTCTTCTCCATCAAGTGGCCGTCCACTTTGTGTTGAGAAAGGAGAGACTCTCGGCTTCTTCTTCGACGACTCGAGGATCTCCTTCTTCTTTGGAGTTTCTTACTCTAAAGGAAGACGACGGATTTCGCTTGACGAAATAGGGGGAGCCATCGCTTGGATCTTCATCGAGGATTGCGGGAAGGAACGTGACTCATCATCGCGCCCGCAAGTGCGTTCTTCCTGGATCGGACTTAAGACAAGAGGATCTCTACTTTGGGATCTTGAGATCACAACCACGCTTCAAGAGGTATTCCTTATACTTGGTGGTTTGATGAAACGATCCGAGAAGTGTTCTCGTGATCATGTGGTTTCATCTTTAGATTTAAATTTTTTAATTTCCGTTGCATCTAGCGACTAGTGCGACTAGCCGCCCCGATTGCATATGATGCGATCAACACGCTTCCGTGATGCGCTTAAGGATTCTCAATATACTTCAAGTGGTATCAGAGCCAGGTTGAATAAGGTTTTGGATATGATCCATACACCTTAGACGATTTGGTTCTTGAAAGAGTTGTGAAAAGTTTTACTGCATTTCAATTTTCGCACCTCTGTATAATTGAATTTTTCGGCACTGTTTAAAATGTTTAAACACGAAATTTTCAATTGAATTTTGTTCCCCATTAAACAAGGAAACCATAGGACTTGAGTTTACTAAATTTGGGCTTTATTTGCTCAAGATATGGCTTTTTGAATATGACTATATTCACAATTGCGGGAACTGCGGATTTAAACGTGATTAATAAGATAATTACGGTTTTAATCCACCTCGAAATGCGTGAATCATCACTTGGTTTCTTTAATAAATCAAATAGGCAATCTTTGGAAACTGAGTTTGCAATTTTTGGATTTAAATTGATCAAGATAAGTTAATTTTAGTGATTGGGGGTCACTGCTGGAAATTAACATTTTTGATCTTGAACCTTGTGATATGTCATTCAATTATCATGATGAAAATTAATTGTTAATTTTCTAGAATAATTAGTGATAAATATTTGTGAAATATTTAAAGAGATAATTATTTCATTGAATGACATTTTCCTAAACTACAACGATGAGATGTTAGATCTTGATCATTGGCTTCATCAACAAACATTGATTTCATGAAAACCATAGTTTATCCTACAATAGCTGTAGGACAACTTTTACATGAAAACCCTCTTGCTTGGATAGGATTGGGGTTTTGTTTAGCAAATCTCCTTATAATATAATCAAAATTATTTTGATATATATTATATGGTATAATTTCGGTTGAAAAATCGATGAGCATCTCAAAGTACATGATGATCTATCAGGCATTATCCTTTCCCGAGGCAGATATGGTGCCTAGTCGGAAAGCATTGGGGTCCGGGTTGTAACGTATGTGGTCCGTCCCACTCTCGTCGGTACTGGCCATGACAGCGGGTAGGGACTGTATAATGCTGGAGAAAGTCAATGTGTATTTTTCTAATTATTAAAATTCGAATAATACGTACTTTGAGAATATACCTACTATTCAAGTAAAAGACATGTTTGTTGATTGATTGATTGGATTGATGATTAATTTAATGTGATTAAATTAATTATATCCAATAAACACTCTATTATGAATAGATGTGTATTTCCTTTGGAAGAATTAATTATGTGAATATGATTCATGATAATTAATTATACAATTTGAATATGAGGTGGAGGATCACATAAGTGACATCCATGGTTTCCCATCAAGGCAAAGGATTTCGTCACCAGTTGTTGTATATAGGAGACACCTGTCCGAAGTGACAGATCCTATATATGATTTAATTGGATCGGGTTCTTTGCTTCTCGAAAGAGTAAGGCCGTATACGTAGTGACCCCAATATCGGATCCTCATATTATTGGGGCGATATTGGATTACGTATAGCGAGTATTAAGCCTGTTGACGGTTGGTTCAATTAATGACGGGTCAACATCATCTTAGGGGTGGTGGGCCCGGGTGTTAAAGACCGAATTGGGAAATGCAAGTTGGACTTGCAAGGCGGAATGTGTTCCTGCTTCTTTTTATCCGAGTTGTAGGTTCTCATATTATTGGGATGCAACAAAGATAGGAAAGGAGATCCCAGATCTTGCTAGAGATATAATGGTAAGAATATCTCTTACATTGAAAGTGATTAAGGGATGAACTTTCAGTGTTGACAAGGCAAGACAACTTTGATATAAAAATTCCTAAATCAAAGTAAAACATGTATATATAATATATATACTTATGCAAATTCTTTGTTTCAGATAATCCTTCATTAAACCCTCTCAATAACATACTCAATAATAACCAGTAAAATATCTTGGATTGGACTCATGATCCAGATATTGTACTTGCAATTGAACACATAATGTATGTGGTTGCAATGTGCAAGTTTCCTCAAGATAATGAGGAATGACAATTAAATAGGATAATAAGACATCACCTTAGGGTTCGTATGTCTTTATAGTCTTGATCTTTCATCGAGTGTACTTTGGAAGTGACATGTCGATGGTGATCGCAATTGTCGAATAATCCTTATAAAATAAAAGAAGATATTTTGGCATACAAATGTGCTCTAGACATTTAATCTTGAATGACATGGTTCTCTGCATTATGCAGAATGGTAGCTCGAGAGAGATGATGTATTCGAAATGTTTGAATACCTACCTGAACCTAAGTCTCTAAGAGTTAAGATGTATGTACCTATGACGAGTGTCATCATTCTACTGTCTATACTCTAGTCATTCATGAAGCTTCATAATATTCATATTGTATGAATTTAATAAAGCATGCATAAATGTTAAAGTGCTCTTTTATTGAAATCTTTTGAATTCAACATAGGAGATTCTTTGTCTTGAACAATGGTTGTTTATAGACGAAGAGAGCACAGTGGAAGCATGGGTCGGACCCGAGTAAGAAGGAAAGTCAAAGAGTTGACCTACTTCTGTGACTTCCATATCACATCCAAAGAGTTGGATGAATGCCAATACTGCAAAAAGTTGATGTGTTGATAGTATGACTATCAAGTCTGTCTAAAATCCTTAGTGAAGTACTCAGATAGAGCATCAGAATAATCTACATATAATCATTGACTCTGACTTTCTTAATTCATAAGATAAAGTCTGACAATTGTGTCCTAATCTTCTAATGACATTTGCAATTGGTTGCATATATATATATATTAGAAGATTAGAAATTTGATCTTAAGGTTTAGTGGTCATCTACATGGATATTGCTGTAATTGTTGCAGCAATCTCTTGTTGGATAGATAGACTTCATATTCTCAGTGGGAGAGCCCTTAGTCTTGGAGAATGTCTCTATGACCTAGATAGTAGAGTACACTCATTGTTTGTTTTCTAAATGTTGGAAATAAACATGAATTCTGAGATAGAACTATCATAAAGAGTTATGATGGAAATATTTCAGATAGTAATCTAACATCTAGTGGACTCCATAAAATTAGAAAATTAATGAATGGTTCATTAAGATTTCTAATACTGAAAATCAAACCTTATATGATCAATAGGAGGATGAAGATCATTTGACAATGATCTGGCATCGAGTCTTGGACATATGTCTATTGATATGATCAATAGACTAGTAAGAGATGAAACTTTAGAATGTCTAAAATTTCAAATCTTACATACTTATGAATATTGTATTCAAAGTAAAATGTCCAATACACCCTTCTCTGGGAATGGTGTTAGATGTCGAGGTATTCAAGATCTCATACATATTGATGTATGTAGATCATCTATATCATAGTAAACATTTTGGATATGTGATATCTATTGATGATTATGTATGATATGAGATTTCTTCTCTTCACCCGAGAAAACTTTGAAATGTTCAAAGATTTCACAATTTTGGTTTAGAACCAAAGTTTGAAGAAAGATGAAATGAATTTGATCTGACCTAGGTAGCTTGTACCTATTAGATAAAATTCAAAGAATACCTTATGGAGATATGAATATCATTTCTATCTCACTCCTCCTGATAAACCTGAACTCAATAGAGTTATAGGGAGATACCATTGGATCATGTGTGACATGATTTGATCAATGATGAATTTTAGCATAATTACCTCTTAGTTTCCAGGTATATATGTAGTAGAGACTACACTATATATTCTTAATAAGATTCCATGCAAGTAAGCTGGAATTAAGCACTAGAGAGTGCAACTTCATTAGGAAAATAAAGGATGGTATTGGATACCTACTTTATGACCTTGAGATTCTTAAAAGATCTCATCTCTGTGAATGTGATTCTTGGAGAATTGAGACTCTTGAGAATCAAGATAAAAATGAAGCGTAGGAACTCATTTGATCTTGAGAAGATAATGAGGCTCCTGAAATCGGAAATTAAAAGGATAATTAAAGATGAAGCACTAATACCTCTTCAAATGAGTTTGAGCATGTATTCCATGTGTCAGTTAAGTCTGAGAGTAATCGGACTTCATGTGATGAAGCTCCTAAGGATCATGACATGGAAAGATGGATATTAGCAATAAAGTCTAAAGTAGACTTCATATACAAGTGTTGTATATGGACCCTTGAGGATCCACCTATAAGGGTTTGACCCATTAAGGTGTAAATGGATCTTCAAGAGAAGAGGGAACCTGATGAGAAGGTGGAGACCTTCAAAGCTCGGTTCGTAGCCATGAGCTACACACCGGAAGAGAAGACATTGCTTGCAATGAGACTTGCTCTTCGGTGACCATGCTTAAAATCATCAGAATGTTGCTAACCTTAGCTACACAACATGACTATTGCATCTTCAAGATGTAAGTCAAGATTGCATTCCTCTAAGAATACCTCTCTGAGGATATTCACATGAAGTAGCCACATGGCTTCATGATTGGGGAAAGTAAGGTGTGAAAGTTAAAGAAATCCATCTGTGGACTCAAAATAAGCTTCTTATAGTCGGAACATCAGATTTGATGAAATTATAAATGTTATGATTTCAGATAGAATCTTGATGTACCATGTGAAGCTTAGTGGGAGTGCCATTGTGTTCATCGTGCTAAATGTAGATAATATCCTAATCATTTTGAAATGATATAAGGATGATAATAAGTGTTTTATATTCTGGATATTCCATACCTTGAGATATGATCTCAAAGTTGCCTCTTGGATCTTAATTCTGAAGGTGTTCAGAAGCAAAGAAAAGAGGGTATGAGGACTATCACATTTGTAGTACACCTTGGACATATTCCATTCTTGGAAATTCCAAGAAAGGCTTCCTTCCCTTGAGATTTGGTACTGACCTATCTAAAGGGATGCCACCTCAAAGAGTTGAGAAAGTGTGTATGCTAGAAGCTTGCACTTGTGGCATTCAGTTACGGAAAGCTGAGTGTACGCTAGATGTGTACAAAAGCCAGATATCTGCCATGCAGTGGGAGTAGCAAAGTGATTGCTAATCCTACTATGGGAGAGAAAGCACTTGATTGCAGTGATAACAATGTCTTCATAGATGATAAGATTTTTGAGATGGTGATCTCAAAGTCATATCTTCAAAAGCTCAAGACTTTATAGATAGAGATCTAAAAGGTCTTAACTGTGGATACCTTAAGAGATAGTGATCTCCAGGAATAAAGATATTCTGATAAGGATCATGGGAATACTGGTTATAATAATAATTGAGCAATAGTGTCAAGGACACAATAACTGCTTTGACTAGATTGAGTATAGGTTGCATAAGATGCAACATTCGCATTGGATGCGAGCACTGTTACCTAGGGATATGCAAGTGCCGTAAAAGGACTTGGCATAGTCTTTTGGGAACAGAGTGACTGATCAACTTACCTAGCTATTTCTAAATAGCCTATGATTGTCACATGAGTGTGGGTTTAAATGATTAGCCCATTGATGGCTCTTTGGGCTAGTGGGAGATTGTTGGACATGTGAGCCCACGGCGAGCCATTATGCAATAAATGTTATTGTAAATATCATTCCCTGATCTGAATGAAGATAAATAATTTGCATAATAGATCCCTCTGTACAATTAGGGTTATGTACCATGGCTGTATTAATGATCATACAGCTGTTGATTCAATAATTGAATCATAGAGGCTGGTGCTTGGATGAATATCTAAAGAGTTAGATTGAGGACTCATCAAGCACAGTCAAATGATTGTTAAGATGTAATCTCCAGCCTGAGTAGGAGATGGCAATCCTTTCTCACATAGGCTGATATCTGACCGACCTCTTGATGCAGGTCCTCTGCATAGGAATAGAGATTCGAAGGTGTCAGATTAGTTAGGTCAAAGAGTTGACTTAACGAGATCGAGATAACCTAAGTCCTATGTTGACTGCTGTCACAGCATAGGCACGCATCCTCTGACCGGAGACAGATGTATTGCTATATGTCTGAGTACGTACATTTGGCAGACCAATAGGTTGATGACCTAACCAAGGTCTATACACCGGCGCGCTGGTGTGCATATAAGGGCATATGAGTAATACGATCTCTCAAAGGGATCATACAGGTTCATTACTGAACCGGAAGACATGAGCTCACTCATGAGATATTGGGAAGAATCAAATTCCGTGCACGGTCGTCTCGCTTTGGAAGCTTGACTGAATTTGTAGGTTTGATATATACTTTTTGAAAGTATATGATCAAGACCTAGGTATGATATATGCTTTTGGAAAGTATATGATCGATACCAAATCCCAATGATCAAATGAGAAACTTAGTGATCAAACCCTGAAGAAGACAGTGTAAAATTGATCTTGGATCTAGACCATGGGTCTTCCAGTATGTAGGATGTACAGGTATTGGGAATACCTGAGGGTGATGTGATCATAAACGATTGTATATCCATGACGCTTCCATTCTGAGGGAGTGATGAAACAGGTCTAGATTTTAGTGACTCCTTTCAGTAGAGAAGCAATCTGATCTTATCCAAGTGTTGAACATTGGTCTGAATGAGATTCAGATTTAATGAGAAGATTAGATTTGCGGTCTTGATTTAATCAAGCATCTATGGGAGGTTCGTAAGATCTGGATTTGAGATAGAATCTCAACGTCCAAGTCACTATACGTGGAACAATACAATCGCCCTGTCCTTATCTCCAAGTATCTGCGGAGAAAGCACATTATTCTTGAAAGGGTTCAAGAATAATTCATTTGATGAAATGTATATCCAAGAAAGGACTTGATGATTAAATGAGATTTAATTATCAAGCATAATATGAATATGATTCATATTATTATCCAAGATAATTAAATGTGATTTAATTATCAAGGATTAGAGAATGTGGATAATACTATCCATAATATTTGTGTATTATAAATATGATTTATAATATACATATATTCAAGAGAGAGAAATTTAGTAAATAACATTTGTTAATTATTAAATGTGGATTGGATTCACATTTGTTAATTAACTGGAAACATCATTTACAAATTAGTTTGGGATGTGAATATGATTCACATAATTTTCAATGGCATGATTGAAATATTCACAAATTAATTTGGAATTAATTTGGTGGATATTTTTGTGATGATTGAGAGATAATGTAATATAATAAAAGGAGAAATAGAGCCACCAAATTTAGAGGTGGCATCACCCATGAAAGAGTCATGGGTGACGCCCCTTAATTTTAGGAGGCTATATTGACTCCATTTTATTATGATGATTAATCTCTCAACTAATTTATTTATGTTAAATTAAAAATGTGTTGATAATGTTGCAACATATATTTAATTTAATCATAAATAAATGTTGTTGGTTTTAACCAACAACAATCATAACCATTGATCTTACATAGACCAAGCCTAGCCGTTGGATCTATGAGTCCATGGATTGAGATCCAATGGATCCTAAACTAATATAAAAGGAGGGCTAGGGTAGCTTCCAAGGTAGATCATTAAGAGTTGTACAAGGTTACAACTCTCTCTCTCTCTTTCTCATTCTCGCCCTCTCTCTTTCTCTTCTCCATCAAGTGGTCGTCCACTTTGTTGTTGAGAAAGGAGAGACTCTCGGCTTCTTCTTCGACGACTCGAGGATCTCCTTCTTCTTTGGAGTTTCTTACTCTAAAGGAAGATGCAGGATTTCGCTTGACGAAATAGGGGGAGCCATCGCTTGGATCTTCATCGAGGATTGCGGGAAGGAACGTGACTCATCATCGCGCCCGTAAGTGCGTTCTTCCTGGATCGGACTTAAGACATGAGGATCTCTACTTTGGGATCTTGAGATCACAACCACGCTTCAAGAGGTATTCCTTATACTTGGCGGTTTGATGAAACGATCCGAGAAGTGTTCTCGTGATCATTTGGTTTCATCTTTAGATTTAAATTTTTTAATTTCCGCCTGCATCTAGCGACTAGTACGACTAGCCCCCGATTGCATATGATGCGATCAATACGCTTCGTGATGCGCTTAAGGATTCTCAATATCCTTCAAGCCGGAGGTGCCAGTTCCCAGCAGCAGCCTCCAGTTA